>VWYI01000107.1:446404-495918 GCA_013399455.1 Anthoscopus minutus | reverse complement strand
ACCATGAGGAGACCATGAGGAGACCATGAGGAGCACCATGAGGAGACCATGAGGAACTGTCGTTAGTAGACACGGAATGGCAGGGTGGATTCAAATCACAACACTGAGGTTGAAAAAGCCTTTATTTTGGGGTTTGCAACCCTTTTTTATAAGGTGTTCCAATACAGGTTGACATGATTGGCCAAAGGAACCACCTCTCTGGTGCCATTGGTGGGACAAGAGTAAAACACATTCAGAACAGCTGTGTGACATTGTTTGGAGAACCAAAACCTATTTATGAAAAACAGTCCTTGGAAGAGAAGTTTCCCAAAAGACTTTCCCTTGGGAATAGGTCAGCCACTGAAAGGCTGAAAAACTCTCTCAGGTTCAGAAAATCATGTCTGTAAGGAACACCATGAGGAAGACCCTTCTTTGTGGTTCAGCAGGAACACCGAGGTGCCCATGTGCTCTTTGGGGATAAGATGTTCCACGCCAAGGATTACTTCCCAATTATAAACCGGGAGACAAAGATCAGTGTTTCCATGGAAGAAAAAGCCAAAAAAAATAATGGTAATTTAAACCTGGGTTTACACTTTGAAATGCACAAAGTATTTGTGATCAATAGTATTGTGATTTGAAGCGATCAAAGTATTTGTGATTTATGATCAATATCATCATTCTTTTGTCAGTCCCCACCTGCAACTTCAAAAATTCACATCGGCGACTAACTTAAGCCAGCTCTGGAAAAGGCTGGTGTCCTGCTGGAGCACCTGGAATGTCATGTTGTCACACTGCAGGATTTTTTGACAGGGATGAGCATGCAACCATGACAGAAGGGTTAAAATCTCCTTCTGCTCCGTCACCACTGTATATCAGGGACAACGGTGCTCATGTTTTCCTTGGGGTAGAAAAAAAACTTACCTAGAAAAAATGGTTGTTATCACTTTTCTCTGCTTACAGCCATGGTTTTCCTTAGGAAGAACACAACTGCAGTATTCCTGGTAAACTGTGGATTAAAACAGCTACATCCCAGGTTGGATGAGGCAACCTGACCTAGCTGGAGATGTCCCTGTTTGTGGCAGAGGGGTTGGATGAGAGGGCTTTGAAAGGGCCCAACGGGGGCACCAGGGCTGGGAAGGCTTTCGGCTCTCCTTGCTCACCCATGAGGTTCACTTAGAGATGTCCCACATCCTCCCTGTCACCTGCTGGGCCATTCCATGGGGATGAGGGTGAGCAGGGGAGGGCAAGGAATGGCCCCCAGCTCCCCAGCTTACCGGTGAAGGAGCGGCAGAGCTTGGGCTGTGGGGTGGCCTCGCCCTGCGCTGAGCACGAGTCCTCCTTCTGGGACTGAGGGAGAGAAGTGCCTTGTGAAATCTGTTCACAACCCTCCCACCTCATAAACCAACCCTCTGCAATCCCTAAGGATTCCACTCCCATTTATTTAACTTCTACCATGTAAAAATAAACAAAAAAAAAAAAAAAAAAAAAAAAAGAAGGATTGATAAAAATAGATGGAAGAAATCTATTTGCAGATGCTGATTTGCTACAACATAGAATCATGGAATAGCCTGGGTCAATAGGGACCTTAAAGATCATCCTATTCCAATCCTTCTGCTGTGGGTGGGGACACCTCTCACAGGACCAAGTTGGTCCATCCAAACTGGCCTAAAACTCAGGGACGGGGCATGCACAGCTTCTTCGAACAACACTGGAAGCTCTTTATGGACTGTCAAGAATTTCAAAATAAAACTGAGCCAGTGTCAGAGGCTTAAAGAATTGAAATTGCACAATACAGCAATTATGTTTTGAGTTCTGGAAGAGGTCTGAGCTCCCCAGGAATGGTTCAGCAGAGAGGATGGGAAGGAGCAGCCCTGGAGCTGGGAGAATGGGGCAGGGAGCGCAGAAGGCAAAGCTGTCCCCAGGATATGGATGTTTCTCACCTTGGCTGTTCCCCATGCTGGCTGCAGGCCAAGGAGGCAGGTAACGAGCTGGCACTAACGAGTTCCCTGTTCTTTCACTCCAGTGCTAATCTCCACCCTCCAGGACAAAAAAAAATAGGAACAAAAAAAATAAAAATCAGGTAGCACAATGCCGCCTGGATTGTTCGCTGCCTCTGTAAACTGGGAATAAGTCTCTCACGCAGCTGTGATTTGGCACCTCAGTCCAGAAACCCAGACTGCCAAAATAACTCTGGACACCTCCCAGCCTGGTTTTCTGTTTTGTTTCGGTTCCTACTCCTCCCTCCCCTAACGAGGACCGCTGCCCTCCATCCCTTGTTCTCACTTTTATTGACCATTTTAATAACAATGCCTTCCCAGCTCCAGCAGCAGCGCCCGGCTCCCTGGAAAGCCATTCCCAGGGGCATTTAACGATTCTCAGAGCATGCTCCATGAAAGGGCTCCGACATAATTACCAAAGGCACTGTGTCATTTACGCACATGGCTCACAGGCAGCTCCAAATAAGCTCCTTCTGGGGGAGTGCACTCGTGTTTTGGCAGGAGAAAAGAGGACCAAGTTGCCTGGCTACAGGTGCAAGGATTTTCTGGGTGCTCCGTGGTAAATAAAAGCTGTCCTGAGTCTCAGAATCCGCCCTGCCAGCTCAGGCTGGGCTGGATCCCTGCCTAAAATAAGGCAAGCCCCAAAAGCGGCCGGCGCTCGGAGCCAGCGATGATGCACAGCTCCAGGAAGCAGCAGCCTTCGGCAGGAATTCTGTCCTTAGGCAGAGGAAGGCGAACTTTCTGCTGGAAATAGTCTTGGAGTTAATCCTCTGGGCTGTGGTTCAGAGCTGAGGAAACCTTGCTCTCCTGCCAAGGTCCTTCTCCTGGGTGTAAATCATTGAACCTGCTCCGGAGGGCAGAAGATTGTTCTTTTCTTGCTGCTTCTCCCTGCTTCTTCCCCATTTGCTCTCCAAACTCTCCTTGGAGGAAGCTCCCAGAGCCCCCTCTCCACGCTGTAAAAGCACCTAAAGTGCAGGAGACACCCCTAAGGCACCTAAAGCCACCCAGGAGAGGCAAGAGAGTCACAGAATGCTCTGGGGTGGAAGGAACTTCAAAGTTCATCCTGCTCCAATCCCAAGCCCTCCTGGATGAAGCCTGGTGTTGGTCACAGACCTGTGTCCATCCTGGTGAGGACACTGCTCTCTCCTGTGGAAGGAGATGGATTGTCCAGCAGCCAGAATGAACTTGGCTCCTCCCCAGCCTGGTGAACGCACAAGGATGCTCTGCCATAAATCCTCGATTTTGTTTGAGGGGAAAAGACTAACCAGCCCCTGATAAAATATGAGTTTAACTGAGCTACAACAGCTTCATATTTAACAGCAAAGCTCTCAGCAGCTTCACGAAAAAAGAAAAGCAGGCACTCATCAAACACAAAAAACAGGGTTTCTACTGAACCAAAGGGATTTTTTAATTATTCCCTCAGCTCCTAACGCTCAAGGTATCACCAAAGCTTTTTCCAAGACTGGCAATGGAATTGCAGGAGTTTCTCCAGCACCACAGGGATTTCAGTGGCCCCTTGCTGGAAGTTTGTTTCCCGTCCCTGCATTTCCAGTTGGGGTTGCAAACACAGTTGTAATGCTTCCATCTCGTGGTGAGATGCAGAACAGAAAAACGTGGGGAGCAAGAGCATCCAAGTTTTTCTTGCTGACTCAAAACCTGGAAGGCCAAACCCTTCTTCCCTGTGGGACCACAAAAGATGGAATATCTGACAATCGGAAAGATCTCTAAGACTATTGACATTTTTCATTAATAGCTTTTTTTAATCAGGAAAATACCGTTTTCTTTTCAATTTGGCATGGAAGAAACATGAGTAGCTGCTTTTTTTCCAAAAACTGGGAAGTATTGAGCTGCTTATAATAGGCTAAAATCTACTTTTTAGCACAGTGTTCCTTCTTTCTGCTGACAAATTCTGCAATCTGTCCTCCTACAGCACAAAGTAACAGCATTCACCCACCCTCCTTAATATTATATAATATTATATATACAAAATTAATATGGTATTAATATTTCAGGGCTCTGTTAGAGCATTATCCCATCACTTTGGGGCATCATTTTATTTCTAATCAGAGTAAATGAGGCAACTAGTCTTAAAAATTAGCAGAAAAGCTGCTGGTGACACAAAACAGGCCTGGCTTGTCCCTTTGGGCACTGAGGGATGGTTCTTGGGTTAGAGCCACCCTTACAGGTGTCACTGGGATCAGATCCCAGTATTTCCTACCAGCTACCAGGCTGGACAGGACAGTGGAAGGTGTCTCTGCCCATGGCAGGCTGTTAGAACTGGATGATCTTTAAGGTCCCTTCCAAACCAAACTATTCTGGGATTTATATCTGCTTCCCCTTGCCTGGCACAAAGCCAAGGTGGCTGCAGTGACAGGGTGTGAGCAGCACCCACACATGGCTCCAGTGACACAACAGTCAGTATTCAGCATCAAATTGGCATTTCCCATAATCCACAGGGCATTTCCTGCCCTCAGAGGGCATTTTCCATCATCCAGGAGTCAGTACAGACATAGAGTGAATTCTGCTGCTTTTGCAATTCCCCAAAAACTATTCTGTTCCCCCAAAGCCCAGCTGCAAGCACTTGAAGGAACAGGAGAAACAGACTTCCCAAAGCTCCTGAATTTCCCACCAAATGCAGCAGAGAAGGGGAAAGCAGGAGCACAAGGGTTAACAATCAAATATCCTTAAAGTAGGGAACGTCGTGCTCAAAATCAGCCGGAGTTTGATGTTGCTCTTTTGAAGTTTAATTATACCAAATGTTCTACAGGAACATGCCATGTTCTTGCCTATCTATTCTGAATTGTAAGTACCAATCAGCATGTAAATGATCAAATTAAATCTTTTAAGTTGTTTGCAGGAGCCAGAACACCTTTCTGGGAAGGAAGGGCTGAGCACCAGCAGCGTTTGTACAGTGCCGCCGTTCTCGGTGGGCTCCTCCATGATTGGCACTTCCACAAGGAAATTGGAGTGGGAAAAAGTCCACAGAGCTCCCAAGTTCTTGTGCTGTCATGGAAAATTACTCTCTAAATAGGGAAGGGTAATTTATTTCTTTCTAAAAGGTCATATTGTTCCCCTCGGTGATGGAGCTTGGCTGCTCAGAGATCACAGCTCACACTTGGACCGTGCTCCAGCTCAAGCCATCAAAAAAGAAAATTTGGAGAAGTGAGTGAAATTTAGGGATAGTTCAGCAATTACTGCAAGCACCAACCCTGCCAGAGCTCAAAGAGTGTTTGGACAACACTTTCAGGCACGGGGTGGGATTCTTGGGGCTGTCCTGTGTAGGGCCAGGAGTTGGCTCAATGATCCTCATGGATGCCTTCCAACTCTGGATGTTCTGTGACTCTGCACTGCTGCTGACCTGGGCATCTGGGATCAAAATGTGACAAGGGTTAAATTCTTTTCCTCTAAAGAGTTACAGAGAATGGGAGGAACTGAAAAGACCAAGCCTGCTCTTCATGCATCATTCCTGGAAACCCTTTTTTTTTCCATAGCTAAATGTTGGCCCAGCGCCTCTCACCAATTTCCAAAGAGCTAAAGTCTTCACCAGGCACAGATGTTGTATTAACCCTGCTTCTTCTCTGATTCAGAACATAGACCAACACAGAGCTAGGGCAGTAGTAAATTGGAAAAAATTTTGTTTCTCATGGGAATCTAGGAAGCAAAACTTCCCTCCATTTCACTTCTTTGAGGCCTGCCCAGAACTGTAGATATGTAAAAAAAAAACCAAAAAAAACAAAAAAAAACCACCAAAACAACTCACCTCTAGAATAGGAATGATCACAAAAAATGTTTCTCTCCTTTCAAAAGAGGGGGGAAAAAAACACGGAGCACTTTCAAATATTTACATTCCCTGTGGACCACTGACAATGGGGGAGACAAATTCCTGTCTTCGATGAAATCTCCCAGTAAAGAAAACTTGGGAAAACCAGACCTCAGAATCTCCAGAGTGAAGCCCAGTCAGTACCATTTACTCAGTAAAGAACTTTCCCAGCACGAGTGGAAGTCTGTGCTCACAAATCACTGCACGGGGCTGTGCTGGGGATGGCTCCTTGCTTTGCCAGGAGCTGGGTTAGGCAGTTTTTCCCCTTAGTATTTTTCCCATTCGTTGGAATGCGATTTGAGATTGAGACCCTTATTTAATTTTAAGCTAAAGTAACACGATCTGTCTTTTTGAAGGATCAGCAATAACCGGGCTGTGGGAAAAGCAGCCTGTTCCCTCTTACCTCCTTCCTGGAGCTGCAGGTGTCACTCCCGCTCACCTCCACCAGCAGGCTCTTGTGCCGCAGGAGCAGGATCTCCTTGGCCCGCTCCGTGGGCTCGCTGTCCCCGGGCAGGGTGTGCCTGTTGTACGCCGGGCCCTGCAGGGGACACACAGGGGCTGCTGGACAAGGGACCGGCCATCCCTGCCCTCCCTGCAGGATCCTCCTCCCCCTGCGGCCATCCCGCCCTGTTAGGGGCATACGCGGATTTAGGAGAGGCGGGCATGGAAAGAGCCACAGAAGGGAGATGGGGCTCCAAACTCTACTTTTTTTTTTTTTTTTTTTTTTTTTATGTGAAGTCACCCAAGAAATCACCGGATGACAAGACTGAGTTACACCTGGCTGTCCAGGTGACAGAAGGAGTGCAGTGACTCGGCTCCAGGTGCCTTCACAGCATCAGCCCCTCATGTTTTGTATTAACCACACCTTCCCATATGAGTCATCCAAACATTGGGAACCATAAATCCTCCTTCAAAAGCCACCACCCAGCTTGAAATCTCCCACTAACTCAAGTGGGAGCTGGGATAATGCTGTCACTACAAGGGGTTAGGCTGGATTAATGCAGGACTAAGAACAAACTGGAGCTGTGCCTTCATCAGCATCCCTTCACCATGCCCATAGGTTTCTTCCCAGCCTTACCCCATTGCTTTCCTCAGCTCAGCCAAGGGACAGGAGGGGGAAGCTGATCCCTCTGTGTTGACACATACCAGCCCCACCCCTAAGGACTCTATATTTTGTGTGTAATCCATAAAACAAAGGCTTAGCTGGATTTTAAGGCCAAGTCTCCCTGCGAGCAGCAATTCCAATGCACAGCCCCAGGTGCTGTGTGAAACCCCAGACATGATCCATGATCCTGTGAACAGCAAGTGGGGTTTATCCCCTTGAACCACTGGTACCCGTTCCATGGCAAAACTGCTGGGTGGATGTAAAAGCTGTGCGGATTAATTCCAACTCACACCTCTCTCCCATGGGGAAAAATGTTCCATGAGGATAACCCCATCCCTGCTCTGCCCTGGGAGCTGCTGCTGGATCTGCTAACCCAGTGCCTGATGTTCCACATGCTCCCTCCTTTCTCCTTTTCACTGCCGGGTACCGATGCTGAAAATATTCCATGAAATTATAGGCTGACTGGGTGAACCTTTCAAAAGCTGTCAGGCAGCAAACAGAAATGTGCCACTGACTTGGAAACTGGATCTGGCTCCACACAGCCAACTATTCTCTGCTCACAAAGAGACATCCTGGGTAATTATGGAAATATTCATAACATCTGCTCAGGCTGTTCGGATAACCGAGGAAATTTGTGTCATTGGACACTTAAAATATGGATTGAGGGAAAAGTTGTACCGTCCTCCTGATCCGGTACAGGTTCCTTGCCAATATTTCCTGCATGTTGTCCAGGACATCATGACTTGGAGTGTCCTCCAGTTTTTGGTCTGTTATGACAGTCCTGTCGCTGCTGCTGCAAAGGAAAGCAGAACACTTTATTTTAGAAGATGCACAAGAAGTGCAC
The DNA here is from genome assembly GCA_013399455.1 of Anthoscopus minutus. NCBI lineage: Eukaryota > Metazoa > Chordata > Aves > Passeriformes > Paridae > Anthoscopus > Anthoscopus minutus. The sequence continues at coordinate 488,173 of VWYI01000107.1, read as the reverse complement.
CCCCAAATCTCAGTGCCCCTTTGGGATCCCACCACAGCCAACAAGGCCAACAGCTCATGCTTGCAGATGGAGCTCACAGCAAAGCAGGAATTTGGCATTTGCATCAGAGCTGGGCTGTCCAGATGCTCCCTGGGGGATAAAAGAGCCACGGGGAGCTGTGGCACACCAGAACCGTCTGTGATGTCTGAACATTCAGAACATTTAACAGTGCAAACCCATCCAAAACTGGGCAGGAGCCCCTTCCTCAGAGCACCATTTCCCTGTAACTCGTGGGGGTGCAGGGGACCCTCCATGTGCCACCATCAGTGCTGGGTGATGCTCATCCAGCCCATCATTTTTAGGCCCCAGCTGCTGAGTCTGAGCTGGTGTTTGCTCACAGGAAGGAGGGGTGGGCTGGGCCGTGGCCCAGCTGCCCAGCCTGGGCCAGCTCGATGGCGTGTTTGCGCTCCAGCTTCTCGTAGAGCAGCACGATGCTGGACTTGGGCTGGTCGTACTCCCTGAGCAGGATCTTCTGCAGGTATTTGCTGTTGAAATATTCCAATCTGTTGGAGAACAAAATGAGATGGGTTTAGCCTCTCCCCTGACTCCCCAGCACCAACAGACCTGAGTGAGGCAGCAGGGTCATAGCCCATGACTGCCCCATATTCCATTAAATTCCATTAAATTCCATTATATCCTATTGAGTCCTCCTCAGAAATCGATGGTCCAAGAGGTCATTCCTAATTATTTCTGCACAAGAGTACATGAGTCAAAATATTAAAACTCTGCTAAATAGAATAAAAACTCCCCAAAAGTGCCAGATATATGATGAACTCTTATAGAAGTGCTACAAGCACACAGAGCAGCCACAGATTTCAACACTTCCAGATTCCATCTTGAGCCATTTCCTCTTCTTTTTTGCTCAAATCGTTGAATAATTTAGGTTGGAAAAGACCTCTGAGATCATCAGTCTCTCTAAGATCTGCTCACAAGGAACCAGGATGCTCCTCAGCAGCAATGACTCCCATACCCTCTAGTGGCACTTCCAAGCATGGGCATTCCTAAAAAATCTCTACCAGCTGCATCTGTGACTGGACCACCAAGGAATTTAACCTGGTAGATAGTCTTTTTAGTATATTTTATGGTATGTGTAAATTTTTTTTAATCTGGTTGCCCTTTTTTTAATTTTGAAATGCACAAACTCCCAGAATTCGATGAAAATGGAACACTTTGCTATAGAAATCCGTAGAGATCCTCTGTAATTTCAGTCCACAAAAAGCAGTGCTGCAAACTAAGCTCTTTACTGTTAACTGTGCACAGTCTGGAACAGGCTGAGTGTCATGGCCATGGCCCTTACAGCAGATTTCTTTGGGAAAGAAAGGACAAACACAACAGGAGAGGAGAAAGGATGTTTTTTGGGGTGATGCACGAGAGGTGTCTGCAAGCAGGGAAGTGCCCTGAAAACCTGGTGTCCCCTTGGAGAAGGAAAAGCTGCCCCTCTGTCACCTCCCTCGTGCCACGAGGATGAACAAGGCCCAGCTGCCCACAGCAGAAACTTTGGGAATAGAAACCAGCTTCCCTTTTTTTCCCTACACGTGTACACAGTTGTATTTTGGCAAATCCTTACTTGTCTTTCCAGTAATACTGTCCCCAGTGTCCAGATATATCTTCAATGCCAGCCAGCAAATGATCCAAGAACTAAAGAGGAGAGAGGATTTCACTCGACGCCGGCTGCATGCGTGATGAACCCAGCCAGCAAACAGCAAAAGCCACACACACAACAGGGGATGCTTCCAGCTCGGGATATGGAGCTGGGAACCAAGGAGAGAAGGCACTGGGATAATTCTCCATCCATGCATCCATTGGTGTTGGAGTACAATGAGTGGTTTGCCTTCAAATGTGGGCAAGCAACATTGCTTGAATAAATACTGAGGGCTATGAATCTGCTCGCAGTGATAGGTGCAGGAGTTCTGTACTTATGTTGTCTCCTCTGGGCCTTGACCAGCAGGAAAGGCTCATTTTGGGGTTTTTGAGGACAATTTGTCTCAGGAAACCACTTATCTTCAGGCTATAAATGTAGGTAACACATAAATGTTAATCTTGAATAATAAGTACTGCCTTCCCCCGGTCACTTCCCACGAAATGAAAGCAGTATATAATACTTTATGTAAATACATTATAATTGTTTAAAATTATATAAAAAAAAAAAACCCAGCCTGGTTGGGCTTTCCACCTAAAAGTTAAATTCCTGTAATATCCCAAACTTCTCCCTCCTAATGGCATCTCTAAACTGGGAAGGGGCTCTGCTCTGCTGCCCCTCCACACTCAGGTACTGATGATCCTGGAACTTTCTACAGCTGTAAATTTTTTTTTTTTTAGTTATCTTTTTGGGGGGCTCAGAGACAGAAAAGTGTCAGAGCAGCTGGCCCAGCCCTGCAGCCTGCTGTAGGTTTAGTGCCCTCACACAGTTGTTGGAAGCTGTGTGTCTCACAAACACGACGCTGGAGAGAAGCACCAAAGCCTCCCATCCCTGGGAGGGTCCCAGGCCAGGTTGGACAGGGCTTGGAGCAGCCTGGGATAAGGGAAGGTGCCCATGGCAGGGGGTGGAATGAGATGGGTTTTAAAGGGTCCCTTCCAACCCAGACTACTCTGATTCTCTGGAATTACACTCACACACTCTGATCACTACTCCTGTGAGCAAGAATATCCCAACTATCCAGATGGCAAAATAAATTTGAGGAAGAAAGCTAGTTCTGGCTTCTGCATCCCTGATTTCCAACTATCTGCATTTTTACCTTCTCAGCTTAATTGGTGAATGGCCATTTTCAGCTCACACCTCCTAATAAACACATTTCTGAGATGATTTACCATTCACACCCTAACAAAAGAACAAAGTCTTCTCTGTTCACGACTGGAAAAGACTCCTCAGCTCCTGAGCTGTTGTGTTAACCTCAGACAAAGCCCTGCAGTACAACCCCATTGTGAGGATGCCAAGCAGGTTTTACAAATGTCCTCAGCCCCAATGGCTTTATTGCTAAAGAAGACAATGACAATAATATTCCTGAAGGAGTCATACCCACAGAAATGTGGCTGGGATTGAACAATTAGATTCAGAAATATATTAATTTTCCATTAGATGCAAATGCAAAGGCTCAGCTGAGTGGGAGAGCAGCTGATCTCATGGAGCTGAGCCTCTCCCTGAAGTCCTCTCTGACTACAAATGCCAACATTTGGGTGGTGAGAACAAGGGGAGTGGAATCCCACCTTTGGATTATGGATGTAGAATCATGGAATGGTTTGGGTTGGATGGGACCTTATATCTCTTCTCATTCCAGCCCCTGCCATGGGCAGGGTCACCTTTCACTGTCCCAGGTGGCTCCAATCCCTATCCAGCCTGGCCTAGAATAATTCCAGAGATGTTACACTTCAGAGGTTCCCTCCAATATAGCACCAACCTTATCCTCCCTTTCCTCATTTTTTTGCAAAAATATCCGAACCAATGGTGGTGATGGGACTGGAGAACACATGGAAGTTCCTAATCCTGAAAGCAACCAAGCCTCATTTTCTTTCTCTCATTCCAGAGACCAGAGAAATCAGAGCCAGGTCAGAGTTTAAGGTTTTGGGCAAGAAATCATCTTTTTCTCTCACATTTGTGCACTACCTGATGTTACATCAATCTTATTGGGGGCTGCTCTTCCAATGGAAAGATAACCCATGGTTAGGAACCTGAATAGGACTTCCAGCATGGAAAGAGGCTGACCTGCAGAGGATTTGGGTAAAATTGTAGATCTGCAGGATCCCTGGAGACACACACATTCCAGAAGGTATCAGAAAGCTCTGCCCACGATGCCTTTGGCCTTTGGGTTTTCTGTTCTGCATTGGTGTGTGGATTTTGTTCAGAGTTATTAAGATCCTTTCACAAGGTGATGAAGACACAACAATCCTACTCCAATTGGGACTCAAGGACATTTTTCCAAACTTCAGGCTCAAATAAAAACAACGTGGAAGGAGGAGGGCGGGAAAGTGGGACTCCTGTGTGCAAATGGACCCAAACACATAAAAAGAGTGAGATCTCGGGACTGGCCCCCACTCCCTTTGCCTCCATTTTGGAGCCATCCAGACAAAATTCTGATTTGTAACACTGGTGCTGTCCAAGTGTAGCCTTTGAAAGCCTCAATAAATATCCTCTATTCTCCTTAACTCTGTCTGGCCTCTGCTCCAGCTCTTCCAAGCATCACCCATGTGCTGACTTACCCGAATGTGGATCTGCTCTCCCACAGTGGGAGCACTCTCCCTTTTCCTCTTGACAGCCAACAGGTCAACGAGGGGACGGATGGTCATTCCCTGCAAAGTACCACCGACACAAAAGTCAGCCTTGCTTTCCTCACACCTCATTTTCCTGCACTGGTACAAAAGCCACCGGCGTGGCGCTGAGCCACAGCGACTTGTTCTGATGTTCGAGCAGCCTCTCTCACCTGCCCTGCTGCTTTCCTGGCAGGATAAAACCTGCAAAGCTTCAACAGGACTAGAAATTGTTCTCCCAGGTGTACCCCAAATGCTTTGTTTGCTCCTGGAAGGAAGCTGTCAAGGGGAACTCATGGAGAGGCTTCAGGATGGGGGGAGGAAATCTCCTCTCGCCTCCTCCGGGCTCTCCGAGAGCACAAAAAGCCAACCGGTAATTCCAAGGTCAAGCCTGTGGTTTGCTGTGGCTCGTGGCCTCCCAGATGGAAAGGGGCTTGAAATGATCCAAGTCCAAATGCCTGAAATGAGGATAATCCTTGAGATTTCTCAGCACGGAGCCTCCACCAGCAATTGTCTGCTCACTCCTTAAGCACTGTGTGTCACACACCATAACTCCAGCAACCTTTGATGGCCAGCCAGTGCCTAAGTTTCCTAATCAAAGCATCCACCTGGTGGAAAGGGTCAAGGAAAAAGTTTTAATATCCTTTAAGCCCCGTGAGAGAACTAAAATGCTGCTGCAGTGTGTTTCTTAGTCCAGCTTCTGTATGAAATTACTTTTCTAGGACATGTTTTCAGAAAAAATGATGGAGTAGTTGATGTTTATGACTTCTGAATGTCACAAATGCTGGCACAAAGGAGAGTTGAACACATTTTTAATTGCAGAAACAATTAATGTGTCATATTAATAGCTAATAGCAATAAAAAATGTGTCACTATTCAGAGTCAGTAACACAGAACTCACGAATTCCAGAATAACAGATATTACAAAAATTAAGCAGAGACTGCAATTTGGCCTCTTGCCTTCCTGGATAATCAGCCGCAGTTGTTTCCATTTTAAAGCAGCATTTGGGACTGTTGTGGGAATCCCATGTGTCATTCCAGGCCACACATCATTTCACAGCACACCTGCATCTCCCCTGTGCCGCTCCTCCACCCACCAGGGATAACTCATCCCTCGGAGTGTCTGACGGCTCTGTCACAGCTCACACGACGTTTTCCACCTCCAGAAACCCAGTGGGACAGTGCAGGCATCAAACAACCTCCCCCCTTCACAATTATTGCATTTGCTCAGAATTTCATGGCAGAGGTCAGGGGCCAGTAAGTTGAGAGAGTGAACTTCCAACAGTATTTGATTTTAAAACCACACCAAGAGGCAGAACAATGAGGGGGGTTTGTGACATTCCAGACAAGCCTGGAGAGCTCCCTGGAGAACTTCCTGGTCTACGTGGCACATATCCAGCCTGCTTGGAAGCACTGACGACTTGACAATGGTTCAGTCAGCCTCCTCAAAATGATTAACCAGGCTTGTGGTGGGAAGAGCCTTATGCAACTGGGTTAGGAAAGCCAAAAGAGAGGAGTTTCCTGGCTTGTGGAATGCACTGATAAAGCATGGCCGAGCAGGTGGCCAAGCCCACCTGTTCACAGGGTGGTGATTCCTCTGTGGCACAAGAGTTTCCAGCCAGCAGGAGCAGGATTTCCAAGGGAATCATAGGATGTGGAGGGTTTGAGCTCTGACAAGATGCTCTGCTGGCCCAAATCAGCCTTAAAGGGCCCAAATCACCTCTGCCTTGGTTTCTGTCCTATTTTAACACAGACACTCCCCATAAAGTCTATAGTGAGATATAGAGATATAGAGATATAGTGAGACTGTGAATATAAAGAAAACATTTTGCATAAAACAAGAACAAAAATGTCCACGATGGACAAAGGTATTTTCACAGCCGATACTTCTCTTTCCCTTTCTACACACAGTGATGATAAAAGATTCTGGAATGGTAAAAATATTCCTTCCCCAATAATGCATCCATTGGTGTGTCTGGCAGCAGCGCCACAAACTTGATTTGCAGACCCAGGTTTTTGAAGGTTCTGTTACATTTACCCACCTTTTCTGTGCTGACCTTCAGCAATATCCTTCTGCCTCTGGTTTTAAGTAATTTTCCTGGTTTTTTCCTCCCTCTGTTCTCGTGGTGGCCCTGCACTGCAGGTCCCTGGAGCCCCAGCACAGCCCCTCTGCGGACACAATGTTCCCCTGAATGGCTGAAGGTCAAGGGGTCTCCCCAGCGACACGGGGACCCTGCTTAACTCTCACCCTTTTGCACGGGGATGACATCACCAGCTGAGCTTTGAGCTCACACAAAAGAGCTTTATCCTGGCCCCGGGAAGGATTTCCCAAAGCCTGGAGCTGCTGCCTTAGAACAACCTTTGTGTGAGGCTCAAGAGCGGCTCTGCGTGAGCGGGCGTGCCTGGGGACCGCGGCTTTTCAATTTTTCACCAACATTTGCATCTTAAAACTTGTCAAGCCCCACCTAAGCACATCCCCCTCCCCGGCCTGGCCCCTGCTCTCTCCTTTCAGACTGAGGCTGTGCCCAGTCCCACTGCCCTGCGGCTCCCAGCTCCCATCCCACTGGCACAACACACCCTGATCCCTCCTCCACCACTTCTCCAGCTCTGGATGAGGATTTTGGTGGATGTGGGGAAGCAAAATCAACGCCAAGCCTCCACGATGTCTAAGTGCTCAACACCCATCTGAGGGGTTCAGTCAGGAAAAGCAGAAGGAATTTGCTCTGAGGGTGATGCTCAGCCACGGGGCCACTCGGCAGCTGCCACCACAAGCCAGCATCTCCCAGAGGCCCAGAAACTCCTCTGCTCCTCCATCCGAGGGCAGGGGGAGGGTGGCTCTGGTCAGCAGCTCCACGTGGACCTAATGTCCTTGACCAGCAGCTCGCAGGGAGTTTTTCTATGTGAGATCTTTCCCAAACCTCCACATCCCACTCACTTCAGTCCTCTGGAGACCCACTCTTAACTTTTTGGCATAAACAGCAGGCAGATATTGGCCTTGCTCACTTCAGCACCAAACAACCCCAATTTTTCCACCACATCCTCCTTCAGACATGGCTGTGTTTCCCAGATGAACCAAAAGCTGTATTTTAGCGAAGCCCTTGGAGACTTGCTGCTGGTCAGAGAAGAGCAGGGGCACATCCAAGATCCCCATCCCACAGAAAGCTGCAGGAATGGTTTTACCACTAGATGTCACAGCAATGCTGAGAGCTGCTGCTCCTCCCGAGCCCTGGAACGCCACAATTCCTTAAAATTCAGTGCTGGAGCACCAGAACTTATCAGCCCCAGCGTGAGGGAGAGGAACCTTCTCCACCAGACTCCTGGAGGGGACCTAATCCCAAATCTGTGCCCAATACTGGTTTTACCTGTACGAACACGGTGAAGAGGATGACAACAGTTGTTGCTGCAATGAAGAGCTTTTTCCTGTGGAAGTCAGGTAGCAGAAAAACCAAAGAGAAGCAAATGGCCCCTCGGAGCCCCCCATAGGCAATGATGAACTGGTCCTTACTGGTGATGGTGTTCACGTGAAATCTGTTCACAAAGAAAGTCAGCACAAGAACCCCTGAAAAGCAGGAAGATAGATTGAGGCACATCAGTCAAAGGGAACAATGAGAGAAAACTCATGGAAATTACATGTTCCAGTAAAACATCACGGAATTGGTGCACACCAGCTACAAGGAACTAGCCAGGGCACAAGAGGGTATATTCCCAACATGCCACTGGATAATTTTTCTTCCAGTCTGATCCAACAGGTTGAAATTGGCTTTGCCCAGATAAAACTTAATCCCCAACACATTTCTAATTTGAAGGATTACAAATATTGACTGGCTGCAGTCCTGATATATTGATTGATTTATTCTAATTGGTGATAGCAAATGACTGAATTGCTGAGGTTACAAATGCTTTTGAGACAAATCATCAGCAACAACTCAGCCACAAATTGCCGTCCTATTTGCCAAAGTTTCCAAGCAGTATCTTGGATAAATAGCTATATTCCACCTGTGTTAATGTTATTTCTTTCCCTCAGATTTATACTGTACAAACTGAAGGCCACGTGAGGTGACACAGCAATTGCTGTGATTTACAGCCATTTGCAAATGCACAAACAGATGCAGAAAGGTACAAAAAGTCAGGCCTTAAATCAGTAGGCTGTGATTTTAATACCAATGGATGTGATAAACATCCCATTTCCCAAAAATTAACAGGCATTTTGAGAACTGATGGCACCACCTGTCACTGACTTTTGTTAGGGATTAGCTGGAGGCACTGTTACTTTTCTAGAGGGTGTCTATAAAAGAAATAAAAACAGTGCATTTATTATGTACATATCAAACATCTTCCCACACACCTCCAGCTAAAAATAGCTGAATTTTGACTGTACATAGGAGAGTTTGAAGAAAACAAAAAGCTGGGGATGTTTGAGAATAAGGAACTCAGTTAACTGAATTTTGTGACACCTTCCCCATCTCTGGAGCTCTGCACAACTGGTGCCCAGAGCAGCAGATGGGAAGCACTTGGGTATCAAGGTTCTTTGCAGCTTAAAAAATAAATAAGACAAAGCCTCCCTCACTGCTACTCTACAGCTCAGGCAGCACCAATGATTTAAAGGAGCAAAATTTACTTGAGCTGATATCCTGGCCTTTGTCTTAATTTAATCCTTCCTCATAAATTATTATTAGCATTCCCTAAACTAATTCAAGGCCAGTTTGCTCCAAGAGATGACATACAATTAATTATTCTGAGCAGAATGTATTTTCTCCTGCAGATACCTTGGGAAAGAGCAGGAGAAAATCTCCCTAGGGCTCAGGCATCAGCAGAGCCCCAGTGATGCCATGCAAGGGCTCTATTTTCCTTTTTAGATGATCTTCCTCAGACCAAAGGAATTCCCCAGATTTCAGCAGAATCATTTCTCAAATATTTAAAGCACTGAGAGTGTTCTATGAAGGTCTGGTGAAGGACACCAATCCTAGCACTGCCCACCCAAAAATCCCCAATTCCTGCAAGGAAATGTGGGGGCACCTCCCTTTTCTGGATCAAGCACCTCCAGAATCCTAGAATCCTAGAACTGGTAAGGTTGGAAAAGCCCTCCAAGATCATCAAGTGCAATCATTCCTCCAGCACTGCCGAGGCCACCACTAACCCATGTCCCCAAGTACCACAGCCACACATTTTCTGAGCACTTCCAGGGCTGTTGTCTCCATCACTGCCTTGGGCAGCCTGTTAACGATGTTTGGTAACCCTTTCCATGAGGAAGTTGTCCCTACTATCCAATTATTAATTAATTATTAATTAATCCAGAGCTACTGGATAAGTGCAATCAGGCTAAGGTCTAATTTCAACCATCTCCTCCAAGGCAGGAGTTTCCCAGCCTCGCTTGGAGCAGCCCCTTCCCAGTTCTCACCCTCCCAGCTCCCTGACAGCTTCCCAGGAAGGTGCTGCAGGACAGGAACACCCTGCTCAGGACCACTCAGACAATTCCCAGCCCTGGTTTGTGCGTTCTTATGTAATTCCAGGGAGATTTTGGCTGGAAAAGGGTGGCTGCAGCCTGAGCAGCCTTCCTAACCTTCCCTAATAATGTGCTGCATAATTTAAGCTGCTCTCAGAAGGGTTGTGCTTAGGGAGGATATTCGGAGTGCTTTTGTAGCATGGGTTAAAATTTACAGAGAAGAAAAACATAACACATTATGTTCTTTTATCTTGCTATGAAGAATTTTTGAACTAAAAAAAAAACCAAACTCACTGAGAATTCCTTTTATCTGAGCAAATAATTTAAGAGAAACCACTTAATACTCATAAAACACTTGAATGTACAAAAAACTGACTAATGAGCACATTTCCAAGTATGGTGCACAGTTATTAAAACAAACTTTGGCATGTCCTAACAGCTAATAAACCCCATTCTGCTCTGCCTTGCTAATCATGGCCTAACCTATTTAAACAATTTCTTGAGGTGTCTGTCAAATTCAAGTTCACTGCTTGACTCACTGGTTTGTAAACATAAATCCTGTTGAATGTTTTTAAGCTCTCCAATTCTTTGCCAAAAATGTGTGCTGTTATTTTCACAAATATTGTTAATATATAAAAATACCCATAATTGAGGCACTCTGTACCCATTAGGTGCCAAACACTCTAAGAAGAATGGAGGTCCAGCCTCTCCCAACACAGAATCAGCACAAGATGCAACTGAGGAGACTGGAATCACAGCACATCTATTTTTTCTGGTCATTTTCAATGCATGAAAATGGGATCCCAGGGAATTCTGGAACCAGGACTTGGGTTTTCATTGTAATTGTGGCTAAAGGAACTGCAGAGATCAGTTATCAGGAGAGCATTTTCCTGCCTTGCCCTCATTATCACCAAGCCTTGGACTCTGTATTGCTGTGAGGTTGGTCACACACCCTGAGAGGTTTTCCAGGGATGCTGCAGACTCTCCATCCATGGAGATATGTTCAAGTTATCTGGACACAGTCTTGCCTGCCTGACCCTGCAGATCATCTCCACAGGCCCCTGCCAACCTCAGTGATTCCCCAATTCTGCCACTCTCAGCCCTGGCCTGAGATTCTTGAGTGGGAGCAACCTTGCAGCTTACATCCCAAATCTCATCTGTCTGGGACAGCTGCTGGAATGTTCCTCCAGTTTTCCAGTGAAGGATGCTGCTGTGCACGAGCTTGTTATGAATTAAAACTCTTAAACTGCCACAATTCATAATATGGGGTCAGAGGATTCTCATGCATCTCCCACCCCAAGGTATGTACCTACAAATTCCCTCCTGCTGGGAGAATACCAAGGGACTAAAAAGCACTGAAATGGAAGAGGAGATTGTGGCAATGAAGGAGGGTAAAGGAAGATCATGGCAAAAAAGAGACATTGATAAAACAGGTCTCGTGAGAGCTTCTATCCAGCACCAGTGAGTGCACAGAGCAGGGAACTGCAGCAAAATGCAAGATTTGGAATCGAGCAAGGTGGAGGAGCGGGAAGCATTGGCTGGGATGTCCCAGTCCAGTCCTAGCATTCCCATCTGGAATAATCACACTCTGCAGAGTGAGCAGGAAGGGATGATGGAGGGGCAGAGCACCATCTCATCTAATGGAACCTCATTCCTCACTCCCATAAACAATAACATACACAAAAAATCAACTCGTTCCTCACTCCCACAGACAATAACACACGTGAAAAACCAAAATCTACAGTTTCCCCTACCAAGTGCCCTCCAAATGAGACAGAAAATAACCGTGAAGCAAATGTAGGGCCAGTTCCACTCGTGGTTTTCTCCGATGGTGGAAACCCCGAGGAAGATGAAGATGAGGGTGTCGCTCACACTGCTCCACATCTTCATGAAGTACTTGACTGTGGTGTGGGACTTGAGGGAGATGTTGGCCTCCACGTAACGCTTCATGCCCATGGCACAGGAAATGATGCTGAGGAAGTGAAAAATGAACAATGGAAAAGAAACAAAATGTTTTTCTACTTTAACACGTCAATTATGAAACGAGTGGGTTTCATCAAGTCTTGGATGTTTGCAGACATTTCATTGAGGGCCGATTCACTTCCTACATCAGGCCAGGAGTAGGGCACTAGGACAATAAAATACTTCATAGGTTGCCCACACTGTCCAAATGTGGATTTTCACCGATGAACAATTCATCACCCGTTGCATTTAATCAGAGCACAAAGCAACACCTCCAACTAACACCCAACTCTTTCCATCCCCACACACCATTTCCAGTTCTTTAACTTTGCCAAACTCTGGCCTTGCAATTTTTCATAAATTGTTCTTCAAGTTCCAGGGAACATGGCATTAGCCTAATTCATCAGCTTTTCAAATCAATGCATTTTCAGGCCAGCAACCTTAGACAGTCAAAACAACTGAGTGCTCAAAGTGCTGAAGCTCTGGTTTTTATATTTTAATCTGGACCAAAACATTTTTGTTCTAAATGTTGCAACAGGAATAGAAAAAGGGCTTTAAATCTCCAAGATCTGATTTTCAGTGCCATTTGGTAAGGCCATCCATATTTTTATTGCACTGAAAATTGCCTCCACAGGGAATGCCACTATGTTGGATCACAGAAAAACCAACAGAGAAGCAGATCCTTGGCTCTGGGTGTTAGCTGGTCACACCTGCTGTGACCAGGACAGGTAAGTGACCCAAAGAAGGGTGTTGCCCCAGGATTTCACTAACATTTCTCATTATTATGAAGACACAAGCATTTGGGTCTGTTTGAATTTAAAACTGGGCTTTAGGGAGAGGATTTGTGGCAAAAGCAGAGGACAGGAAAGCTCAGAATCGAGAAAGTAATGATGCTTTTGCTGAGGAATGGGATCCTCTGTTATCCAGCAGCAGGAGACGAAGATTCAAGTCCCTTTTTCACCAAATGTTTGAGTTCACATCTTTCATCTCCTAAGAAAATGTACCAGTGCATAAAAATATCCTAATACAGGTCTGGTTTGATTTATCCTTTTTAGGTCTGACCTGCTTTGCCAGAAAGAGTAACAGAAACTGAACCACAGACTGAAAAACAAAAAAATAAATTCTTCAATTTCTGTGTCTGCCTCAATAAATAGTGGGGAATACAGCTGCAATTAAAAACAAAGAAATCCAAGTATTTATGAGCAAGGAACTTCCAGAGCTGTAGTTTGGGAATGCTTATTGGAGAATGGACATGGGATCACAGCAGGGTCACCGAAAGGGAATAAACTTGTCTTGTCCTGGCTAAAGATGGACATTGCCACCAAGACAAGGGGCAGGGGAAAAAAATTTTAAAAAAAAGAGAATAAGAAAAGAAAAAAGTCAAACTAAAATCCATCTGCAGAGCAGTTTCACAGACTGAGCTGTATTCAGATTTTTTATAATTTTTTGGACTATGTAGAATTGATTTTTTTGGCAATCAAATTATTTTTCAAAGAAACAAACTGCCAAAAGCTGCTTCTTATAATACAGTATTCCCTGGCCACAACAGAATGAATTGTTTGAACTCCGGATCTATAAGAGAGGCATTTATAATTTGGCAATTAGAAGGGCACAGTGCAGGAATCAGCTGCCTTTGCCATTGTTTTGCTTTGAAAAAAAATGCATTATTCAAAAGAACAGCAAATGGGTTCCATAATGGGTACAGCAGATTGTGACTGATAGAAAGAGACACCATTAGGATTGAATGTTTTCTGCTCCACGATGATTATGCAGCATATTTGTTTCACTGTTCTGTCTTGCACTCCTATAAATAGGCTTTTCCTACCTATTCCCAGAGCTGGAATTGTTTTCAGTAACACTCAAATATTGCTCCTATTAACCAGCTGAGGAAACAAAATCTGCAAGATGCAGGAATGGTTTATATCCAAAGCAACATCATTAGTTTTAAAATAGATCTCCCAGATACTTCTGTGCTGAGCTGGAAGCCCACTTCATTTTTTTATTTTCTTTTTATCTTCATTCTCATCAGCTGCACAGTTGTTTACACTGCAGCCACTGATGCAGGGTAGGTGTATTTTGGTGTCTTTGGGGGAATATTAAATGGTTCTGATCCTCAGCACCAGCTGACTCAGTTTGGGTAGGAGAACCACAACCAATAGATACCAGCCCACAGAATCCAGGAGGGCTGGATCCCTCTGGTTTTCCTCTCTCTCTGCTTTCCAAAGTGAGATTTTGGTCAATATTGGGGTCTTTCTGGCTATTTTTGTCTCTACATCAGCTCCGACAGTGAGATGTCCAACGAGGTAAGCACAAAGCCTAATTAATCTCTTAAATATGAAGGATCTGGCCCAGAATTACTCATTTTATTGAAAGAGCTACCCAGTTAAAAGAAAATTAAATTAACTGAATGATCTCTGACAGCTTTGGCTGAAATTGGCCAGCAGATTCCCAGTGCTGCTGGACACAGAGGTGTTGGTTGACACCTGAGGCTAGACATGAGCTGCGACTGAGCTTCTGAAGCCAAGTCAGAATCTCCAAAGCAGTGGTTTCCATTAGAATCCTCTGCTCTCAAAAAGCAGGAATATTTCAGGCTTCAGTTCCCATCCCATCACTGCTGCTCTGTCCTGCCAAGGGCTGCCAGGCAGGACATGCAGATGGGGAAGGGGATGTGAGAAGAGACGTGCTGCAGACCAAGACCAAACCTTTCCAAGGAGCTCACTAAATCCTTCTTGTAACTCTTCCCATGTTGGTTTTGAATGGGCCATGTGGAAAATAACAAATTAAGCTAAGAAACTTCTGGCTCTGCCAAACCTACCAGACATCTCACTGTTAGAACATCCAGCTTTTCCAAACAAAAACCATGGAGCTCAAACAAACATTCCTCAATAACCCACATAAATCCACCATCAGCCATCAATGTGCAATTTGGGAAACAGAGTGACACTTGGCGAGGGCCCCGCTCCTCGTCTAACACAGATTTTCAAATTTTAAAATGTTTTTGGGTATTTTTCAGTGAATATAGGCAGGAAGTTTTCCTTGAGAGAGGATCTGCTGGGCCTCACTTACGCCACGATCCCAGAGAGGTGGAACATCTCTGCAGTGAGGTAGGACAGGTAGCTGTACAGGAACACAAAGAGGGGCTCGATGACTCGGATGTCCTTGGTGAAGCGCGTGGTGAAGGCGGCGGTGAACCCAAAACTCAGCCCCACTACGACTCCTCCCAGCCCAACCACGAAGAATTTTCCAACCCCAGCAAAAACATCCACGCTTTTGATGGTCGGCATCTCACAGAAAGAGCGAAAGAGCTTATAGAGCACCTGGAGGGGGAAAGGAAAGAGGGAAACAGCTGTTAACTGGATGTTCACCAGATGTGGTCATGACACCAAATACACTGCTGGGATTTCTGCAAGGGCAACGTCACCTCCTGCCCAGGAGGTCTGGCTCCCACCAGGGGATTGCTGAGGCCCTCATGGACATTTCTGGACCCAAACACAGAGTCACAGAGAAACCTGAAAACTTCCAAGTTTGTCTGGATGCTGCCCAGGACCTCAGGCCAGAGAACTGGCCAGGAGTCCTCTGCTAGAAGGGGTTGTTGGTGTCTTTTCCCTTAAAAAAAATCACAGCATCACTGAGGTTGGAAAAGCTCGAAAAGCCATCAAGTCCAACCATTAACCCAGCAGTGCCATGATCGCCACTAAACCATGTCCCCAAATGCTGCATCCACACGGTTTTTAAACATTTGCAGGTGTGGTGTCTCCACAGCTTCCCTGGGCAGCCTGTGTCAATGTTTGACTGCCTTTTCCATGAAGAAATTTTCCCCAACAGCCAATCTAAACCTCCTCCAGTGACTCTTGAGACCATTTCCTCTCATCCTCTCTCCCGGGAAGAAAAGACCAACCCCCACCTGGCTATGACCTCATTTCAAGGAGATTTAGAGAGAAATAAAGTCTTCCCTGAGTCTCCATTTCTGCAAGCTGAGATCTCCCATCTCATCACTCAGCACCATCCTCTGCAGGTTAAATACCCCAGTTCAGGCAGGTCCTTACCACCGTCACGGCATCATTGAGGAGAGATTCCCCAAAAACCAGGATGTGGAGCTTCTCGTTGACGTGGATCTCCTCAAACACAGCCAGCACGGCCACGGGGTCCACGGCGGCGATGAGGCTGCCGAACAGGAGGTTGTGCAGCAGGGACACGTCCTGCAGCCGGAAGGCTTTCACCTGGCAGATCCCATAGAGGGAAAAGCCGATCCCAAACACGTTCCAGATGGTGCCCACCACCGCGTAGAGCAGGATGGTGCCGATGTTCTCGAAAAAGGGGCGGCTGGGCATGAAGTAGCCGGCATCCAGCACGATGGGGGGCAGGAGGTAGAGGAAAAAGATGTCACTGTCCATCACTGGTGGTGACCTGTCATTCAAGCCATAGATGATTCCCCCCATGATGAGCCCCACAAATATCAACAAGCAGCTTTCAGGAACGACAGAAGGCAGCTTGTTGTAGAGATGGAACCCTGGAGGGCACGGAGAGATGGAAGTGGTGTTATCCCACCAGCACAAACCCTCAGAAGGTCCCCGCACTCCCACTGTCAGCAGGTTACACCTCAGAGTGGCACAGATAAATTCACACAGTGAGGGTGAAGTTGCTCAGAAACTGGTCAGAAAATCTGAAAATACCAAACCTTCTCAAATTACTGTCTGTTCAGACCTCATTTCACCATAGCATAAGGTTAGAGATATATATTGAGGTAATAAACCAGAAGTAATAATCTGCATAAATAAAACAGTATTTGGAATTATTAATTATGTGAGCTAGTCAGCAGCCCATCTTCAGCACTAACAGAAATAGCAACTGCTAATTTTAAACACAATACAGATTCTATACATTAAAAAAAAATCACAAAAATCCTTTCCATTAATTATAAACAGGTCCACTTTTAAAAGTACTTAATCATTAGCATTTAAAGCCAAAAAGCTAAAAAATGTCCAATCAAGCCTGTCTTGTGCAATGCCTAACATTAGAACAACCACCACAAGTACAAGGTAAGTTATTAAAAGAAAAAGTCATTGAAACAAACCTAATTAGAATATATATTTTTTTTAAATCTCTGAACATTATTATGTCTTCGTGCATGTGACTAGAATTAGGGTCTCATTATGTAACATGAAATTAATCAGACAAAAAGACCCTTTCCATCTGAAAAATTCTGATCAAACCAAATCTTAGAGACTTCTGAGGAAAATAAATACAAGAAAAAAATGCTGTAAAATAACTTTTATAGCAGGAATTTAAAATAATTGAAGACAATTCCTGGAGAAAAATATTTATATACTATTTTTGCTTTCCTGTGCCCAGTTTTTCCAGAGGAAAATATAAAATGATCAGATACTTCATATAACTTAAATCTTTCTTAGATGACCTTGCACAGACAATCAATGCACAGATTTTATCTTAGGCTGTGTAACACCCTGGACACGGATGGAATTATTCCTTGGCCAGACACAGGGCACTTTTGGAAGAATAAGGAATCTTCATTTTAAGATGAAGATGTCAGTGGACCACCTGCACAGAGCATGCAGAGGCAAGGAAATCAAGATGAACACACACCTTGGTGTGTCCTGCAGTTAAATCAAATTCTTCCTCCTGGAAACCCGGTATTTTCCTCCTAACAGCAACAGCATTCCCAGGTATGACAATTTTTAGATGGAAAACCACCATTTCCAACCTCAAATGCAACTTGTTTTTCACCTGTGCGGTGTCTCTGGCACCATGTGTGAATTCCAAGGGTTTGGCACGTCACCTCAGGCTCCAAACCAGAGAAGACGTGGAACAAAGGCCACCTCTGCTCACACCACCCCCACAGAGATTCCCCATCCCTCCTCATCCTCTCAGGAGGCCTCACCTATTTTGGCCAAGGATGCCAGCATGATCCAGAGGGTGATTTCAAAGGGGACCTGGACGTGCTGATAATCCAGAGAGAAGAAGGCGTGCTCCGAGGAGTCGTTGCCCTGGGCTTCCTCGGAAGCCCAGCTGATGTTCTCCAGGACCACATCCTCCAGCAGTGACTCCTGCAGGGCTCCCACCCAGGGGGTTTGGAGGATGCAGGAGAGCCAGGACCCAGCCAGGACAGCTGCAGCTCTGTGTCCCTGGCTCTCCATGTCCCTGGAAGCCACAGCTGCTCCCGCCGCTGTGGGTGAGTGGTTGGAAGCACTGCTGGAGACACCAGCGCTCGTGGGGGTGGATGAAAAGGGAGGAGCAAATGCTCCACCTCAGGCTGGTTTCCCTCCCTGGTCCAGCAGTTTCCAGCTGGGAGATCCCACTGTAGAGTGGTGCTTTTTCTGGTGCTATTTGGTCCCAAATAGGGGCTTCCTCCTGTGGATGAAAGGCCTCGTGTGCCCTCAGACCAATGGTACAACTCACATTTTAGTCCAAACTCTTTATGTTTTGGCTCCCAGTCCCTCATAAACCTCTGTTGGAGGGGGAAAAAACAACCTTCACTGGTGTTAGAACAGACAGGCTTGACTGAACAGGTCCCATAAAAAAACCCATCCCAAAACAGCTTCATCACACAGGGGGCTTCCCTGGATTTCTGCAGTGCCCACACAAAGAACACCAACATTACTGGAAATCAGTTTTCATTTGGTAAAACAAGCAAATCACCCAGTTGATTGGGCAAAAAACAGAGCTGCAGGAATAGAGGGCACTTCTGTGGGACAAATAAGGCTCTACAATTGCTTAAAGCTTCCTGTAAAAAAGATTAACAGGAGAAGTTCTCTTCATCTCTCTTGAAAACAGCCTCAAAAACTGAGTTGCTCAGAATAGCTGGAAAAATGGAAAAATAAAGGTAGTTGCAACAGTGTTTAACAGATTTTTATAAAACAGTGGAGAAAAAAATGTATTGGGTCAAATTCCTCCATTGTGAAGCTTCATTGAGGTTGATGACGTTTCAAGAGGCACAAATTTAGCCCAAAGAACCCTGGTAATTAAAATCCAGGGCCCGGGGCTGTGGCCAGACGGATCAATGGCCCATTTGCTCCCGTCCATCACCCAAGTGACACCAAAATTGAGTGCCAGTGACAGGCTGCTGACCCAGTTCTGAGCTGTGGGGGCCCAGGACACAGATCCTGGGCCTCAGCACCGTGTGAGCTCCCTGCTCCTCACCCCATTTGGAAAGCAAGAGGAGGATACATTTTGGAAGGCAGGAGGGGTACAGTGATATCCTCGAGGAGCGACTTCTTTCTGCTTTACCAGGGTTCATTTGCATTTCATAGAATCAGACAATGGTTTGTGTTGGAAGGGGCCTTAAAGCTCATCTCATTCCAACCCCCCATCCATTGGACACCTCCCACTATCCCAGGTTGCTCCAAACTCCATCCCCTGGACACTTCCAGGGCAGCCACAGCTCTGGAAAATCTATGCCAGGGCCACATCACCCTCAAAGGGAAGACTTTCTTCCTAATATCTAGGAAAAAAATCACTCATTATTCTAAAGAAGGAGAACAGTGCTCTTAAGAGCAATTAAGAAGTAATTAAGAAATTATTTAGCCAGAGAAAGAGCAATGGAAGCAGCTCTGAGCCTGGGCTCACATCCCAAGCTGTCATATTTTCTTCCTTCTGTTGAAATATTGGGTGTTAAAGTGAAGTGTTTTAGGACTTGTTCCTAAAACCTATTTGTTCCTATTTGGCAGCATGGAAAAGGAGTTCTGCCAACCTCCCATTCCCCTCCATCCCCAAATGATCCATTTTGTCTTTTGCTATTCTTGCAAGAAAAAAAAACAACAAAAAAAACCAGCAAAAAAGTTAATGCTCACCTACACTTCCCTTAAGCAAAGAAATAAAACATTTGCATCTTGGAGGGGGGAAGAGCCTTGCAGTGGGGAGTTCAACAGCATCCTGGAAACTGGTTTTGTGTGTAGAATCTATATTTATTTAATAATGGAACCGGAAAAAAACCAGCAGAGTTGGGACAGAATTTGAGAAAGGTCATCAGGGAGCATAATTTTAAAATATGCTCCATTTTTCAAAGAAAGCTGCCTTATAACATCATTAAGGTTGGAAAAGACCTCTAAGGCCACCAAGTTTGTTACATCTTAGCTAAGAATAAGCCAAAAGACAAAGACAAAATGTTTTTCCAGAGTTCTATGATAACAGAATTCGTGCTGTTCCTCTGGTAATGGCTATTGATATTATTGATCCACTTTTTCATGTGAGCACCATTTGATCCAATGTTTATGGACAGGCTTTCATTTTTTCCTTAATGTAATGCTCATTCCTACATTCTTCAGTCTCCAGGCTGGATTTTGATCCCTACAATTGTGCTGACAGGCGCCTTTCTCCTGGTGGAATGAGGCAGACTGGAAGAAGAACAGAGATATTGTGGGATGTGACATCTGTGAACAAAATCCAGGCTCCTGCAATAAAAATGTGACATTTCTGCACGTTTTTCCCCAGGAAGCACCCACCTCCTGACGACAGGCAGCCCCTCAAGTACCATGGTGGTTTATCCCTGAGGGAGCTCTTGGCTTTCCCTAAGGAAACCCTTCAGTGCTCCATGCTCTGGGACAGATATTTGGGAGAACTCAGGAGATGTTTTACTGTTACCACTCCTTTTTTTTTTTTTTTTTTTTTGGCCATTTTTAGAAGTAAACCTTTTATTTTTTTTCCAATCAGCTTACCCTAAAAACCTCCAAACCACTCATCCCACTTCCCCTTCTGGGAAGGATTTCACTTGCAGCTTTTGTGGGCAGCAGGAACGGGAAACCCCGGAAAACCCCGAGCCACCACGTGGGGTCTGCCAGCACATCACAGGCTGCAGGGACTCTGAAAAGTGACTTGGTGCTGCAGGTAGCTGGGGAGCCTCTTGGACACCCAGAGCCCAGGCAGGCTGAGGTTTAATACAACATCAGTGATTCCAGTGATTTAAGGAGAATTCGAACAAAATTACATTGAGCAGCTGGAATATTGATAAGGAACAAATTAAAAGAATACATCTCAGCAGAGGTGTGAGCACATCCTGCCTCCTTACTAGTGAGATCTGGGATATTTAATTAATGGATTTCAGCTCTGTGTGGAGATTGGTTCCCATTTACTGGCTGGCCCCAGCACACCACACCCTGGCCCACACGTTGTCAGGAGAAACCCACACTTTCTGGAAGTTTTTTACCTGCTGCACACAGCATTTTGTTTCTCTTTTTGGAATAAACATAAGCAGGTGGCCATTTCCAAGGATGTCTTTGTTATATAAAAATATTCAATAAAACTGTCCCCAAGCCATTTGCCTGTGATCAGTGACCTGTCCTTACTGTTTGATGGCTGAGCTGGAGCAGAGCCTGGGCAGCAAAGGGAGCTGTGCCCGTGGCCTTCCCAGCATGCAAACACCAGCACCAATATCCACACACAGCATTTCACACTCTGATTTTTATAAACTTAACGTGTGCAACATGAACGCTTTTGCTTTCTGTTCCAGGAAAGGGTTTTTTAATAATTTAACTACCAGAAAAGAGGAACAAAATTAATTTAAAACTTCAAGACAAGATTTTCAAGAAATTTGTTTGCAGTTCTGTTCCCTATTCCATTACGTTCATAAATCTCACTGATTTGAAACAACCCCGCTTAAAATTTTAAAAAAAAAAAGTCACAGCAGGTCTAGATGTTCTCTCACTCATGTTTGTTAACTCTTGTTACCTCTCAGATTAGTAATTAATTATTGAAATATCAACTTTGTTCGGCTAAGCAGTAGAGGAAGGGAATAAATGGTCCATGTGCCTTAGAAATTTGGCAATGGAAAGCAGAAGTGTGTAATCACTACAGATGGGGAATGAGAACAAAAAAACTGCAACACAGCAGATTAGGAAATTATATTATTGCACAAAATTAGAAACTTTTTTTGAGGGGGATCAAGGATCCCTAAATAGCAAATCAGAGTCCAGGAAAGCAAAGCTTCTGTGTCCCAACACAGGAGTGCGAGGCAGGAAAACCCTTCCTGAACCAGCATGGGGAGAAAGGGAGAAAAGATAAAAAAATTATTATGAAAAGGATGAAAGTCTGGATTGGGTTGGAAGAGACCTCAAAAATCATCCAGTGCCACCCCCTGCCATGGCAGGGACACCTCCCACTATCCCATGTTGCTCCAAGCCCTGTCCAGCCTGGCCTTGGACACTCCCAGGGCTGGGGCACCCACAGCTGCTCTGGGCACCTGTGCCAGGGCCTCCCCACCCTCACAGCCAGGAAATTTTTCCCAATATCCCACCCAAACCTGTCCCCTGGCATGGGGAGCCATTGTCCTGTCACTCTGGGCCTTTGTCCTTGTCCCTTTCCAGCTCTCCTGGAGTCCCTTCAGGCACTGGAAGGGGCTCTGAGCTCTCCCCAGAGCCCCCACACCTCTCCCAGCCCGGCTCTGTAGCAGAGCTGATATTCCCAGAGAGTTCCACGGAGCTCAGAGCCCATATTTCAGCTTTACCCAACCACAGCTCCATTTAGGACAGATGCTGTTCCCACTTACCCTCAAGGAGGAGCAGCAGTGGTGGGACACAGAAAACCCCTGTGAGTCTCAGCTCTTCTTCTGGGGCTGGTTTTAGTCCCAGCTCCTCAGGGTTCTGCAGTTTCCCTTCTCCAGGGGAAGCTCCTCGCTCACCTTTCTTTCAGAAACACCACCAAATAAAGCCCCAGGAAAAGTGTTGAGACGCCGCGTTGTTCCCAAGGCAATGCAGTTTAAAAGGTTGCAAAAATAGCAACAAATTTTCTCCTCCAAAGAGAGCCCTGAACAAGCATCCTGAGGTAAACATAGCCTTGATGGGCATAGACCACACAGGATTCCCAGCACATTTTGTGCAAGATTCAATAATTCAGCTCCACACACAAATCTCCACTTTGCTCCAGTGCATCAAATATTCCTCCAGATTTTTAGCCTTCCCAAGAGCACAGCCCAGAAATGAAGGGGAATATCCATAACTCCTACCTGGAACAGAATGGAAAAGGAAAGGTCTTCAGCCTCCTGGGATTCACAGCTCCATGAAAAACCCTTTTATTTCCCCCCAGAAGGAAGCCAGGATGTGGGAGTGGAAGGTTCTTTAGCACCTGGACACTCATTTGCCAAACAATCACTGACCCTCACAAAGGATTTACATTCCCAACACATTTATGGGATTATCACAAATAAATGAACTCAAAGGAAAAACAGGCAAGGATTAAGTGCTGAGGATATTCTGGTAAAGGAAAAGAAAACATCTGAATTTTTGAAATCTGTATGTAAAACAGGAGCAAAGCAGAGAGAAAAAAATCCGTTTTGCCATGCCATGTATAAATTAGTGGAGAGCAAGAAAGAACACTCTGCTTAAAAGTCTATTTCAGCCCATTAAAAGTACATTAATATTTTACATTTTGGGTGAAAAAATAAGCCACTCATATTTAATTTCATTTGTTTAACAAGCAAATGGCTTTTTCCTGATTAAAAGAGAGATGAATGAAAAATACAGGTATTTAGTGTTTGAGATTTTTTCTGATTATCCGTCAGAATTTTTAGTCCCAAAGGGAAGAGTTTGGCCTTCCAGGTTTTAAGTCCTTCTTGATTTTTACTGGAATAGAACATTAACTGATGGAAGTTGTTATTCTGCCCACCTGGGCATCCTTTTTATAGGAAATAATCCTCCCTCCAGAGAAAGATGGACTTTGAGATTTTATTGCAAAATGGTTGTAAAGCTCTGGAAATCCTGACCTGGAAGGTACTAAAGGAAACCACCACTAGATATCACCATTTGACTATTTCATAAATCTCAGGAAAATTGTTAATGTGTAAAAGTCCTAATTATCCTCCAGGTAGATGAAGTCACCTTCTAGAGGGGCTTAATTCCCACAAGAGAGGGGGGCTGGGGGAACTGGATTAACTGGGGAAATTTAACTAAAGAGTCCAGCTTTCTACAGGGCCTGGTTCCCAGGACCTGGTGAATATTCCTCTGTGGGAACACAGAATGGAAGCTGGATATGAAGGTAAAAATTCCCTGCCAGCATTTCTCCTCCAACATCAGATTTTCTGGCATGTGGATAAAAATCAGCTCCAGGCAGAATCTGGCCATGGATGTCTGCCCTGTAAAATATGGCACTGCTTTCCTTTGTAATGAAATCCAGCTGCTGCCCTTCAACAGGCTGGAAAAGCACCTTTCCAGGGATTTTCCCCATGGAATTTGAGTTCAGAGAGGTTATTTTTCCTCCAGGTGAAAACGGGCACAGTTCCAGTGCAGCATCATGATGGAGTTTTATTCAAACTCATAATGGGACTTAGCATCTTCCAAATATAAATAAATCCAAAGCAAGTCATGGATTGCAACATGTTAATTAAAATAAAATTGAATTAAAATAGTATTTAAGTTGGTAATAAATGTATTTGTCTCATCTTTTTGGAAAATAACAGATTTTTCCCCTAAAATGTGTTCTGCAGCAACATCTTTCTTCCTACAGAGTGAAATTAATTTTGAGAAGTTACCTAAATTATGGATTAAACCAGTTTAACAAATGCTGGGGGGGAAGCACATGGACAATATTTTTCCATGGGCAAAACTACATAAAATCAATAACAAAATACAATGTGCTTTACATTAACAATGTGCATTTACCTGCACCTCCATTTGTGCTGTGAAAACACATGTCATTGGGGTGGTCTAAATTACTTTTTGCCCTCAAAACACTGCCGTTATGTGGTTTTATTTTCATTCCACCTAAAATTGTCCACATACTTAATGAAACTAATTTAAAAAGGAGCTCTGAAACCAGCCCTGAGAAGGGATGGGATGAACACAACTTCCCAATAACCTCAGGTTTTGTCAAACTCGCGTTATTTATGTGTTCTCTGCTGTCCCGGGGATGGAGCAGCAGATCCATCAGGGATTCTCCCACTGCAGCAGCTGCTGCTGATGCATTGACTTCAGTCCCTGGGGCTGGGGCTGAGGTGAGCAGCAGAACAGAGAGGGGCTCCTCCAACGCATTCCTCAGTGCTGGGAAGGACAGAAAACCACCAGAGTCTGGAGCTCAGGTTTAACCTCCGACTTTCTCATTTCCTGAGGAAGAACCTCATGCAATTAACTTCTTTCCAGACTTTGGCTTGAACTATAAATAGATCCCAGGGGGAAGCAAGGGCTGGAGCACGGCAGCACAAATGGCACGGAGCGCTTCTTGCTACAGATAATTGCAAACCCTTTGGCTACTGCTGCCCTCTGGAATATTTCCCCTCTCACCCTTGGTTAAATTGGTCTCTGCACCTCCACCAAGAAAATCTGGAGAGCTCTGCCCATCCTGGACTCCTCTGGAATTTAATAAAGTCATTTGGCCTCTTCCAAAGGACTCCTGGCTTGATTTTGAAAGCTGAGAAGGAGATTAATGAGGCACATGTGGAATTAGGGCAATGCATAAGCAAGCAAATCATTCCTCTCCTCTCGTGCTCCTAAAAAACAAGGATGAGATTCAGTATCGCCTATATTCCTTGCACCAAAGCCAGTGGGAATTTTGGATCAGGCAATGACCAGCTAGGTCTTAGATGTGTATGAGTCTGATTTTATTAATTTACTTCCTTATCAGGAACTTTCTTTCCCTGTCATTTTAATCAGGAGAGAAAAGCCCTTACATTGCCCACTCAGAGCACTTTTCCCTCAGGAGCAGCTTCTTCTCAATCCTGCTGATAGTTTCTTTGAGTTCAGAGGTGATTTTAAGAAATGCCCAAGAAATAAAGATTAAAACAAGCAAGCAAACAAAAAGACAACCACAAGAAAAAACACTCAACAAAAAACTTTATTAGAAAAAAATTTCTGCAGAGCAGGTAACAGTCCAATTCATCTATCATTTTACCGTGGTGACATAATGAATCATTTCCAGCTGAAATATTTGCTGAGAAGCAAGAGCAAAGGGAGAAAATGTGTTTGAGAGCTAAACAACAGTATTTCCATACAAAAATCTGCATTTAAATTTCCAAATGAAGATGCAGGAATCTTGCACTACTTTTTCAGGAGTGCTGCAGTCATCTCTGCTTGCTGATTTTGCAGAGAATTAATGCTTTTATATGTGGATGTGGTACTTGAGAACATGGTTTGGTGGTGCTAGGTTGATGGATTCGATTATCTTAGTGGTCATTTCCAATTTTAACAGTTCTATGATTCTATATATATTAATTATATAAACATGATTAACCAGTTTTTGGAGATAAATTAATTTCAAATTCTCCATTAGAAAACAGAAAACAATGACCCTTTACTTCCCCTGCTACCAAAGAGGTTTAAGACTCAAAATACCAATTAGAACAAGTGTAGTGTGCAAATGTTTCCATTTCCCAATCTAATCCTTAGAGTGAAACATTCATACCCGAATCCTATCCCTCTCCTGAGCTGAGCAGCTCAGTCAGGATGTGAATTCCATCCTGCAGCTCCATTTTGCACCCACTGTGTTGGAGATTTGGATGTTTGGGGTGCTGAACTCAGAGCTGGTCCTGTTGGGAGCATTGTGGGAGCTGAACAAAGCCAATGAGTGCAAGAGGGCTCCTCTGGCTTTGGAGGTTTCTATGTTCTGCTCCTGGGAGATCTGAACACTTATCTGGTCGAGGCTGTTCCTTATCCAGCTGCAGGCAAGGAGATTTGTTATGGAACCACACCTGGCCAGGCTTTCTTCAAAAAACTGTTTGTAGAGCTCTGCCACTTTGGCTTCCATGTATTTGTTGAGCGCGGAGTTGGAAAGGGGCTCTTCACTGAGCACAAGGCTCCTTTCTCCAGCTTCCTCTCCAGGCAGGGACATCCCACTGGGCTTTTTGGGATGCTCACACAGGGAGGAGTGACCCAGGGGAATATCTACAGAGAGCAGGACCGGGCCATCGGGGAGTTCATCGCACACGTGGTCCAGGACACAGCCCGAGTCACACGTGTGGCCACCCACACGGTCCCCCCCGATCTGCAGGTCAGGGTAGTTCTGGTAAATGCTGTTGCATGGCCAGGATCTGTACAAATCCACCTGGTCTAGGCTTCCTCCTCTCCTGGGGATATGTAAAGCTGGGGATGCAGTTTCTTTAACCAGCATTTCCTGATCTTTTGCAGGCTCCTCTTCTAAGGATCCCCATCGAGGGCTGCTCCCAGCTTCCAGTTTGCTGCTTCTGGCAGAGGGCTCCTCCCACTTCTCACATCCACCAGCAAAGCCTTTAATTTTTGGGATGTCTACAAGTTTCTGTCTCCAGATTCCCTCTTTAGCCTTTTGGGATGCAGGAGATTTGCAAGGCTTATCTTGATGACAGCTTTCGTTATAGATGAGCCTTGTTAGGATGCCTTCTGCCAGCATGGTGACAAGTGTGAGCAACAGGGATCACCAGAGTTCCATGGAGCCCTGGGACGGAAAGACAGGCACAATTAACAGCAATAACTGTTATTCAACAACTGTTATAGAATAATTATTGCTGTTGTTGTTATTACTAATGAACAGTGCACTTCTCACAAATACAGTGATTTTTCTTTCTCTCTCTTTCTTAAGCATTTATTTTTAGGAGACGTTAAACTGCATGCTTTTCCTCTTTACCATGTCCACAAAAATCTTTCTGAAGATACAGGAAGGGTTTTAATCAGCTGCTTCATCTGTAACATCCCTTCTGCTCCCAGGTCTCTTCTGCATCACGGCTACTTGAGACAGATTGTACTTTATAAGCTGCAAAAATCAGAAAAATCATTTTACTTGTCTGTATCAATACCATCAGTAGTTCATCAATGTTTTCCATTACAAGGCAACGATTTTCAAGAGCTAAAGAGGGGACATAGAAAGGAAATGAAGACTATATTCACATATAGAGGTATTTATGACTTGAGCACTCCTGTGAAGTGCCAAGGAGCTTCAAAAGAAACTGAGAGTTCTGCAAATCAAATAAAACATTTAAAATGCAGATCAAGTGTGTTTACAATCCCTATTAATGATGAACTTAAACGATATAAATAGTTAATTTGCCTTCCCCAATAGTGCTAATAGTGAAGAGATAAGTGTCTCAAAATAATTTTCTACACTTAAGGATTCCTTATCATCCTTTTCCAATTTAGCTACAGCTAAAATCAATGGGAATCTTCACATTAAGAGTCTGACCTGAACTACTGCTCCTATGGAAGAATGGGAAACATGAAGATAAGAAAATCATACAGTTCTTCAAATATCCTTTAAATCTCTGAAGCATAACTGAAGTATCCACACACCCAAAGTGTGCTTGTGGCTCAACACTTTTCACCATGCCCCTACACCCTGGTGTATTTGAAACTCACTACATTGGGTCACTTTGCAATGTTCCTTCTAGGTTTTCCATATCTTCAGTTATTTAAGAGATGGAAATTTTTGCCTTTCCCCCAAAATTTACACACTGGCACAGCACAGCTGTTTGTTTTTTTTATATATTTATGGGGTTCTTTATTTTTGTGGCTCACTTCCCTGCCCAAAGCTGAAAGGAACACTGGAATTTCAAGGCCAAAGCAGGCAGAAAAGGCAGAAGACCTGGTTATCTACAGAGTAATTTACATATGCAAAAAGCAGAGCAACACTTTCTTAAGCACTTAAGGGACTTGATAATCCAACTTCCAAAGAAAGAATTGGCAGTCTAAATCTTGCTAAAGATCCATGGAATTTGGAATGCTCTATTCCTTGTAGGACATGTTTAACCAGGTCTGTAGGACCTCAGGGTACCCAGCTCCTTAACTCCTGATAAATTTTGGTTTATTGCTCTAAAAATGCTCATGAAGAGCTAAAATATGGTAATCTTGGAAAACCTGGTCTCCTCTAAATAAAATAAGTGGTTCATGTGCTCTAGAACAAAGCATAAAGAAAAGAAAAAGGCACAAAAAGTCCAACTTACCAAGCCCAGTCAGGACTGAGGAGGATGTCCCCGAGCCCAGAGCTCTCCTGCTACAGCTGCTGGGAGGGGGCAGATGGTTACACACCCTTTCCTCACTGCTGTCTGTGAAGAAAAAAGCCTGACGCACTCATGATGCAGTTCCCCAGGGGTTTTAACTCATAAAACAGAAGTGATCCCGCTGAGAGAGGGCGCGGTTTTTGAACACAAAGAGAGGGCTACGTCTAAAAGAGGATGTTTGAAAATGAATTGAGATGTTTCTGACCACAGTATGATGCCAAGGAGCTGCTCACAGCCAGAACAGGGCATGGGGAAAGAGCAGAGGGTCAGGGCTGTGCCGGGCAGTGCGAAATCGGAACCGAATTCCACCAACATCTCCACTGGCTGGAGCTTGGTGCTGCTCAGCTGACTTGTGGACTTATATCACTTCCCCTTTGGAAACACGCAGCTAAATTTAGAGTCTTGTGACATGCCACTGATGGGAAAGAAGTTGGCAACTTCCTTTCACCCGGATTTTGATGAAACACCCCGAGTCTCTGGCATACGAACAGGACAATGTGCCAATCTGAAAGCAGCAGCCAAAGGACAGCTCTGCACAAGCGCATTGCTCATTGACCAAATTTTCTCTTTAGCGGTTCAAAAATTACCTCTGGCACATCCCAGGTGCCCCATGGTGGTTTTAGTTGTCCTCTTCGAGCTGAAGCCAAGCTCATGCACTAAGCCATCCCTCCCCTGAGCGCAGAGTCCAGTCCACAGGCACTGTGGGGAAGAGTTTTCTGTGGATGCCTTTCCTAAATTTCCTTTTTCTCAGAAGATAAAAACCCCCAATTCAGCAGAAGCTGAATCTCATCTAAGGACAAGGCAAAAGATTCTAAAAAGACGCTGCTTAATGATAGGAGCAAGACACAAATTACCACTCAGTGCCACCCCCTGCCATGGGCAAGGACACATTCCCCTATCCCAGGTTGCTCCAAGCCCTGTCCAATCCGGCCCTGGACACTTCCAGGGACAGGGAAGCCACAGCTTCTCTGGGCAACCTGTGCC
The DNA here is from genome assembly GCA_013399455.1 of Anthoscopus minutus. Lineage (NCBI taxonomy): Eukaryota > Metazoa > Chordata > Aves > Passeriformes > Paridae > Anthoscopus > Anthoscopus minutus. The sequence continues at coordinate 458,603 of VWYI01000107.1, read as the reverse complement.
AGGGCCTTCCAACCCTCACAGGGAAGAATTTCTTCCTAATATCCCATCTAACCCTGCCCCTGTCAGTGGGAAATCCTGTTATGCCTTAGAAACTAGGTTTGGAGTAATTCTGGCCATATAGGTTCAATGAAGTGTGTAAAATTACCTCTCTTCCCTCCCTTTCTCCTGTATTTCATTAAGAACTTCAGTTTTTATGGAGGCAAAATGAAAGCTATTTTTATTCTCACAACATTTATATAAAACTCATTTAATATTTCAAATTTGTTCAAAATTATCTGATTTTTAATCACTTTATATGAGCAACTTCTCCACAGAAGGTGCAGCTGGGACTCCAGCAGTCACGGCCCACAGCCTTGGCGGGCAGGAACCAGGGCGGATCAAATTCCAAGTAGTTTCAAACCTTGCCAAACTTGCAATTAGTGCCAGCTGCAGCTGGAATTTTTGTGCAGCTGTTTCAACAAAACCCAAAAGTAACGAGAGAGACGGGAAGAAATCAAGTTAGGTAATTTGTGCGGAGTGATTAAAAGCAAATCAATTTCCATTCCATACCCTGCAACCTGATGTATGGAAGGTGTCCCTGCCCATGGTGGGGGTGGAATGAAATGAGTTTTAACATCTCTTCCAACCCAAACCAGTCTGGGATTCAGGTGTTAAATGCATCAATATCCAAGGAAGTCAATGTATTCTCTCAATATGATCTTACCAAAAAGAAATTTCCTTTCAGCTACAAAAATAAAGTCAGGACGAGATAGAACCAAATTTAGTTTAGAAGCTGAGCACAGATTTCAGCTAGGATAAACAGCAAAGCAAGAATATCAGAATTTAGAGCTGAATATATACTCTAAAAGAACATAAAATTACTCTTATAAAATGATTCATATATGATATTATATGATATTATATGAACTATGGCTGGATGTAAACAAAGTCCCTTCTTCCAGCACAGCTTGTATACTTTGTACGCACACAAAAAAGGCAAATATTGACTGTATTGAAAGGTTTTATGTTGGGGATTTTTTCCTAAGCACAGCTGTTGCAGGCCCTTTATTTCCTACCTCAAAGACAATTTCACGCCAACGCCCCCCCACCCGAGGAACCCCTCACACACCGCACCCTCAGCCCGAGCGGCTTAAGTACAGCAAGGGCGGTGCTTACTTCTGATTGACAGATCTACCGCCCAATGGGAAGGCGGAATGGGCCCGCCTCAGCCGCTGAGTGGCTGCTGGTTGCCGCAGCAACGGCGCGCGGCGGCGGCGCTGCGGGCCCCGGGCGCCATTGCGGCCGCTCGCAGCGGGCCCGGCCGGACTTGGGCAGGTCGTGGCTGTAAAATGTGTGTGTGATCCGCTGCGCTTCGTGTAAACACAAAATAACCTCCTCTGCGTGCTGCGCAAGGATTCGGGAAAGAACTGAGGCCCCGTAGGAATTGTAGTGCTGCTGACATTGGATTAATGATGTGCTGGTTTCCTTTTATTAAGGATTTTGAAATACTGAGCAAATGAAAGTGAGGCCAAGTTCCTGATGATATCTTTAATAAACCAACCTGTGAGAGAAAGACTTACTATAAGGAATGAGAGTATATAAGAATTACATATTGCTATGTTGTGTCTGTGTGTAAATATTTATAAATATATATACAGTAATATACATAATGAATTACTATATATTTATGTTACAAGACATACAGGGCCAAGTCGGATACTTCATGAATACAACACATATATTTTGTACTAAATATACGTACTTTCCACTAAATATATGTATTTTGCATACTCAGTACTCACTACTGTGCTTTATCTGTAGTAATGTAGCAATTTACATCATGATCTCAACTTTTGCATTTCCACAAATTTACTAATACAGTCCAAAACTTTTAATAATACACTTCAAAACTGTCATAATGAACTTTTCAATCTGAAACATTCTGCCAAGCTCACAGAATATGGGTAAATCACAGAATATTTCTGCAGGAAACTCAATAAAATATAACGACTTAGGAATGATTTGTGCCATGGGATTAGGATCTGAGCAATCTGGTGTAGGGAAAGTTGGCACACATTGCATGCACATGTGTAGCTTGTTTTTTTTTAAATTTTGGGAAACTGTTTTCATTGACCTTTACATTAATGAAGAACAACTGGATTTTTAAGACTTTTTAATTTAAAAAAAAAAAACCAAAAAAAACAAGGAAAGCAGCAATTTTTCTGAGTTGCCCGAGTGGACACAAAGTAAATGGGATTCAATACATGAAATGGCATTCATGGTCCTTTTCCCATCCTATGGACCAGTTCTAAGACTCTGCAGAAGGACAAGTGTGAGGGACAAGCAATAATCCACTTGAAAAGATATCCTGTGCCTGATGGTGCTTGACTGTGATTTAGCTGCTCACACAGAACCTGATGCTATAAAAACTACTAACCACTCTAAAAAATCTGGTTATTGGTTTCCTCCAGAGGATGTGAACTGAAGTCTGGAATTTGGGCAACAGCCAGGGCAGGTCAGAGGCAGAAAACGTCATTTCTGTAATTCTACAGATCTTCCAGGTGCTGCAGAACTTCAGCACGGGAAGCAGGAAGGAGGTACTTGCTGATCTGCCAGGCAAACAGGGAAGGTGTAAGTGAAGTTTTAGTTTAAAATTTATCCTGCACTGCCCTGTGGCAACACAAGTATAAAACAGCACAGCTCCCTGCTGTGAGCAGCATAAAGCTAATTAATTACAGTTTGTACATGAGCAGGGGAGGGGTGGGTGAGCTCAGAGTGTGGGAGCAGTTGCTGTGTCCCAGCCACTTCTGACCTGTCCCTGCCCTGGGGAATGAGTGGGAAAGCAGGATAATGAGGGAAATAACCCAAACCTTGACACACTATTTTGGGTAGGTGTATCCTAAATTAAATCTCATTTAGTAATTAAATCCCATTAGCTGCAACAGGTGAGAGATCCAACCCAGCAGACTTCACCCACAGCAGCAGATCCCTGATGTTCACCTTGTAAAAATCCTGAACTTTTAAAAAGCAGTATTTTCATCTGAAGATTTCATTTCTTTCAGCTTCAAACTGTGAACAAAACATGCAAACAAGTCATGGTGTGAGAAAGTGTCTAAAACAACTTTATTGGAATGATACAGGAATGGTTAACATACAGGTTAAATCCTCAATGCCTGCTTTCTACATAGGAAAAAAATAAGAAAGAGAAGAACAAATTCAGTTCTTTTACCCATGGAAACAGAAAACCAGCACAGAGGTAACAGATTCCTGCCACTCCTAAAGTCATGCAAGAGATCTGCATCAAAAAACTCAAGTTTTACACACACAACAAAGAGATTTTCGGTATTTTCAGTTTGTGTCGGTGCCTTGTTCACCAGACAAAGGAATAATTCAGCCTGGCTCACCAGAGCTGCCTTAGGAATGCTGGTACAGCCTGAATGCTCCCATATGGAAAGGAGGGGACAGACAAGGGCAGTGACTTTGCTTTCTTAAACTTGGCAATTTTCTTGACCATTGAGACAAGGACTGACCTCATTTTAGAATGTTTTGGGTCGCTGAACTGACAGAATTTGGCAGCAACTTTTAATTACAGCTTCTCCAAAATAAGGGCTGTAATTCACCAAACTTGCAAAGGAAGCACAGCAAAGTGGTGGGGGTACAGAGATTTGTGTGTCAAACCCCACTTTCCTCACCACACTTCACTTATTCACTGTATTCCACAGCTCCCAAAAACTTGAGCAGGAATATAGACACACAGAAAGATTTGGCTAATATTAAGGATTATTCATTGTTCAGAAAGATGAAATTATAGTGAACAACAAAAATCTGAGGCTGGATTTAAAACATAACCAAACTTCCATCCCCAAAACATCTTAAATTTCACAGAACTGCAGTAATTCCTGACAAAAGCTGTTAATAACAAAGCACAGTTGTGTGTGTGTGTGTGTGTGTTTATCTTTAAGGTCAAGCAGCTTCCATGCATCCCTCTGCCTCATGATGCTGTGCTGCTTTTGTAAGCACAAGCTTCCAACTGCTTCCCAGGCTCCCAAAATGATAAATCAGGAATTAAAATATGGCCAGGAATTACAGGCTCCCTCATGAGCACTGGGAGAACACACAGGTTAATATTGCACGTGGTAAAATCACCCACACAAGACACTGAGAGATTTGCAATTCCTGTAATAGTTTCATGATATGGCAATAAGAATGGAATTGAAGTTTTGAAACCTTAAAAAAAAAGAAGTCTTGCTTAATTACAGTAACTTTCTATTCACACATTTATTTCCTCATTTGAAAAAATACTATATGAACCTAATGGCTACTTGAACATGCAGTGAGATGTTTAATGCTCTAAGCAGTGTGAACTGATATTTTTGTAGAGAAATACATTAAAGGCTTTCACCCTTACACAGGTAAGGAAAGGCCATTTCTGGCTGTTTTGGCTTGTTTGCAACATTGAATCTTGCCCCAGATGTGTCATCCCTCGTCCTCAGGCAGTTGTGAGGGACCTGTGTCCATTGCCCTTTTAGTCCAAAGAGCCCACACAGATCACTTGAATGAGAAATACATGGGGTTTGTTGGGGGTTTCATCACCTGTACAGTGTGTAACAATACAAACCTTAAATATCCATTCTACAGAAGACAAACACAACTTTCCAAAGTGACTACAATGGTTAAACTAAAGGTACCACCTACAAATTCATCTGACACCAGGAAAGACACTGAAAATTTACTGTGTAACTCAGTAACATTTTTGAGGCAACTCAGGCACTAAATTAGTATCTGATGAGGTTTTAGATGCTGTTTTCCATAGTTTAAATAGCTGGATCTCTAGGTAAAACTCATCTGCATTTTTAGTACTAAAATAGTTTCTTTAAGTTTACACAAAATGGACGAATTGCCAGGACAGTTTAAACTAAATGTAACTCATTAATGTCTGATTGCTTGGGCTCCCATCAGAGCCCAGTTCTGCTCTCTACCCTGAAATTCCCATTTCCATCCTTTGTTCAATTTGTGTTACGGACAGTGAATGCTGCAAGCACCAATCAAATGTTAGAAATCACATCTACATTTCTTGAAGCAGAGACAGTTGGATTATTTTATAAAAAGCTGTGGAAATTCCCTTTACAGACATTTAAGGCAGTTGAAATTCACGCTTGCTGCTTGGCCAGTGCTTCAGCTTCCTGAAACAGCAGAAGAGAATTACATGTTAGTAGTTTCTCAGTATGCTTCCAAAGGAACACTATAAAACAATAACCTGTGTTTTTCAATTTTCTTTCAGCCTTTGTAAGGTGATTACAAATGGGAACAGAATGACAACAGAAGAAATGCAAAAGGAATTTCCTTTTGGTTTCTCTGAGTGTACTTTTGACTGCAGATTCATTTAATTACCAGCCAGCAGCACCATGACCTACAAGGAGATGAATGAGAGATGAATTCCCAGTGCCCTCAGTGCAGCAGGGACAGCCCAGTTTATATGAAAGGACAAAGTTCAATATCTGCAAAGATGTGTTGGAGCCATTTGCTTTTGTGACTGCATAGAAATACTCAAGATAAAGAGATTCACTACCATTGTTACCATGAGCCAGCATTGCTAAACAAATAAAACACATGAGGTGAAAGCAGTAAGAGGGGAATTTCCAAGAAGTCTGTAGGATTTTTTTAGGAGGAGACACAGTGGTTGACCCCAGCCTGCAGGGCAGGAAGTCCCACGCGTATCTCCCATATCTTGGACGTGGTGGCTCACTCTGGTTTTCCTGGCTAACTGCCCTCATCCTGCCTTTGAACTCAGGGTGTGGGAAGAGCCTGGCTTGGAGCTGCTGTGCTCCTGGCCCGTGCTCTGCTCTGCTGGCCTGTCACGGGTCAGAGAGCAGGGCTGGGATGTCACCAGGGCTTGGATGTTACTGTGCACCCACAGGCCTGGCATGAGGACATCCCGGCCACCCGCGGCACAAAAGGCAGGTGAGCAGTGAAAGGAAGATCAAAAAGAGCTACAAAGCCTGGAAAAAGCACAGTGTTTGATATTCTCTACAAGACAAGTGGTTCTTTGAATTGTAAGAAAGAGGAGAAGGTTCCTTTGGCTTTGTAACAACTCCTTTAACAAGCCCAAGGCACTGCAATGGTGACAACTCACTGCTTTTTTGGTTTTTCTTCCAAAACAAAGTATTTCTCTTCAGAACAGGCAGTGAAAAGCTGGAGAGGATTCCTGGTATTTCCCTCATGCTTAGGAAGGTTGGTACAAGTAACCTGCTAAACTATTTTTCTTGGAGGTCAAACTCCATTTCCTTGGGTGTAGGGCCTGCAGGTTAACTGGGAAAGGCTCAGCTTTCCAGGCTTGACACTGTCCCTCTTTCATACTTTTCCTTATTTCTCCCTCATGGCCCCTTACTAAGCATCCTCTCAGTCCTTAAATCCTTAATAAAGAAATAATGAAACATGGCTTTTAACTCACCAAATCCTTTAAAGTCCACCCATATTGCTTGAAGTAGAGATATTTAAGATAAACTAAAGGCTAGCTTTTCCAGCGTTTGTCCAAAGGACAAACGAAACCACCAGGGCTCAGAAAATAGTTAACTGAATTTACCATGCTCACTTCTGAGCCACTCCTAGTTATCATTCATATCAAACCTTTGTGTTCAGAGTCAAACAACTTCCCAAATGTCTCCTGATGGCATTGAATGAGGTTTCCAGCCAAGGTTGCTCCCAGCCTCCTGCATTTTCTGCAGTTGCCATGTCATTCCTTAGAGCATTATATCCAAGGTGCACACAGCTATGCTGGAAACATCAATTTCAGCGCCTACAAATCTGTGTAACCTCCTCAGCAGCCCATAACCAACTTGACTGGACATCCTAATTGTGGGAAGGATTCCCCAAGTCAGCCCCAGAGCAGCATGCTGGGGGTACAAGGTCACTTCTGCAAAGGTTATTTACCACCATCAGCCTAACACAACATGGAAATTCAGCAGAGTACAGCTGTGTTCCATCCCTCCAGTTTAAAATTCACCTTTTCCTTAGGTGAGGACAGAATTGGAACATCCCTTAGGACAGAAGCAGAGCTCCTGAGAGCCATGCTGGCTGCTCCTGCCAGCCAGCAGGTCTGGGAAGCAGTGACATTCCCAGCGTTACTGAGACAGGTGACCTGATTTGTTATGGCAGCAGCTGCTCTCTGGTAACTGCACTTCCCAGGGGAAAGGCAAGAGCTTCCCTGCATCCCATAGTCTCAGGACTGCTTCCTGGTTCCTTGCTCCATCCTGCACACTCTGCTGAGCAGTGCCATGCAGTGCAGATATTCCAAGAACTTCACCAAGACTGTGGTGCTGTGTGCAGCTGGTCTGATACTGGCAGTGGGTGCAGATCCCAGGCTCTGCTCTGTGCAGCTCTGCACAAGACAGTTTTTCCTCATCACACCATTCCCAGTGGAGCTACTGCTGGAAATCTGGCTCCTAAAACTGCTTCAGTCTTCCCCACAACCTCCAGTGTTCACTACTCATGGGTCACCATCCACCTTTAAAATTAGGTCTCTTAGTGATGTGCACAGCACGACCTTCGACTCGTACATGAGTAAAGCTGAAAGGGAGTGGTGTGTTTATCTACTGGAACAGGAAAGCTGGAAGTGACCTGGAGGATCCTGCTGCTGTCAAGTGAAACGTATAAAGCAGGCTTGTCTTATCCTATCAAAATCAAAAGGAGAATTCCAGCCCATTGCATCCGCAAAGCAGCAGCCCAGTTAGTAATTGGCAAAGGAAAATAAGCTTTGGATAACAAGCCAGAGGAAAAAAATTACTCTGAAGCAAGACCATGTTATTTCAGAAACAGTGGCTCTGGTTTCAGGAGATTTTCTAGTAGAAAAATCTCATGAAAATTTCACATGAATTAAATTTTTTTACTGAATTGAAAACACTCTTTGATTTTGGGATAATTTTTTTCATCTACGTTTCTTATGCATTCTTCAGTGCAAATATTAACTGCTCTTTTGAAACTGAAGCCTGAGAGCCTCTGGAGACTGAGTATCTCCCAGGGAGATTGATGGGGACAGTGACAGCACACGTATCAGATCCTGTTCTGAACAGAGAAGGAGGAGGTGAAAGCCACAGGCTCACTGTGAGGAGGTGCTCACCTACCTTTGACCCAGGAGGTGCAGTCAAGCCCAGGAACGCGTACACAGCATTGTTCTCCCGCGCCTCAAAGAAAGCATTGTAGTCCTTCACCGTGGCAGGAGGGAGAGGGAATAAAAGACAGAGGAATGAATTGTCAGAAATAATCTCAACTCAGTTTGGAGTATCACCCAACCCACACCAAGCAAACTGCTTCCTGTGGCCAAATGCAACATCAGCTCAGGTACGTGGCATTAGCACTAACAGCACACAAATTGGTCTGCCTGGAAAGGGACAAGCTGGGAATTCATTCTGTGTCCCAGCAAGATGCTGCTGTGAGGTGCTCCGGCCTCTCCCAAAGGGACAGGCTCCACACAAGGCAGGTGTTGTCACTGCTCTGGTGGGGACGTTCCTCCAGCAGAATTAGCTGAGCCTGGACCTTGTCATCAGAAACCCAGATGTTCCCAGGGGTCACTGCTGATTCCTGCTAGGGATGGCAATTGTACAACTGCGGACTCCAGCTCTTAAATCTGTCAGAAGTTCAACTGGAACTTTTACACTGACAGTGCACCTTTCCCATCACATTTCCCACTAAGGATAAGTCTGAGCAAGTGAAGGCAGTGGGGTGGCACTGTTCACTCACAGTCACAAATGCCCTAAACACACACAGCCACTTCCCAAGAAAATTAAGGTAATAAATAAATTAATAAATTTAAGTACCAGTTGCCAAACCCCAACTAAAGGAACCCAGAAGTTTTGTGCAAGCTCATTGTTGTCTAAGTTACGACACAATTGCCTCACTCTGACTTCTGAATTCAGCAAGGATCAGTCCAATGCCTTTCCTGCTCTTCATTTTTAACTGATGCACAGTACCAGCCTCCTCCAGCTTTCCTGGGCAATGTCTGGACGCAGGAGTCCTGGCTGGGAAGCCCAAGACAGGCAGCAGCTCAGTCTCAGGCAGAGTCAGGGATTGCTGTTCAGGGCACGCTGCTGTGGATTCCTGACTGTCTGGGAGGCAAAAGTCTATGGATCAGCAACTGAGGAGGGCAGCTCTAAGGAGGGGCTGCTGCAGCTACAACAGAACGAAGTACAGGGACCAGAAGATTCCAGCTGCCTGGACTTCAGGGATATCAAATTATTGCTCCATTTGCACATGCAGCATTTGTATTCTGGTTTGATAAAAATGTGTGTGATTATGGTAAATCCTCCCTGAAGCCCTTCTGTTGACAGGACTGGGGCTACTTGATAACAAAGGGATTGTTTATCTTGCTGGTGCACAGTCCATTGGCCTGCTCCGCAGCATCTCCCAGGACAGGAATTTCTGGGGCTGAGGAGCAAGGCTCATGCCAGCCCACACAGCATCTCCAGTTCCAGCCTCTCTGCTGTGCACAGGCCAGGAAGGCCAATTTGCTCTTTGCTCTGCCAGTTGTGCTGAATCAGATGGAACAAACAGGGAACTTCATGCTTGAGAGGCATCAGATAAAGACAGAAAGAGGTTCAAATTCTGGGCACAGAATTAACTTTTACCTTCCAGAAAGCTGAACTGTAGCAACTCGAACTCAGCAACACAAACTGACCGAATTTCAGAAGTTCAACATGACATCAATCAAAATTTTGGGGATGAAATAAACCCATAGCAAGAACCTTGTAACCAGCCCCTTCTCAGATAACTACTGATCCTTATGTTTGTCACTCCAAACCAACTTTTTTCCATGTTACAACCGGTAAAACCAACTTTTTTTCCAGTCACATGTCCATAAAATTTTGAGAGCCAAGTGGCACAACAGCTCACTGAGGATATTATTTCAAGTTCTGCTTCTATTACAAGCAAGAAGAATTCTTGGCACATTGAGAGTAATTTCTTTCAGTAGGCACAGACTTGTCTCACAAAGGTCCAGAACTGGCAGGTCTTGACTTACAGACTGTGCAGATCAGAACCAGACTTCAAAAGGACCAGAGGAATGCACGCTGTGAGCTCTGTTCAGAAGATACTGAGTTTTAAAAATAAAACTAACAGTTAATCTAATAATCATTCAAGCATAGCCTGCTGAGTACAAGTACTGCAGGGCAACTTACTTTTGATCAAGCATTAAAATAATTACAGTAGGATTTGTGTTTGCAACAAGAGTTTTAATCTGTCCAAGGCACTGGAATAAGTGAACCACAGCTGCCTTCCTTGTGAAAGCAGCACACAGAGCAGATCCCAAGAAGGATCAGAAGACTGATTTATGATCATGGCAGACATCAATTCATATGATCTGGGATTCACACCTACTGGCAAACCCCATGCAGGCACAACAGATCTCTGAACTTGCTACAGAGCATTAAGGTTGGTGTGAAAGGGCCACATTTCTGTGACGTGTTAGCTCACAATCAAGTGAGGAAAATGAGGATTAAAAAACCCTGGGAACTTTCAGAGACATAACATGGGAAAAATCCCACAGCAGAAGAAAATTACATATGTCCTGCAAAGTAGGATCCAAATCAAGAGGTCTACATTTTAATTTCTCCTATGGTGTGACTGGAATATTCAAGAATCAATTATTGCTAGAAGCCCTAGATGCAGGAAAATACCTAACACCTCCTAAAACCTTCCCAGTTTGGGCAGCTGCAGCTGGGCAAGCCCTGCCTTGCTGCTCACTGCAGTGAAGCACAGACAGTGGCAGTGAGGAAGAGGAGTGGGATGAGCACAGGAGAGCTGGAGGTGAGCAGGATGAGCAAAGGAGAGCTGGAGCTGAGCAGGATGAGCACAGGAGAGCTGGAGGTGTGAGGGATGAGCACAGGAGAGCTGGAGGTGAGAGGGATGAGCACAGGAGAGCTGGAGCTGAGCAGGATGAGGAGAGCTGGAGGTGAGAGGGATGAGCACAGGAGAGCTGGAGGTGAGAGGGATGAGCACAGGAGAGCTGGAGGTGAGAGGGATGAGCACAGAACTGCAGCAGCCCTTACTCCGAGGTAGCGGCTGTCGTTGAAGAGCCGTGGGGGCAGGGGATTCCCGCTCGCTGGCCGACTGTCCTCAGGAACGTTCTCTCGCATCCATTTCCGGTTCTCCTCGTTAGCTGCGATGTCCTTCTCCTCAAATTCAATTTTGTTGGCTTCCAAGAAGCCTAACACATCTTGCTGCTGCTTTTTAATCTGTCACAAAAGAGAGAGGGAGAGAGATAAGGCAAACAAAATCAGTGAAATAATTTTTGATGCCACTCCGGGGCTCGACACAGAAACCAGAGGGTGCAAACCTACAAAACTGAACAGGCTGAAGCTTAAAGATGCTCTCCCTACACAAATGTGAGTGTTGCATACCTAAAAGCTGCCCACCCAAAAGCAGAGGTGTGAGCAGCCCTTGTGCTGGCCAGATTTTACAGTTAACTCAGAGGAACATTGTTTTTTCAGGTGCAGTGGACTTTGCTGGAGCCAAATTTGAGGTACAAAGCTTCCTTGTGCCCTTGGAAGCACAGGCTGAACCCCTCATTCCTTCTCAGAGTCCAGGCTTTTGTCCACCTCAGTGACAAAAGCGATCTCACCAAGCATTTTTGTTTACACTTCTTTGCACAAAAACCCCTCTCCCGCTGTGTCCTGGGTGTCAGCAGGGCAGGTACAGTCTCTGGAGAGCTGCGACCCCACATCCCCATCCTAACTTGTGTCAGGGAAGCTGAGTGAGGTCCCACACCTGATGCCACCCATCCTTGTGCACTCACACGGCATCCAAGGGAAAAGCAGCATCTGTGTGGCAAGCACGGTGCTGGCTCTGCACAGGGAAGGAGGTTTTTATTACTGCCTTTATGAATTACTGACTTTTTGACACAGAGATGTTCTGCTTATGCTCTGCTCTCCCTCTGCATGACTACCACCACAAAGGAGATTATAGCAAACAATAAAAATGGAATTTAATGGGAAATTTGTTTTCTTCAAATTACCCCCTTCCCTGCAAAGCCAGTCCAAGGTCTGGCTTTACCCAATGAGCTGGGTGCCACAGGAGCAGCTTTCACACAGATGTTGCTGGTGCTAACTCAGGTCAGCCGCAGCTCCCGGAGCAGCCGCTCCATATATGGCCACAGGCAAACCCGGAGCTGCAGGGTCAGGGACGGCCAGCCCAGAGCCAAATATGGAGCCCGGGCCCCGGCCTGCACAGC
>VWYI01000107.1:420965-444992 GCA_013399455.1 Anthoscopus minutus | reverse complement strand
ACACCCAGCCCCACACCCACAGACACCCAGCCCCACACCCACAGACACCCAGCCCTGCACCCACAGACACCCAGCCCTGCGTCCACAGACACCCAGCCCTGCACCCACAGACACCCAGCCCTGCACCCACAGACACCCAGCCCTGCGTCCACAGACACCCAGCCCTGCATCCACAGACACCCAGCCCTGCAGGGAACACCAGGAAGTATGGAGGAGAGCGCTGCGCTGATGGATGTGGGCTGGGGACAGAGCCTAGGGAATTCAAAAGTGAATCTTCAAGCACTCCCTGACTCAGCCTGGAGCTGCTCTATCCATGGCAGGTTCAAGCAGAGCTCGGGAGGGCGCATCCAGCTCAGTGCAGCACAAAGGGTGCTCTCCTGACAGAGGGAAATGTGCTCCCAGCTCCAGCAGGGAAGCTGCCTGTTGAGAAGCCAATGTAATTCCTCTGACCATGTCAACACAGGAGCCGCTGGACCCGCTGTGTGAGCACCCTGAAACACAAGGATATTGCTAATTTTCATCATGGCTAAAAATAAATCAAACTGGAGGAGTTAATACCGCCCTGAGGAAATCATTTGTGTAGCAGCTGTATAAAAACATTCTCAGCAGACTCAAAGCTCTGGGTAAGCAGTTTCCTTGCCTGCCTCTAACAGCAGCAGGAGAAGCAAGGGAAGCTGTTCTCTGTTGTGCTCTACAGCTCGGAAAGGAAAAAAAGGGAGCACTTCCTTCATGAATTGTTCTATAGGGCTAAAAAAAAGGGAAAGGTCTTTGGAATTGTAAACTCTTCTGTCAGGATGACCTCATAGTAAATGTAAATTTTTTTCCCTGAACCAGTTACATTTTTAATTAACCATTTCCTATTATCTCTAAATTTCAGATCCAAATAGTTTTTATTACTCTCAGATCCTTAACTTGTCCAAAATCCATTGCTTAATGAGAACACACTTTGAGATGCTGTAGAATTATTAAGGAATTAGAGAAAACTAAGCTTTTACGCACTCTACCATTAAACCTGTACATTCTGCCATGTAGAACAGGAGCTGAATTGGACAGGAATTAGTATTTTGATCCCCTGAGAAGTCACTTCATTTTTTTTTAAATCATTTTCATTATTAGATTATCTTAGCCACACACACATCCTCACACCTTCCCAGCATCTCACAGTGGGCACTGTCTCTCAGTTGTTTTTTCAGCTCCAGGAGTTACAACCACATCCCAAACTGAGGCTGCAAAGGGTGATCACAACCCTATCTGCTTGTTTTTGAAGCACTGGCAAAGCTGGAAATAAATTTTTTTCTGCTATAAAAGGCACCATTCTAAGGCAAGCCTGAAGTTTGTTTCTTTTGCTCTTAGGCCATCTATAGTCAGGGGAGGTAATTCTCAAGAGAACTCTACAGAAAAGCAAGGATGGTGTTGATGCATGAGGAATATTAGTCTGGAACCCTTGTTTTTTGGCCAGACAAAAAAAAAGTTGGAAGAATAAGCAGCAATGTTTTCTCCCAGCTCCTCAGACAAGTCCTCTGGCCATGGTGACGAGCGTTGACACAAGAGCAGTAAAGGCTCCAGAGAAACAGGGCACCAACTGCTGGGCAGCAGGAACACCGAGCTGCCAGATTCTATTATTTTATGGGATTTTATTTAGAAAACTTCCATTAATCTCAGGCAGTGGAATAGGACGCAAGGGCTGAAAATAGAGCAAAAGACGTCTGCTGCTGCTTCAGGGTGTTTTGTCTTACTTGAAAGGGCACACATTCTCAGGACAGAGCCTGGAAGACGGTTCCTGCTGCCCATGTTTGGGAAGGAGCGAGAAGCCTTTCTTCAGGATGTGCCTGTCAGCACTCACTTCCCAGAAAACCTCTCCCAGCTGCCTGGGCAGGCATGGACAGCAGCCAGCGCCTTCCCAGACCCTGCACCTCGGCCTGCATAAACAACTGTCATGTCCGAAGCCATCCTGGTCCGTGAAGGGCAGCTCACTGCAGTTGGCAAACACCAAAATCCTTGTTTATTCCGAGTGCTCCTGACATGTTGTGCAGGGCCAAGAGCTGGGAATGTCAGCACAGTGCAGGAGCTGGGGAACTGAGCAGGGCACTGAGGCTCAGGATCAGCACTGGTGGGGCAGGAGGACTTATGGAGACACAAAAGCACAAGAACAGAGAAATGGAAGACAGAGATGGACAGATAGCTGTAAAGAAGCTGGGGGAAGAAGTGGAGGGAATGAGCAAAATGCATGGATAGAGACCAGGGGAAAATCCTGGTGGGAGGGAGACAGAGGGATGGAAGAAGAGGGGCAGGAGCAGGTGAAGTCAGCACTGCTGGGAGGAAGGACTGGATCCCCACTGTCCTGCCTGGGAACAGAGATGCCCTTGGGACAGCCCATCTGGCTCACAGGTGCCTTCACCCCAATCCCAAAACCAGAAACACATCCTGGTTTCTGCCTCAACACACATTTGGGAGAAAAACAGTTCCCAAGGTAAGTGGAGATATTTTACTTCTTGCTAATGTTCCCAAGACAAGGGAACATTTGATGATATCAATGAAGACTGAAAGGAACATTTAATGATATAAATCTATTTTCTCTTTGTTTTGGTTTTCAGGGTCTGGTCCCAAGACAGAAACAGCTTTATGGCAAGTTATTGGTTGTTAAGCAAAGTCTCACCACACTGTGATCTTGTGCTACAAAATCCACTGCATATCAAGATTCCCTTCTTTTCCAGTTAAAAGCCAATCATGAAACATTAAGCTTTCAACAGAGCATGGGCACAAAATAACATTATAAAAATGAGTGTAGAATTGTGAACAAGTATTGCCCCTTGCTTGAGTATACATCAGAATTTCGATTTACTGTTCTTAGATCTATCTCCCATCAGTGATGTCAGTAACACAAGAGAAACAATATTAAAACCAATCCATCAAAAACATCATTTTAACCCCAAAGTCGGAATAATTTCCCACCTTCCAGAAAATGCTGCAACATTTTGGATTCTCTTCCATATCTTTAATTATTGAAAAAAAAATTTAAAATAAAAAGAACTTAGTTAAAAGATAATAAGCAGAAAGGAGGCAGGGATGATGCTGCAGGACCATGGTCCAGCGAGCAGGCAGAGTTCCAGCCTCAGCTCCAGCCAGGACTGTGCTGGCTGTTCAAGAGCCAACTTCTCCTAGCACCACCCCACTGCAGGGAAACACTAATTTTAAACACTTTTTGGACCTGAACTTCACAGAAGGGTCTATCTCATTTGCTGTATACAGGCACACACACAGCACAGCCCAGTCCACACTGCTGGCCAAGAAGGGGTTTGGGCTGGTTTTTTTTAGTCTTGTTATTTTTTCAGTTTATAAATAAATCCCTTGTTGGACAATAGACGTGTTTTGGAAATCTACTTATAGACCACTGGAACTCAAATTAGGTTTACAGTCTGAGTGCTGCTGCTCTGATCCAACAACAAACTTGCTGACTGCGGCTCTGCCATCCTGGCCCTTGGCATGGGGCATCTTCACCACTTCTGTGGCTCCTATGTCCCAACCTCCATGCAGGGGAAAAACATATATTTTATTAATTTCTTTCCCAATGATGGGATTAAATGGCTCACACTTTATTGTGAGGATTTAAAAGAATTATGAAGAGATTTATTATGATGTTCCCAGCCATCGTTGTATCATCGGTTATAGCATCAGACAAAAGGAATGGCCTCAAGTTGCACCAGGAAAGGTTTAGATTAGGAATTAGGAAAAAGTTTTCCATGGAAATGGTTATGAAGCATTAGAACAGGCTGCCCAGGCAAGTGGTGGAGTTACTATTCCTGGAAGTGTTCAACAAATGTGTGGATGTGGCACTTGAGGACATGATTTAGTGATGAACATGGGGCTGGGGCTGGGTTAATGGTTGGATTTGATGATCTCAAAGGTCTTATATAACAATTCCATGATTCTGTGGTTCTCTCCAGCTCCTGCTGCAGGTGTGTCCTGAGCTGCCTCTCCCAACCTCACAGCTGGGACAAAGCACAGTTGCAACAGAGAAACAACAGCTTAGAGCAGATTTTACACATTTGATCTTACACATTTCTCAATTCAGTTTCAAGACAACACAACAGATAAAAGGGGATTTTTTTTCCATTTCCAATTCCAGCCTTCTGGGATCCAAATAAGCAAGAGCAACTACAGTTTGAAAGCAGTTGTACTGTATGCCAATGATGGCTGTAAAGATGCTGCTTCATCCTTAGTGGAGTAAATCTTTGAATCCCTGAAGCAGACACTTTATGCAGGAAGGTGAAGTCCAAACTCCAGGTTTGCTACTGGTTGTGGCCAGACTTGTAGCCATCAGCTCTCCAGAAGCCTCAGAATCTCCTGAAGATAGATAAGCTGAAATGTAAGCACTGAATGGGAAAAGTGCAATGCAAGAAATGTTCAGCAAACTCCACGGGCAGCCAGCAGCAGCAGGGTGGAAACCCCCAGGAAGTGATTTTCCTGAGAGGAATGGGCAGCATGAGGAATGCCATGTTCTGCCAAGACAAACTGACTTTTCATAGGGTGTCCTATGGACTGAGCAGTGGCCACACTGCCACAATCCACTGCCACTTTTTGGAGTTAGTGTAAAAACTATTGGGGGTTTTGGTTTGGTTTTTATCTGTCTCACCTAATTTCTCAAATGACTTTGCCTTCCTCACCCAGTCCCTAATGCAGAAGCTCATCCTTGCAAATGAGCTGCAAAATGCTTAGCATTTTTCCTCCCACTACAGCCTAATTTGTAGGAGTTAAACAGCCCAGCAGCTCAGTCATGGATTTAAATGGCACAGATTCATGATGCCCTCCTAAGCTCACTCCCCACCCCAGCACAAGGCAGCAGGGCTCCCATCTGAGCAACCTCAGTCCTGGCCTCCATCAGTTTTCCTTGCTTTTACTCTAATATTCCAGAAGCGATTTTTTTTTTCTAGAGTGGTTTTGTTGGTTTTATTTGTACTAATAAGCCAATTTTTCCCCCCTATATTAAGCTTAAAAATCCAATGAGCGAGTTTTGGTGGTGCCACTGTAAATGTGGTCAGAGGGTGGGAAACCTGTAGGCAACTCCAGCAATGACCTGGCTTAATCAGGGCTTTGCCTGGTGTCTCCCAGCAATTCCTGTCTCACTCTTATTTCTCCCTGCCTGGTAGAACATCTGCTTATTTTTAGGTCTGGGTAATTATCATCACAGAACTCAAAGCACCTCTTTGTTCTGGTTATTTTAAGCGGAGCATTACACGAGTGGTGCCATTGTTGTCTCTCCCAATAGATTCTGGTCTAAAGGGAATGAGACTGAGAACAAACACAGCAAAACCACCATGAACTTATGGGACCCAAATCAAACACAGGAGGCTGGAAAAGTTCATGCTGGACTTGTGCTGCTCTTTTTTTTCATCTTCCAGAAATTCAGCAGCATCCAGATGGACTTGATACGTAGCGACTCCCTGCAGGGTCCTTTGGGAAAGCCCACAGCAATACCCACATGAATCCTGTACAGCAGCACTGGTTTGATGTGGTTAGACCCAAACAGCTTAAAATTGCTTTATTTGGAAATGGTTTTTACCACCAGGCACCCACCGACCCTGGGCTGTGTCAGCATCAGCAGCCCCAGACCTGGGGCAGGAGGGAACAGGCTCCAGCTCCCACTGAGAGCAATAACCACACTCCTGGTGCTCATGTGTGGGTTTGGAAGACACCTTTAAAAGCAAGAAAAGCTGAAAGGATGCAAAGGGACCAGCACTCAAGAGCAAGGCTGGGGGAAAATCCAGGGTATCCAAAGAGTTTTGCAATTTAACCTGGAGGTTACATCACGTCTGGCAGCACGCATGGGCTGTCTGCAACAGGGCTTTAGCCTGGCATAAGGTACCACCTCACAGACCAGATTTTGGAACACGAGCCAAAAATATAGCTGGAACAAAGGAAAAAGTCTGCATTTCCCAAAACAAGACCACAACTTGCTCCAGAAACCATAGAAAGTTACATAAATGAAAAAGCTGATTCATGAGAACAAAAATAAAAGCTTCTCTCATGGATTATAATGCCATTGTAACAGCATTCATTCAATAACCCATGGCCTAAAAACTTGTTAAATCCCACACCAACAACACCCAAGTCCAAAGATCCTTGTGCACGCAACAAGTTTTTTCCTATCAGAAGAACCAAACAGAAAAGTTAATGTTACCTCCATGTACTAAAGCCCTGGGGAATCATCATTCTCAAGGGAGCCCAGGGCACTTAGAGACCCAACTCCGACTCACTTTTATTTACTCTGACACAAACTGCAAAGAGAATAAAATCCCAGGGGGGTTTGGCATTCAGTTCCCTTGGGCTGCTTTGGGAAGTTCAGCCAGCAACACCGGCCTGGCCCCTCTGGTTGGCACAACCCAGCACAGCTGAGCAGGTTCCTAAGTGCCACACTGACAACTTGCTGTTGGAGTTCAAGGAATTAGTTACGAAAAAATAAGAAACCTTTTCTCTCTTGCTGCAGCAAGGAGAGTCTGAGTTCAGTGAAAAGCAAAGCTTTTCAGTGTCACTAATTTGGTGTCAGACACACAGTACAGCCAATTCTAACACCCTCGACTACAGTCAAATTCTAACAAGATACTGAAATGCCACAAATAGGTCAGAACTGTCTTGCTGCAACATCCAGTGTCTGTTTAGCTACTTTCCTCCTGCAGTGGCCAAAAGCAGATTCCTTTACCCATTTGTCAAGTAGGAGGACAAGCAGCATCTCCTTATTTATACCTCCCAGCTTCTGGAGCACACAGCAGCAGCAGTACTGCCTAACAAAGCCCTGATGACTTTTTAATGTGTTTTAGGTTTACTTTCCAAGAAGGCACCTTAAAGATCAACATTACTATCACAGTTTAAGGCAAATTCTGCTCTTAACAAATGATACCCAAGCACTGGGGAAGTGTGTGGGGGTGAATCCATTCATCCTTTAGCACCTGACTGTCAAAGACTATTGTGGTGTTAGCAGGATTGTAACAGAGAACATCTTATCAACAACATCATGAAGCCCATGTTTTAAAGTACCATTTAATAAACTACACATTTTGTTCCAGTACATGAAAATGATTCTGTCAGCTGAAACCCCACCTCTTTTCCTACTGAAGCACCGAATTCATAAGTAAATATTTCTCTTTTTTTGGTTGCAAGGAAAAGGTGGTGGGACACTGAAAGGGCTCTCCAGGGAATGGTCAAAGCCCCAAGGCTGCCAGAGCTCCAGGATTGTTTGGACAATGCTCCCAGGCAAAGGGTGGGATTGTTGGGGAGTCTGTGCAGGGCCAGGAGTTGGACTTGATCCTTGTGGGTCCCTTCCAACTCAGGATATTCCATGATTCCATGAAAAGAAGGGTGACACTGCATTCTCCCAACTCTCCTCCTTCCTGGCTGCTCCCCAACACATTTTCAGTTGCTCAATCAGCATTTCCTGGCCTGTCCAGGCTCCTGACTGCACTGGCAGCACCTAGTTGTTTTGCCCAAGAGCCCAGCTCAGTCTCAAGCTTAACAGAGATGCACAAACTCCTAGGAGTGTTCCTGGGGGCTGTGCAGATCAGATGCACCCTCCTTTAGTCAGGATATCTGTGTCCTCACCACAGCCAGAAATGACACATCCCTCTACTCTCTGCTTAGATGCTTCTGTTCACTCTGTAAAAGGCTTACAGAGAGTCACTACTGCCAAGTCAAAGTCATTCACAAGTCAGGATGTGCCAAAGCTCTTCCCCACAGTAATCACGGCCTGCTCAAAACTGCCTCCCCAAACACAGACCCTGTGTGCAGAGACTGAATTTCTGTTTCTCTAGGATGTTTCCTTTCCTCTTTTCCTTTTTTTAAAGTTCTGTGAAAAGTTACTGCAATGCCCAATGGGATTATTTGCCTGGATTTCAAAACTAAACAAACCCTATACAGCCAAAACTTCCACTTGCAGGGATTTTAATGCAAGATTTTAATATTTAAGATCTCATTCCATCACCAGCCAAAAAATAGAGACATATTCTCATGGGATGACAGTAAGCCTTTTTATACTCTACTTCCATGCACATGGAACACAAGATCCCCAGCAGCTGGGCAAGGCAGAAATTAAAACCCAGAAGTCCCAGGAAGTTCTGGCAGCACTGGAGCTGGTATTAGCAGAGGCACCAAACCCCCTTGCCCACTTTTTTTTGACAGCCCAAGAGAGCCTGAACACAGAAAAACAGCGAATGCAACTGAAGCTTCCAACTGCGGAACACTGAGAGGTGTCTCACATCTGGAGAGGTGTCAGACTGACACTTGTCCCCTCACACAAGGAAGGTTTGATTGGAGATATGGATGGTGCCTGACTCCACTCTGCTCAGCTGGGCTCCAGGCCCAGGAACAACAGCAGGAGTCTCCCCTCCCTTCACGTGATCTCTGCAAACAACCCCACCATGAGGTGTGTTTGATTAGGGATGAACTTTGGAAGCAGCCTGAGTCTCCGGGAAGTCTCTGGGCATGGCAGCAGCTCCAAACTCCTATGGCCTGACCTCTCCAACATCCCAAGCCTGCCCATCCTCATGCAGGGGTTCTGAACAGGCTGCTCCCAAATCTCACCTCATCCAGCTGGGTCTGGGTGGGATTATCTGGGAGAGACGGTAAGCACAGCTCCTTACCAGGACTGCAGACACTCAGCCTGCATAAATCAGGGCTATGGAAAGAGATCTGCTCCACCAACTCCAAAGGCCTGTCCCTGAACATGGATTCACCACTTCTTAGAATCATAGACTCAGAGAATATCCTGAGTTGGAAGGGACCCTCAGGGATCATCAAGTCCAGCTCCTGGCCCTGCACAGGACATGCCAATACCACCGTGCTGTGCCTGAGAGTGCTCTCCAAGCAGTCCTGGAGCTCAGGGTCTGTGACCATTCCCTGGGGCACTGTTCTAGTGCCTGACCACTCTCTGGATGAGGAATCTTTTTATAACATCCAGTCTAGTCTGAACCTTCCCTGACACAGCTCCAGCTGTTCCCTGGGGTCCTGTCCCTGGTCAGAGAGCAGAGGTCGGTGCCAGGCTATGCCTTGGCCCGGCTCTGTGGAGCTGGGAGGCAGGAATCTCCTCCAGTCACACATCAGTGCTGCTCTGGAGCCCCAGCCCAGCTCACAGCTGACGTGGGGATTCTTGTGCCATCACAAGCAAAGACAAGAAATGAGCCAAGGGAGGCAGGACTGCCTCTCCCAGCAGCAATAAGGACTGAGAGCAGGGATCAAACCATGGCCTTGGGCCATTCCTGCCACAGGCTTCTGCTTCGCTCAGCAGCAGGAAGGACTTGCAAATGCAAATATTCACGTATCAGGATGATTTTTTTGACTTTTTTTAATGACTAGTGAAGTTATCCAGAATAAACATATCTTGCAAAATCAAGCTTCCAGACCTAGGCCTCCTCTTACTTTCCTTTAGGTGAGGATGTAAACGGGTGTATGGCAAACCATAGCTTTAACCACCACTGACACTGCTCACGAACCACCACAGCACCCAGAATTGTCATAATCCAAAGGAAAACACCACCAATACAATACTAAATAAATTGACCCTTGGCAATTTTCTAAGTCAGTCTTGCGGCATTTGACTTTTATAAGCCTGAAAACTGCTGGTCTGGTCCAAAACCAACAAAGAGCAAGCTTCCTACTGCGGAATACAGGCTCCATTATCTCAGTTATGCACTGACAAAGCATAAGCAGCAGCAGAATATGAACTTTTCATTTATTACACACAGTTGTTGTCTGCAACAGACTTGGAGCTTGGCAGGCTGAGTTTCCCTGGAAGCCTGCATGTGGCTTTGTCACAGCATCCAAACTCAGGGCTGGGTTAAATAAAAACAAACAGATCCTCTCCTACCAAAGTCCAGTACCAAACTAACAACTCCTGAACAGCACAGGGCTGAGAGTGGCAGGGCCTGGGTGCATTCCCACCCATCAGCCAGCTGTTCTGTGTATTCCTCACAGCCTCAGCACCTCACTGGACTCTCTTATCTGAGTTACAAAACAAGGAAAGGGGAACTTTTGCTATGTGGAAGGCAAAAAAGAGTCCTTAAGTCCAAGCTACCTCTGTCACAGACTCCTTGAGCAATCTTCTCTTCACCTCTCAGAGCTCCCTTTCCTGAGCTGTTAAGTCATCAGGAATAATGATTTTTTTCAAATCACTGCTTATTTACCTTCAAGGATCATTTCTGGCCAATTCTACAAATGGTATCCATACACCACAGACAGGCTTTGCACACTGTAAAGCAATCTGCACACAGAAAACTGATCTCCAACAAGGCAGTGAGGCTCAGTATCACAAGATGCAGGCAACTCCCTGACAAATGATGTATTCCAAAATACTCAAACTTTGCCATGTGGCTGAGAAAGGCCCTGAAGGTGCTGCTGGTTACCTGACTGCTTGCTCTGGAAGCTTTAAAAAGTCCTGATAGTCTGGATCTCACCCCCATCCTCAGGTTCTAAATCTGTTTTTTTCAGGCAGACTCTTTCTGAAAGCCAGAAGAATTACTTCTCCTTTATCTTCATCTTCATGGAAATCCCAGGATGGGTCTGTGCAATGCTGGCAGCAACTCCATCCTGTAAGAACTGACACCACCAGCCAGGTCCCACCTCAGTGCCCCTGAGACTTCACCCTCCACATCAGCCCAGCACTCCAATAATATTTCCAGGGAAGTAGCCTGAGCTAACAACACACACAGGGCTGCAGTTTGGGGGGCTTATTGAAACATTCTCCTGTAATTATTTTTCAGAAGCTGTGGATTTCTGCTGGCAGTGAGGAGCCCTGAAGAGCAGAGGAAAAACAAGTTTGGTTGTGCTTGTGTGACGAGCTGAACTCTGGTTAGGAAAGGAGTTAAAAGCACAGACAGTTCTGCACGAGGCCCCTGTGGTTTACAATAAAAGCAAAGTTTATTTCCTGTATGGTTTAGCACACAGAGGCTAAATTAACTGACAGGAGTAAAAGTTTACAGCATTAATTGCTATTTCATTGCCTTTATATTGCTAGGCATTTATTCTTTAAATAAAAGACTACTTTAAGAAGAAATACAACATGGCCTCAGGGATACAGGTGCTTCTGATGTGTGTTACTTTCTATCTTTGAAGAATTCATATACCATAGATCTTAGTTAACAAAGAGTCTTTTTGCTGACTGCTGTTCTAAAACTAAAGAAATTTTTTGAAGAGAACAAAGCTTTTTTCTTCAATTAAAATACTAAATATAATACAAAGGAAGAGAAAAAGCTATGGATTAAATACTAATTTTCCTCCTCTTTGCAAGAAGAGCCAGGATGTCTTGAGACAGAACAGCATCCCAAAGGCATCCTGGAAAGATTCAGCAGAGCACAGCCTGTATGGGCAGCAGGTTTTGGACCAAATAATTCATTGCCCTGGGTAACATTTCAAGTGTGAATCATCCTGGAGGTTGCAGATCCTTCTTTATGTTACTTGGACAAAATATTGTCTAAAAACTGTCTTTAAGAGGGAGACATAAATTGTTCTCAGAAGATATGGCCACGCTGTCGTTTCTAACATTTTGGGCAGCTGAAACAATACAGGAGTTGGCCAAGCTCTGCCTGCCATAGCCAGGAAGGCCAGCGCCTGGGGGTTTGCTCTCGGACTGCTCAGGAGACATCTTGAAGTGACTCTCAGGAATTAACACAATGGAGCATTTTCCAGCACAGCAAGGTTGTTCCACCACCAGGCTGCTCCCACCCACTGCATCCCTGCAGCCTACAGGGAAGTGCCACCTTCACCCCAGAGCAGGAGCACTGACCTGGATGCTGCCCATGACTTGGAGCCACGAACTGGACCCACTTTGCAACTCCTCACTGCCTTTTTAAGTTTTACAGATCCCTCTTGTCACAATGGTATCTCCTTTTTTTTTTTTCTCCTAAACCACAAGTTTCCTTCTGCCTCAGTGCAAGCCAGCATCTGTTTACCCCAATCAGAAACTAAGATAAATACACACTGCATTTTACTTTATCAAAGTTTAAGTCCCCAGCTGTTTATTTGCTGTAGGATGGAGTTCTCCAGGCCTGGGCAAGCAGCCAAAATGGCTTCATTTGCCTGCTGTTCCTCAGCCTCAGCCTAATGCTGATGGCTGGCAGTGGGAGGTGATGGCTCTTCCAATGCCTTCCAGGCTGCCAGCTTGGGGCCCAAACCATTCCATGGAAGACAGAGCTGTCTGTCCAGCTGCTCCTCATTTCATCCAGGTGTAAATTCCTGAGGGGAACATTTCCCAAGTTAGTGTTATGGATTTACTTTGATCTTTCCATAGCATGCACAACAAACCCCAGATCTCTGCAGGTGAAGGGAGGCTCTCACAGGGACCTCCTGGTACATTTTAGTGTGATGGAAGGGAATAGAAATTTGGGAGAAGACAGCTGAGGCACAAAGGTTCCATGGACTGAGCTACCAGAACCAAGGGACTTGTTTATCTGCATTACAGGGTGGAATTTCCCGTTCTTAATCAGGATTACCATGGCACTAATAAGGAAATTTGCAAACCTGCTCCTTTATATTTCTACTCACATATATTGTATTTCCTGCCTAGGGAACAAAAATAAAAACAAAAAAAACCCCCAAACATCTACTAGCCAAAAATCAGCCTCACCTGAACTTCATTTGTATCCATATCTAGTGAGAATGTTTTGGGATATATCTTAATTCATTTGCTGAGTTATTCTGCTCCTTTCCTGCTCTGCCAGTTGTTCTTCAGCTGCTGCTCTGGCCAAATACATCTGCAACATGTGCACAGGAATATCTTGGATAAGCAGCATTAACTGTTTCCTAAGGAATAAAATCTTGTCCTGCTGTAGTCTATGGCAGAATTCCCAGTCATATAAGCACAGCCAGAAGCTGATCCCATGAGGTGAATACAGATGTGCTGTTTAAACCTGCCTGGCAATGAGTACTCCCATAAAAACATGGGTTTATGTGAAAACCATGACTATTCTTCCCAGAGGCTTTGTGTTTGCTGTTTCCATCAGGCTTTTCCAGTTGACTTTGATCTATGCCTAAGGAAGGAGAGGTGTCTGATCACCTACCCTAAACATGCAGTGTGTCAGCATCTGCACAATGATGCTGGTCTTGGAATCACCAAATGCTTTTTGTTTCCTATGTAAGAAATGCAGAGACACCAACCAAACATATCCCAAACACACACATACATTATTCTCCACCAAACACTTTCCTGGACAACATAGTCCTTTTTTTTTAATGCAAACTGTTAACATAATTTTGGGATCAGAGCCAATTTCATTCAAGAAGAGAAGAAAGCTTCACAGGGTTGGATCCAACACTTGTCTAGCCCAGTCTCCTGTCTCCACTAGTCACAGATCCCAGGAAAGATCATGCCATCAGGCAGAGAACAAAGAGCTACACCACATCCAGCTTTCTTCCCAGGCTCCAGTAATTCACAGTTTTGAGCCAGAGGTGTAGTGGTAATGCTTACTAGCCCTTCACAGACTTTTCCCCTTAGTTTGTCTCACTGCTTCCCAAGCCCATGCACTTTCTGCTGTACACCACATCCTCTGGCAGGGAGTTCCTCCCTGAAATCTGTGTTGTCAAACAAAGCATTTAATTTACTCTGAACTTGCCACCTGCCACTTTCACTTGCTCTCCCCCAGTTGTTCCATTAGGAAAAGTTATTAATAAACCCTTCCTGTTTGTTCTCCCATGACTGACATGATGTTATCACATTTCACACTTTTTCATCTCTTTCCTCCTCAACTGCAGAATTCACAGAATCATGGAATGGTTTGGGCTGGAAGGAACAGACCATCCAATCCCACCCCCTGCCATGGCAGGGACACCTTCCACTATCCTAGCTTGCTCCAAGCCACATCCAACCTGGCCTTGGACAATTCCAGGGATGGGGCTGCCACAGCTTCCACCTTATTATGCACAAATTCTGCCTTATTTGGTTGTTCCTCCTCCAGTGATAACCTCACCCTACTTTATTCCTTTTTCTCACTTTCTGTTATCATTTCAAGACAATAATTCCAGTCTATTACAGACAGACTTGCCACACATTTGTACAATGGGATTTCTTTTTTTTATTTTGCCCTTTCCCATCCTAAACATTCCTGACATTCTGTTTGCTCTTCATGGCCATGATTATGGTATTCTTGTAGAAATACCTAGTATAGCCAAGATCTCTCTGCTAAACAGTATTTTAGCAGAGTTTAAAATTCATTCTTGCACAGGACAACTATTGTTTCCTCCCAGTCTTCCAGCTGGGACAGCAACAGCAGACTGTTCTTGCACTGTTTGCTTAGAGCCCAGCACAGATCTCCATGGGAATCTCCTGGTAATTTCTGCAGATTGTAAAAGCTGCCTGTGTATTTCCAAATCTTGATTGTTATCTGCTTTCCGTAACTGATGTGCAATTTAATAAGCCAAAAATAAAATAAGAAATCCTTTTCTCTTATCCCACAGTAGCTTAGCTTCTTTCTGGAAAAAAAGACTTTTAATCTGGCTAACACTTGTCCAAAACTTTCCAGAAGTCCAGTGATTTGATATTATGTATCACCCTCCCTCCTATGCTTTAGGTAGCTCAGGTGTGAGGCACGGCTTTCTCCTCTGACACTGGCCTGATTCTCCTCCCTGCTCTGTCTCTGGGAAGGAGCCCAGTGGAGAATAACATCCATTTGTGCAGCACCAGAAGATGGCTCCCAGCTTTCCCCAAGATCCTTTTTCAAACCACAGCTGCTTTTGGCTCCTCTCTTCACTCCAATACTACAGCAATCAAACAACAGGTAATAGTTAAAATTTTACACTCGAGTGCCTCTAGAATTTCTAGAGAGGCAGATTAATGCATGGAAACAGCCCAGAAAAACTGAACTTCAGATCATTAATTAAAGAAATAAACCACCACATCCACGTCTCACAGGGGAAACCAAGTCCAGGAAGGAGCTCTAAGTCAGGATGTGAAAACAACCTCAGCTGTATCCTGAGAGCACAAGCTTCAGTCAGGCCAGTTGGATGCTGACCCTTCACATTTTTTATTGATGCTTTAAAGTGCTCAGTCTCACTCTGCTGCCTTTTCAGTGTTAGAAAATGGCCTTAACGTTGAGCTGGAGGTGCTGTCCCAGCAAGGACATTGCTCCTGGATGGAGGCTTTTTTTCTGGGACAAACAACAGTAGAAAGGCATTACAATTAAAGCTCTTTCAGGCTCAATTACATATCTGACCAACAAAAGCATTTAAACTTAACCAGAAACTGAAAGTCTCCCCTGCATACAGCCAGGGTTAAACAAATGGCATTAACACTGAATTTTCATATTTGAGCAGAAACATTCCTGAATAGCAGAATATTGATATAAGATGTGGATATGATTCAGGTTTCCAGCTCTCCAGACAGTGCCAGGAACTCAGACTGGTGCTTCTAAGGCTGGGGAGCAGAAGGAACAGGCAGAGCCCACCTCCCTTCAGCTATGGCAAAGATGCATCCTTAAACTCTTGGTTTTGTCACAGATGGGAATATTTCAATTCTGTTTTGACCTTAAACAGCTGAATTCTGTCAATGTTGGTGTAGCTCCCTTTGTCTCCCCTCTCCTCAATTACTCCTTTCCTGGAAGGAGTACGAATAAGCTTGCAGAGACTCAAGTCTTGGCACCCTCTGCTCATTAACACAGATGCCAATTCACTGACTTCTGTAGGAATTTTGTGAAGTGTAACAGTAATGCCCCAGGACTAAGAAAGTTCTGCGCTATATATATTTATTTGACACCACAAGTGCTTAGCCCTGACATGATGCTGTGTGGATCCTGTCTTAGAACATGCTGCAGTTCAAGGTTCAAGTGAAAGCCAGCACAAGCTGACAGCATCCAGACTCTCCCCAAAATCTGCCTCTGCTCCCTAAGCAGAGACATAATCCTGATGCACCGCCTCAGAATTAACATTGTCCTACCTGCACATACAACCTAGAAAAATTCTCAGGAAAAAGCCTTTCCTGGCTTTAACTGTGGAGTAGAATTTTCCATTTTTCTCCTGCTGTCAGAAACTGGTTTTAGTTAAGCACAGTAGAATGTTTTTTATTTTGATATATTAAAACTATTGCAACAACTGTAGCCAATTTAATCCCTGGCTCCATTAAAAATTTGAATGCAATATTTTAAGAAAAATATTTGACTTATCTCAAGTTTGAAACAATGACTTTACAAAAAACAACCCAGGAGGCAGATGGAAAATATCCAAGCTTGAGCTGCATTAGGGATTTTGTTTTCCATCCCAAAAGCTGTAACTCCAAACAACTCCCACCATTTTATTGAGAGAAACTCTGGTCAACACTGAGTATCCAAAAAATTCCGTCACATGTATTATGTTTCCACAAGAGAGGGGTTTAAAAATCAACAACTCAAAATTTAACCACTCCGTTTTCAGCCATGGTATATAAATTGCATGAGCTGAGTATCACAAAAACATACATACACCATGAGATTGTTTTTTAACTACAGATGCAGCTTATTTCCCCACAATATGTGTGTTTACCTAAACCTGCATCACAGTACAAGACTATTTACCAAAGACTTGTACAAGTGTTTTCTTCCCACATTAACTGCCCTGCCAGGCAGCCCAAGGAAGCTCACGAGCTGTTCCCGACCGTCGGCTGCCGCTGCTCGGGGCTTCCGCAGCGACAGACGTGACCGCAGACATCCGGGCTGGGACAGCATGCTGGAACCTGGAGTGTGGCAGCAGAACAAGGGACACGTGTGATCCACACTGATAAGGACTGCGTGCACAGAGCCACCCTGCTGGCTGCATTTCCCCTCAGAGCCACCTCCTGCACCACGGCAAAGCTGCTGGACTCCATGAGCTTTGCTTGAGGCCTTTACCAACCTGAACGATTCTCTGACTCCATGAAACCTCAGAGCAGCCAAGTAACACAAACACAAAACACATAGACTCGGCTCATTCACTGTAAGGGTGGCATTATTTGCATTTATTGTCTGAGAATAAAGGCCCTTGGGGGATTTAAATGCAAAACATAATATTTTTTTATACAACTTTTATCTCTCCATGTACTACTTCCCTGGGATTCAAACTTCAGAGGGATGAAGCAGCCCCCCTAGCCCTCCCAAAGCTCTGAGCTGTTGAACAGGCACAAGAGCTGATGGTTATACATGCTCTCCTCATTTCCAACAGCTCTTCTCCAGGGCTGTTCTCCCCTGGAATGCTTCAGGAAGCACTTGCCACTGATTATGTCTCCAGTAGAGCCAGCAAGTTCTCTGGTGCCTTACTGGGAAAAGAGAAGAGTAATTGCAAGCAAAGGTTCACTCTCCAGACCATGGGCCACCTTCCTCTTCATCTCCAGGAAGGTGGGGAGGAGAAGACCTATATCCTTTATGAAGTAAGAAGACAGTACAAGAAAAATATGAACTCCCCCACATCCTTAACTTTGTGAATGAAAAATATAAATTCAAATTTCCTTTCCTCTCTAAACCCATCCCTAAACAGTGGCAAGTCTGTGTAATACAGGACTCTGACTCCGACTCTGGAGTCATCTCTTCTTTCTGCCATGTCTGCAGTCACAGTAGGAGGCAAGGAAAAGAAAACCACTCACACAGCCATCAAAACAAGGGAGGAGGGCAAAGCTGGAAGTGATGGAAATGTGGGCTGTAGACCACAAAGATGAAGCACTTGGCTCCAAGGAGCATCAGGACACCAGACATTTGATGTGGCAGCTTCCACAGCCCACAGCACTGGCAGTGGCACAGGCCAGAGCTCAGCCCACCAAAACCAGTTCCACAGCCAGATTCCAGTTTCAGCCGTATCCCTGGAACTGCAGGGGGGTGTTGGATGAACAAATACAATTCTCTCAAAGTCTATGCTCAAGACCTGTGCAGTTGTTGGCAACAAATGCACACTCATAAGACCTAGAAGAATTTAAGCAGCTGGTTCTCTTCTACATGAGATCAATAAAATGAGCAACCCAGCTGCCCTCAGGGAGAAAGGGATTCTGGTGCTGGGCAATCTTGTGCCCCAAAATCAACAAAATACCAAAATCCCATGGAGAAAATCACATACTGGATTTGTGCCATTCAGCTTCCTCCCTCCTTGTATCCTTTTCTACCAGGAGCAGGAGTCTTAGGGCTCTCTTCCTTTAATGACTCTTAGGCCTCTCTTCTTTTCACCTCCTGAAGGATTTGAATGGGAGGTTGCAGTGAAACCCCTCGCACAAGCCAGCACTGTCCCTGTTCCTACAATGCTCCCACACTTCCAAATGCGGAATTTATTTCTCATTTCTGTCAGCAGCCTCCATCACTGTCCCAGGCTGAGGAACACTGCTCACTTTTGACTGTCTGCCATGCAGGAAGGCTCCTGGACAGCAGCTCCACATGCTCATTCCCATGTGGGTGTCCCCACCTCCTCTTTGTAATTACAACCCCCGTGCATCCCTGCCCAGCCCCTGACTTGCCAGCACAGCATCCACTGGGAGGAAGATTAAAGACAAGGGGTCACTTCCAAAGCAAGACTTTCAAACACAGCAGGAAACTGGTGCTGGAACTGTCGCATTATGGAGTGAAATTCAAACAGGAGGTAAGACAAGATGTCAATTATCATACTTTCCAGAAATCCCTTGAAACACACTCATAAAATGTCTTTGCTTAGACATGAGCTTCACAGTGTTTTTTCCTCACAGATACATCATACTGAATATAAACATTATAGAGAAAAGTGCCTTGGGGAAACATTTTATACACTGTGATGTGGCAAATTATATCATATAACAAAGCAGGACTTTGCCAATAATAGACCACAAAATTTGGGCACTCCCCAAGACTCACAGCCCCAGGGCTTGAGGTGTGAAGCAACCTCAACCCTTTTCCCTTCAGCAGGAGACACTTTCCAGTCTCACAAAAGACTCTTCAGCTTACAGAAATGGGGCAAGAAGGAGGAGATTTGATACTTGTTTCTGGTTTGCTTCTACTCAGGCAAATTAGCCTTTTAAAACCCAAAATAACACCATGCTGGGTGTCACTACAGTACAGAGTGAGAGCTCTTCCCAGGCTGATATTACCCAGTTCAGTCACTTTGCTGCAAACAGCCTCGTCTCTGTTCCACCTCTGTAGCAATCTTCTCTGATTTTCTGGATTTTCTGTTCCTGGACAATTACTGAATTTGAATTATTTCAAATTCAGCACCCAGAAAGGCTTCTCTGGTCCTCCAAGCAAAGCCTATCTCACCAACGGTTTTAAGAGAAACAACTCAATCCCATTCCCTCCAAAGAGCTGCCTCTCTGTCTTTACATTGAAACATCGATTAAAATTCTTATACTGGAAAGAAAACATCACCCAGTGAGGTGCTGGGCTGGTCCTGCCAACAGAAACACCCTCAGTGTACGCAGGAATCTAAGAATGTGCAAGTCTTGCTCATTACCACAAGATCCCTTGAGCTGCTCCAGCTTTAGACCAGGCATGAGTGTTATGTGTGTCTGTGTATATATATAAAAATACACGTCATAAAACTGGCAATTATGTGCACATTACGCTCGAATTCCACAAAAAACAGACTACACCAACGCTGCATTCAAATTCCACAGGCAGGGATGCACAAAGGAGCCTGAAAGGCAGCAGTTAGTCAGACTGGAGCTTTGTAACATGTACAACCCACACCAGGACCAGGCAGCACTGTAGAAAACATTAAGCTAATAATTAAAAACTTAATTTAAAACCAGAAAAACACACTTGGGATTGAGATCTGCGCTCGCACCCCTGGAGCTCAGTATCACCAGACAGACAGAAATCAATAAGTGCCATGAAAAGGGCGCTGATAAAAATCTATAGCAACTGAAGCAGTCAACTTGAAACCTATTAACAGCTGCATTAGAAAGAAAGGATTACTTTTCCAATCTGCTGCTTTCCTTCCAGATGTTCATTCTGTACGAACCCAGCAAAAATCCATTTGGATCCCTTTTATGAATGAGTACTCAAGATTCCAAGATCCTCCCCAGATCAGCATGAAATAATCCTCTGCTTTTCACCACCACCACCAGCACTGTCAGCATTGGCATCAAGTTTAACAAAAATGACCCGGGAAAGGAGGGACAGCAGGGACACCTGAGGCACAGGCTCCTGTGCCATCTGCAGCCTGTCACCCCAAGCTTACCAACTGGTATTTGATCTGCTGAAGCCCACAGATCAGTGGCTGCACTCAAGCAAAGAAGGAGAATGCAGTCAAGGCTTGTTTTTATCCTCTGTACATCACTGTCCTCCCAAAGTTTGGGGACCTGAAGCACGAACAGTGACAGGAAAAGGTCATCATACAGCCACAGCTCAGACTCTATTTCCCAGTAAAAGTCACTGATCATTAACTGCAATAGCTGGCATTTTCTGAGTCCCTGGCATTTTGCAGTTCTCCAGCACATCCTTACCAAGTGCAACCACATCCCCCGGATTTCAGCCTCGGAGCATCTCCCACATGGATCAAACAGAAACCAGACGATCCTGAGGACCCAGAGCTACATCTGAACATAGGCACAAATCCCCCTATTTCTGTGTATCTCGTTATTTTCCCTTTGAAAAACACAGTCCGAGCCCTGCATACAACACACTGGGGCCACGAAAAGCGAAATCCAGTATTCCAAACAGGGCAAGAGCCAGAGGCTACTGGGACAGCGGCCACACACGCCTGCCACAATCAAAGAGGAATAAACTCATCAAAGCCAAATGACGGACGACACATTTAGAACTGAATTTCAAGAACAAAACAAAACCCCAAATAGTGGTGGCTCTGTCTTCCCAGCACAGGGCGAGGGGTGCGGGATCACCGAGGAAATGCCGCTTTCCCTCGGCAGCAACCGCAGCACCGCTCGCACAGCGCCGGGCGCCGTCAGGGGACCGCGGCTGCCCCGGCCTCTCCCCACGCTGCCCGGCCGCCCCCCGCGTTCCCCGACCTGCACAAGTTTCCCCTGGGTGCCGCTTACCGCCGTGGAGCCGGAGGAAGAGGCGATGTAGACCTTGATGACCATGCTGAGAGCGGCGAGATGCGGAGCCGGGCGGGCGGTGGGCGTGTGAGGGCGGCTCGGGCGCGGGCTCAGGCTGGGGCTGAGGCGAGAGGGAGGGCGCGGGGAGGCGGCGGGAGCGCTCGCCCCGCCTCGCTCCGCAGCTGCCACCGCCCTAGCCCGGAAGGGCGGAAAATGGTTTTTTAAAAATTAATTAAATAAATAAATAGTAAAAAAGGAAAGGGGAAAAAAAAAAATTTAAAAAAANGGAACCATGGCGGCGGAGCCACGCCGAGGGGACGCGGGGGCTCGGGCGGGGCGGCCGCTTCAGGGCGGGGGTGAGAGCGAGAGGGGGAACCGGGGGACACCGAGACGGGAGACAGAGGGAGGGAGGCAAACGTGGAGGGTCGCCATGGTAGCGGCCGGCTCCCCTCAGCAACATGTCCTCTCATGGCCGCTGCCCTCACGGCCGCTCCCCTCACGGCCGGGTCCCCGGTACCGATGCCCCGTGCTGGGCTCCGTGGTTCCGGCTGCCCTCGCCCCGCCGTGGCCCTGCCCTGCCTCGCTCCCGCCCCGCCCGCGGTGCGAGGGCAGCCGGCAGCCCCGCGCCTTGGTCGCTCACCGCGATCCTGGGGCACAAGAAGTCAGGGGTGGGTGGCTGTTTCTGGGAAATGGTGTTTAGAATTAAGAATTTCCTTTTAAAATCTATTCCAGCGTGGAAGGTACTGCCCAAGTGATGTGCCAGCCCATGCCAAAGGACAGGTGGCATCCAGTGGAGTTCTTTACATTCCTGTGGCTATCTGTGGTAATCTTACACACAAAAAGAAAGGCATTAAATCCCTCACATTTTTAATTGTTACAGTCATGGTGACACGTTATTAAAAGAAATTTATATCCAGCACCTGTCTCCCACTTGCCTCTGATACTCCAACTATTACCTCATATATATTTTATTATCTATTCTGATAGCAGGTTCACAACTAATGGAAAATATGTACAGTGATAAGCACAGGAAGCTGCAATTTTACACCTACAAGCTAAGATGAAAGCAAGATGTTTGTTCTGCTCTTGGTGAAAAATAAGGAGGTGTTTCTGAAATGAGTCTTCCAAACAAGCTTTCCTGTTTCAAATTACTAATTTTCTAATCAAAAAAATTCATCTTTTTAAAAATCCATTCAATTAAAAAGTACTGAGTTAAGTAACCATATTTGCTTTATTAATTTGCCAATTAGTAAAGAAAACTGTTTTGAGGAGGACATGCATCAATTTGATATTACTTATGATACATCTCTGAATCTTTGAAGCAGTCATGAGTTTTAAGTATGTTTGAAAAAGCAATAAACCAAAATTTATTGAGGGTGATGGTATGCCATAAAAAGTCCCTGGTTCAAGGAATTTCAAAATTTAATAAAATAAATGATGTACTTTCTAATCTGTTTAAAACAAACTAAGTTAAATCCAGGAGATTAAAATTCTTCAAGGAATGTTTCTTCAGTTGTGTTTGTGCAGCCCCTTCCCAGCTGCTTGAGAAACACCCTGGGAATTCCTGTTGGGTCCAGTGTGTAATCTGATTCATGGCAAGGAATGCAGGAGGGACAAACCACAGCTTATCAAAAAGAAGGAAAACCTGCAGGTGGAGAGCAGGAGAGGGAGGGTCACTTGAACTTCGGGCTCTCCTGCCACACTCCTGGCTGGCTGCCAGCTCTTCTCTCCTTGGAGACTTGGAATCAGCTCCTCAGAGGTGAGATTCACCTGGAGGGAGCTGCACCTCGTCCTCCTGCCTCCTAAAAACACTGCTATCATCATTACTCTCAAAAGTGCACTCTAGGAGGCATTTTATCTTCATGAAATGAGATTTATTAAGTTAAGAGCAATACACGAACCAGGTATCGTTACTACAACTTGGTTTTCTTGACTCATAAAAGTAAATTTTCTACTTTATTGGTGGGAAAGTGTGATGTTTTATATTCCCACGCTACTCCTGTAAAATTCACAGTGCTGTTTTTGTTTTCACTGTTAAACACTTGGGAAGCTATGAAATATCCTTCTCAATGTAGACCAAAACCTAAAGCAAAACGACCAAATTTTAGGTGCTCCCAAAAGGGTAGCCCAAGGGATTGGCCATCCTAGAGTCATCCTGGGATTTCCCATTAAAGCACTGCCAGTGATGGCAAAGATGCTTTTTCCCTAGAGCGCAGGCTAGGATGGAGCCTTCTGAGTACTGGCAAACTCACCTGTTTTAAAAAATTCTCTGTCAGAGAATCTCACAATTAAAGACACTGCAGTATCCACTGCAAATTCCCTCTCGTCCAAAAGGCCAGGAAGAACATGCTCCACAGCTGCATTGTAACCACAGAGAGAAATTCATCCAGAATCCACCTGTGAGTAATGTGAGGCTGTGCCAAGGTCTGCCTTCGGATCGCGCTTGTGCCAGAGGAGATGCTCTGGATCTGTGTGAAACGGAGAAGGTGTGATGGGCAAAGGAATTCAGCACAGCACTCTCAACAGGAAATCAGAAATCCATCCTACATTCCCAGTGCCAGCCTGGCGGTAACTGGAGCCGAAGGGCAAACCGAGACTCAGAGAGTATCTTTGCCCGTGTCCTGCTGCATCCCACGCCGCGGGAGGTGGAAACTCTCCCCTGCTCCAGAGACTTTGTGGAGCAGGTGTGGAAGTCCAAGAGATCTTCCTCATCTGGAAACCCAGCAAGGCCAGGTTTCCTTGATTTATGTGTAATTGTGGCCGGCACACAGCAGAGAAGGTCACTCACAGGGCACAGAGCTGGGACTCTCAGTCCTGCTTTTCACCTGTGCAGGGGAACCTATGAGAGCCATTTCAGTGTAGCTGCCTTAAAACCGCCCAGCACTCACAGACTCGGCTCAGCAACCCCAGACCTACCACTCCCGGCTCAGACCCCAAGGCCTGGCTCAGCCCCCAGGCCCAGCTCAGACCCCCAGGCCCAGCTCAGACCCACAGGCGCAGCTCAGCCCCCAGGCCCGGCTCAGCCCCCCAAGTGCAGCTCAGCCCCCAGGCCCGGCTCAGCCCCCCAAGTGCAGCTCAGCCCCCAGGCCCGGCTCAGCCCCCCA
>VWYI01000107.1:400009-415118 GCA_013399455.1 Anthoscopus minutus | reverse complement strand
GCTTCCATTTATTTTTCGGTATCTTATCTCTATTAGGTTTTGCAATCAACTATTAAGGTGCAACTATGCCCAAAAGAAAGGTAAGTACGAAAAAAAAATAATTAAAAAACGAGGGAAGGCTGATGGGGAGCGAAGGGGGAGAGATTTAAGCGGCAATCGCGGAAATGTAGCTGAAAAAAAAAAAATTTAGCGCGCGCGCGCGTGTGTGTGTGGAGTTTTTTGGCTTTTTTGGTTGGTTTCCCTTTTTTTGCATTTTTAATTTTGGGTGTATGTCCTAGAGCGGAGCGGGGAGCGGAGGGAGAGGGCTCGGGGCGGGCAGGGCAGCGCGGCGAGTTCACTTTTGGGCTGTTTTGTTTGGGAAGGAGGAGAAGGCTGGAGCAGCAGTGTCTCCATGCTGGATTACAAACAGCCATAGTGCTGTGCTGCCCCTGTGGAGAACGCGGGGCAGCAAAACCCCCCCAAAACCTGCGCCACGACCCCTCCAGAGCCCCCCACCCACCTCCGCCAGCGTTTTAATCCCCATCGCGCCATTCCCGGCTGGATTCGCCTTTAAATGTCGCCTCTTTCTCCTGCGTTTGCCTTTGTTCTCCTTTTTTTTTTTTTTTGCCTCCCACTTCTTGTCATACCAGATGGTTGTGCAATGGTAATTTGGGGCCATTAGGCGGCGCAGAATTTGAAACTGGCCTTCAAGGAAATCGGGGAAAAGGGATTTATCACTGTAATCAGGAACTTCGGGGCAGCGGGAATATGGGGCGCCCCCCCTCCCCTCACAGCGCGGGCTGGGGGGGTGGGGCGTGGACGCGGTTGCCCCTCAATCACCGAGGCGCCCGCCCGAGGGTTTTCGACCAGGTCCAGGCGCCGCAAGGCCCCGGACGGAGCCGCCGGGGGCCTGGACTGAGTCGAAACGCCTCGGGCGGGCGGGATCGCCGCGGTCTCGATTGTCCCTCATTGTCCTTGCGGGGCCCGCGGCGACCTTGTTGTGTGAGGGGAAATTGGCGGGAACTTTTCGAACTCGACGTGGTGACGTAGAGGCGGCGGCCGCGGGGCATTGTGGGAGCTGTAGTCCGCGAGGCGGCGGGGATTGGGGGAGGCCGCCATTGCTGCGGGTGGTGTTGGGGGGCCCTGTGAGCCCCCTCCCCCCCCGGCTCTCCTCAAGACTCAGGTGGAGTCACAGGGGGTGGTGTTCCCTTCTCACCTCAGTCTTTCACTTTCCTTGCAGGCTCCAGCTGAAGGCGAGGCAAAGGAGGAGGTAGGAGTTGTGTGTGGTCCCCACTCCAAGAATTCTGGTGGGGTTCTGCAGAAATTAGGAAGCCCACGCAGCTCATGAGGGGTGTTCAACCCCTGGGGGTGGTCTGTGCCTGGTTTTGGGATGCTCAGGGCCATCACTGTCCCCTGAGGTGGCAGGTGACCCCCCTGAGGTGGTGCTGGGGGTCCAGCAGCTCCCCTGGGCTGAAGTCAGGGACAGGTTCCAGTGGAACATGCCCCTTATAGCCTCACAGCTCCTGCAAGTAAAGAAACTTCACCTCTTACCTCTTACATCAGCAGTGTAAAGTGGTAGCAGCAGAGAACTGCTGAGCAAAGGTGCACTTCTAGGAAGTAATAGAATACCCTGAGCAGGACCTACAAGGACCATGGAATCACAGCACGGTTTGGGTCGGAAGGATCCTAAACTCATCCAGTGCCACTCCTGCCATGGGCAGGGACACCTTCCACCATCCCACCTTGCTCCAAGCCCTGTCCAGCCTGGCCTTGGACACGTCCAGAGATGAGGAGGCATCAAGGCCCTCACCATAATGCCTATAATTTGATAAATCCTAGGATTTCTGTGGAGCTTCATGATGCCATGTTATTTTGGGTGGCAGTTAGGAGAAAGCTGTGCTTTATGTGCTCTCTGAATTTTACTGACATATCTTTCCTTATGCAGCCAAAGAGAAGGTCAGCCAGACTATCTGCTGTGAGTATCTGTATTTATCCTTTAATATTTCATCACTTGAGATGGGGACAGTTAAGAATAAATTACTGGGGTTTTACCCCCAGGAATGGGAAAGGCACACTTGGAGTATTGCAGTATTTAAAATTCTCTTCCATGTTTCCATTCCCTGAACATCCCACATCGCAGGCTTCTCACATGAGATGCAGCGTCTGTGTTAGTGCACATTCCATCTGGGCACAAGTATCCAGAGTTAAGGAATATTGATTGCAGGATGGATTTGTTCCCTGTAGGACTTCTCCATACAAGTGCTTGTGGCTCTGCTCTCTCCTTAGCCTGCTAATTTGCCCATTGATTTTTTGCAGGGCCAACACATAATTTTCAAAAGTTACCAAAATGATGCTCATAAAACTATAAATAGAAATACTTATTTTTAGTATTCACCTGACTTGTTTCTTGTGTTTTTTGCAGAAACCTGCTCCACCCAAACCGGAGCCAAAGCCCAAAAAGGCAGCACCTAAGGTAAGGGTCTTGAACTGAAGTTATATTTTCCTTCTTGAGATATTTACAGGGATAAACCCCCCACAATCAAACACTTTGCTTATTAAAAATTATCCTGGAAGCTTTAAGATGGATTTATGTGAGCTAAAAGAATGGGAAAGACATATTTTTTTCCAATTTCTACTGAAGGAATGTGGTAAACTGAGGAGATTTGAAATCTCTTGTGGTGAAGCTTTGCTGCTGCTTTACAAGGCCATTCTGAAGTTTCATATAATGCATTGTTGGGAAAATGATGCTTGGAATAGAGATCAGAGACTCAATTAGAGGAGGCACTGAAAATCGTGCTTTTAATTACAGTTTCTTATTATTTCCATTCAGAGGCCCTCTCTGCAGTTAGTTATCAGTTTATCACATTTTGATCACTCAGAGTTCTAGAGACCCCTTTGGCTGGATATTTTTGGAAATGTCAAAAACATTGCCATGTCTGACAGTATAATTTAAAAAGAAACTGTTTAAAGCTTTTTTTTTTTTCAGTTTGGAGCAACAGTTTGAAATTTCATAGGGTGCGGTTCTGCAATCCATGAGAGATTTATTTCCATCCCATTCTTATCAGCATTCCCAGCCATCAGTTTGCAGTGCTTTTTTGTTAGATTTTTCTGTAAACATTTAGGAACCCAGTAAATGCTCCAGCAACAAAACTTCAGTGATTGTTTTTAACTTGTTCCCATCACACATTTTCCTCGTAGTTTGGGATGATGAGGTGGGCAAAGCACAGTAGGGAGAGATGCTTTGGTTGTAGAGGGAGATGGCTGGGCTGGGAACCAGGAGCTTTTTCCTTTGGAAAGGAATTTGCAGTTGCCTATGGCCCAGCAGACTTCCACGTGAGGGAACTGTTTCCCTCCACATCCTCTGTGTGGAGCAGTAGGGATGCTGTGGAAAAGAGAGAGAACCCCTCGTGTCCTTTTGGGCTCAGCTCTGTAATCTCAGTGCTGTGCAGAGTGAGGTTTTCCCGTTCCATCTGGAATTCTAGACCACATTCCTGGCTGTGAGAGCACTGGACACTCTGCATTGCACTTGCCTCTAGTGGCTGGTGCCCCAGGCAGAGCAGAGCCAGCTGCTGGTGGCACACAGGGCAGGGCAGCAGTGGATGATCCACATTGTTGTATTTGGGCTTTTTCCCAAGTTTGCTTTTTTATTTTCATCAAAACACTGTGGGGTTTAAAAACGAAAGCTGCGTGAACTGAATGTAGAAAGTTTTAGGAACAGGGATGCAAGAGTTAAGGTCTGTAAGGGACTGGCAAAGCTTCATTTGGGCCTCCAGTGCACAACTGAGTGGTGTGGTCTCCCTTTGGGATCATGCAGGAATCCCTTGGGAACTGTGTCTTGGGAATTGGCCCCAGCTGGACTGGGGAAGCATTGGCCCTCCTGCTCCTGAGGTGCTGTTTGAAGCCAGGACACTTGAGTTGTGTTTCTGGCTCTCCAGAGCTCCTCAAACTTCATCAACACCTCTGCAAAGAGTGATGGAATAAGAATTGTGGAGGCATTTTTAATTTATGCCTGCCCCAAGTGCTTTACTTGTCAGCCTTCAGGATCTTGGAATGGTTTCCTGTGTGTCAGAATAGATTTCACCTGTTAAACTTTGCCATATTAAAAAACACGGAGTTGGCAAAGGAGTTTTGTCACTTCTAAAATGCAGGACCTGATTATTGAACTGTTGTTACCATCTCTAGAGCAAAATTGTTGAGAAAAATGAACACAGTGCAGTAGCTGAGGACCTGTTGTGTCCTGTGGGACTCTTTCTCTCCAGTCAGTCCAGCCATGGAAGTGAGTTTCCCTGGATTCTCCTCCAGTGCTTTCTGAAGTGGGACTTTTCCAGCACAGAGAATTGGTTTTATCTCTGTTAATACTTTGTTGTGGGTATTTTTTGTGGGATAAGGGAACAGATAAGCAATGCCATAGTACAATTGTAATTCTAAATCTCACTGCCAAACAGCACCAGGATACTGGGTAGTCCAAGAACAGGGACTCCTGACCACACTATAGGAGAGTTTTCCAGGTAGGATGAAATCCCTCAGTCCAATGAGTGAGAGGTTAGAGAGGAAAGAGACCCTCACTCACTGAATGTACTGAGCCCACCTTAAATTTTCTGCATTGATGGGGGATTTGCTGTTAATTTTGGTGAACTTTTAATAATTGAATAATCAGATGACTTCAACCTTTAACACATGGAGTTTGCCCTTAGCAGCTAATTTTTAAGGTGAATTTGTGCATTAGCAACTGAGGGATTGAAGTAAGAGAGTAAACTTCTTGTAACCTTTTGGTAACTTGTAGTCACTGAGACACATCTCCTGAGCAGATAAATGTATATCCAGTAATTTTCATTTATCCTTACCCAGCTGTGAGTTGATCTTGCAGGGTTTCTGGTTCCTCAGTGGGAAATAGCTTGATCAAGCAAGGGGCTGAGCCAGTGCTGCTACTTACTGGCAGCAAGAGACACATCCTTGGAAGTGAAACTAATGAGGGTCAGGTATTTGGGTCAGGATCTGACCTTGCCTGTGGAAAATTATTACTACAGAAGCATCAGGTTTTGGGTTTTGTTTTGATTTAGCCTGATCCACATATAAGACACTGCACTTAAATAATAAATGCAGCTGTCTCGTGGTTAGCAAAGTGATGCTGTTGAGCCCCCAGTTTTTCTGGCATGGAAGTGGTTTATTATCACAGGGAATATTTCTGGCAGGGAAGGGGGGAAGTCCTTTGCCTACAGCTTTGTTACAGTTTTCTAAATGGGCATTAACAGCACTTCTGAAGTATTCTGGTGTTTGCACATGTTGGTTTTGTTCTGTGGCTGCCTTTCAGCAGCAGGGCAGAAGTACAGGCCAGTTCAACATTTTTTAGCTAATTTAATTGAATGCCTATTTAAAATAAGAATTCTTTTAACCCCAGCCATGGCTGCTTTTATATTATGTACTTTCCTTAGCACATTCAGGACAGACAGAAGGAAAGCATTTCTCCTGTGAAATTTCGATCTCATCTTTTTCAATAGGAAGTTTGGGAAGGAAGTTGTGCAGAAGGTTTTGGAGTTGAGAACATGCTGATGTACAGGGTAAAAATCAGGATTTAATACATCACTGTCTGTTTTCTTAACAGAAAGAAAAAGCAGCAAATGATAAAAAGGAGGACAAAAAGGCAGCAACAAAAGGGAAGAAAGGAGCCAAAGGCAAAGAGGAAACTAAACAAGAGGATGCTAAAGAAGAAAACCACTCTGAAAATGGAGATACCAAAACTAATGAGGTACTTTAACTCCACTAAAGCTGGGAACAGAGCCAGATGTGCTGGAAGTGCAGCTGCAGGAGCTCTGCTGGGCTCCAGAGGGTGGGAGGGTCACTGCCACACTGAGGACAGAGCAGCTGTGGTATCTGCCCAGGGCAGCTCCAGAGAGGGCCTGCAGGAATGGCCTTCTCCTTCCACCTCCTTCCTGCTCTGTGCTGGAGCCCCATCCACAGGTGCTGTCTGCTGGCCCTGGTCCCTCTTGGGGCTGGCTCACAGCAGTGCCCAAGATTTGGAGAACAGTGGAGCCCAAGGACATCATCACCCTCCAGCCCTGAGCTGACTTTGCTCATCCCCTCAGGACTGATGGGTTCCTTCTGCTGCTCAGCACGGGTTGGTGCTGGGCCAGAAATCTGGTTTAGAGTTCTACACAATTCTTTAAAACAATTATTTGCCTCAGAACAATTCAACAAGAGATTTGCAAAATAGACTCACTCTTGTCTCTTATCTGCAGCCTCTTCTCACAGGTCCTTGCTGTGGCAGCTCCTTACCTCAGCTGCCTTTTGCTAGGTCCAGCTGCAGGCTCCATCAGCTGCTGATGGATTGTCCCTGCAGATTCCTTGCTGGTAGTGGAGCAGTGTTTTCTCAGGGCTCTCTGTGCCCGTGGCACAGCCCAGCCCCCTGTGTTCTGTCACTGACAGTGATGTTTCTCTGTGGGTTGAGAGTCACCATCCAGCCAAGGGTCCTTTATTCTTTCATTTCTGAAACAAGATCAGGAGCTGCTTTGTTAAAGCACTACATGGCTAATGTGCTTCAGGGGCCTTTGAGGGAGCTCTGCAGGTTTGATGTGTTGCCTGAAAAGTAAAAGTACATTTTTATAGAGAAAGGTGAGAAGTGACTCCTCAGAGTTTAGACAGAGCAGGATTGTGGCTGATGTGTAATTCTTTCACTGCCCCATTATGAACTTCCCCTAACATATCACTAATCCTAATTAAAATACACTCCAAACCTCTGCCTCTCTGCAGGCACTTATTCCAAAGTTACCTCACTACTCAATACTCGTGTGTTTTCATTTTAAGAATTATCAGCCCATTGTTGTGTTGGTATTTTCTGTGTATTCCTGTCTATCCACACAAAGCCTGGTCCATGTCTGTGTTAACAAACTGGTCGGTTTTAGATGCTGGTTAGATTGGAATCCAATTAGCATTACCAATAATATTTCTGTTCTTCCTAACCCCTTTTCTAGGCACCAGCTGCTGAAGCATCTGATGATAAGGAAGCCAAGTCCGAGTAATGTTAACCCTGCCCTATATCTCCATCATTTGGTATCCGTACCTCCATGCTGTATTGTTAACAGAGAGGAATATTTTTATCAACTATTTTATAAATGCAGGTTTTTTTAGCATGAATTTAATTATGGAACATCTTCATCTCGGTTACTTGGGAATTAAATCCCTAACAAACAAAACAAAACAACAAAAAAAAAGTCATTGTTTTTAAATTTTGTGATTGTAATAGTTTGTATGGTACATGGAAAGAATAAGTGGTGGTAGCTTTTGACTTCTGTCAGTGTGTCCCTTTTTGTGTAAGTCATGCTTACAGACTTCAGATTTTAATTTTTCCCTTGTATGTGTTGTATGGTTTCTTAAAGTGGGGAGGTCTCAAAACAAATAACCGTGTGAAACATTCCAGTGGTTCTGTGGGTTGCTTTTATAAAGAAGGTGAGCTATTTTCATGAAAAAACCTAAGAGCTGGAAATCTGTTGTTTCCCAAATGTAATTTTATTTTGTCAGTTTTGAAAAAAAAAAAAGAAAAATAAATAAATAAAAGTGTAATCCTGTTTTTAAATGAAATACAAACATTTCTTTTCAAAAAGGGCAGGTTGGTTGTATGTACCCACTGTTAGGAATTTTGCTGGATTTATCTTAATAAAAAAGACTCCTCAAAAGCTGATTGTGGTTTGTTGCTTATGCTGTTGGAAAGCTCCCAAATTCCAGGAGGGCTGCAATGGGAGAGGGAGAGCCCATGGAGCTGGAGAGCTCTGGGCTTTTGACTGGGGCTCCAGCCCCTCTCTGCCTCAGTTGTGTGACTTCCCGTTAATCCAGGCCTCCTTATTCTGGGGAAGAACTGGACCAGACCAGTGAACTGGGATCAAGTCCCAGTTCTGTTACAGCTCTTTTGTGCAGCTTTATCATCTGCTAGAACCTGCTTTTATAGAAAGTCTCTTCACATTCATGACCAACTACAGGAGGATATATTTAATAAGAAGAAAAATGTCTGCAATGCAGAAACCTTCTTTCTCCCATTAAATTGTTCCTCAGCCCAGCTATGGGAAATTCCACTGAATATTTTGTTTTCAATCCCTAAACAGCATCTCAGTGAGAGTGTCTTGAGTTCAGTGGGG
Organism: Anthoscopus minutus; assembly: GCA_013399455.1. Classification (NCBI taxonomy): domain Eukaryota; kingdom Metazoa; phylum Chordata; class Aves; order Passeriformes; family Paridae; genus Anthoscopus; species Anthoscopus minutus. The sequence goes on along the minus strand of VWYI01000107.1, from coordinate 407,013 downwards.
TTCAGGACAGGTTCTCTCCAGGGCCACAAGATGATGTTCAAATGTGGATTTCCTTTTCCAGGCCTGAGGCACTGGACATTTTTATTCTTGCTGCTCCTGTACAGATGCTCAGGGTTAACTGGGCTCCAGCTTCCTCAGCAGCAAAGGTGAAGGGAGTTCTGAGGGAGCCTTTTCTTTGGCAGTGTATTCCCTTAATCCAGCAGATATTTTGGGGCATGCTCTGGTCTCTCTTCCAGTGAAAACTGAAGGAGCAGTAACTGGATTCTCTGTGCTTGGGGGAAGTGTGCTGAGATGTGGGTAAAACCAGGGAGACTGAACATCCCAGTTGGAACATGATCCAACAATAGTTCAAATGTCATCCTGACTGACATCTAAAAATGATTCACTGAGCTTGCACTCTACAAAGATGGGCTGGGAGAGCAGGGGGTGTTCAGCCTGGAAAAGAGAAGGCTTTGGGAGACCTTGGGGCCCCTTCCAGTGCCTAAGGGGGCCTACAAAAAGGAGGGAGAGGAACCTTTTATATAGGCACATAGCGACAGGACAAGGGGAAACGGTTTTAAACAGAAGTCAGTGTTAGATGGGATAAATGGGAGGAAATCCTTCCCTGTGAGGTGGGGAGGCCCTGGCACAGATGTCCAGAGAAGCTGGGGCTTCCCCTGGATCCCTGCAAGTGTCCAAGGCCAGGCTGGACAGGGCTTGGAGTAACCTGGGATAGTGGAAGGTGTCCCTGCCCATAGCAGGGGGTGGATCAGATGATCTCTAAGTTCCCTTCCCACCCAAATCATTCCAGGATTCCAGGATTCCGTGAGTTTAGCCAGCAGTCAGTGAGAAATCTGAAATGGGCCTGTGGAAATATTTTAGATTTCTGTTATTTCCTACCCCACTGGTTTCTCTAAAAGGGCTTTCAACAGGAATCCCGTTCTGCAGGAAGTTGAAGCCTCTTCTCCCAAACCTCCCAAACCTGGTGCCATGGGACCATCTCTCTTTGGCTCCAGCCTCCAGTCACTGAGTGTCTCAAGCATTGTGATTTAAGCAGCAGACACTGAATACAGTTGGTATTTTCTTAGCACAGGATCCATCCATATGCCAGGGTACAAAAACCCTTTGGAATGAGGTCACTGATCCCAAGTCATGTCTCTCCATCTGAGTCCAGAGGTTGTTACACAGAACATACAACTGAGTGTTTGGTTTTGGTTATTTCTTTTTTGAGTGCCAGGGTGGGAGTTTTTCTTAATTCTGTAACTATTGTTCTAATCAAATTCTTCTTTCAAATAAGTACAGAAAATTGCCCAAGAACATTTTGCTCAAATTCATAACTTTTCAGAGCCATGGGGTATTGAGGGAGTTGCACAACTGAATGGATTGTCTGGTTTATGCCAAACCCTCCTCCACAGCTGTTCTGGTGTCTAGACACTGATTCCAAGGCCAGCTCCATGGTAGCTCCCAAGCTTGGCTTATTTTGTCTGAAAAGGAGAGGTTTCAAACTATAGAGTCAACCTATTTTCAGGTTTATTTGTGGAGAAAGTGTCTTTCCCGAAGTCCTTGGCTGGGCTGTTCCCAGTGTTCTGGGTGTTACTGGGTCTGATGCTGGTTAGGAAAGATCCACAGATTGCTGTGGATCTGATTATCATTATTCATCATAACAGCTGGGAACCTTGAAGATGCAACAGTGAAGAGATCCATGAGTGTGAAGATAATGATGGTTCTGAGGTGATGTCATGGGAAGAGATTTGAGCCATGTTGGCAACACCCTGCCATGGTGAGGTGCAGATGAGAGGAGACAGCCTCAGGTTGCACCACGAGAGGTTTTAGATTGGATATTAGGGAAAAAAAGATTGTCCAGCCCTGACACAGGCTGGAGTTACATCCCTGGGGGGATTTAACTGTGGATGTGGCACTTGGGGACATGGCCAGTGGTGGCCTTGCTAGTGCTGTGGGAACAGTTGGACTCAATGGACTTGGAGGCTTTTGGTGCAGGCTCCCAGAGCAGCACAGTGTCCTCACATGGTGTCCTCACAGGGTCTTCAACAAAACTGGGCAAGCATTTGCTTTTGTTTGCTCAGAACAATAAACCCACTGAAAACCACTTTGAAAACACTGGTCACTGTCCTGGGAGGGACAGGGAAATTAGAGGAGGCACCTCCAGACTTCATCCTGGTCTCTACCATCAGCAATGTGCTGTAGCAGCACAGGAGGATCAGGAGGTTCTGCAAGCAGAGAGTGGAAATCACAGGGAGGTCCTTGGGATGTATAAAAAAAGGGAAAATGGGAGAAAATAAAATAAAACAACCACTCCAAGCACATAAAAGGAAGAGGTTTGCAGGTTCATCCACATCTACCTTGGCTCCTTTCAGTAAAGTGACTGTGCACAAAAAAGAAGAAAAGTCCTCTGCTCTGGAGCCAGGCTGGGAGAGCTGGGAGTGTTCACCTAGGGAAGAAAAGCTCTGGGAGAGCTTAAAGCCCCTTCCAGAGCCTGAAGAGGCTCTAGGAAAGCTGGAGAGGGACTTTGGACAAGAGATGGAGGGACAGGACAACGGGAAATGGCTTTAGGATGAAGCAGATAGATATAGATTTAGAATGGATATTGGGAAGAAATTCTTCCCCATAAGAGTGGAGAGACCCTGGCACAGGTTGCCCAGAGAAGCTGTGGCTGCCCCATCCCTGGAAGTGCCCAAGGCCAGGCTGGATGGGGCTTGGAGCAACCTGGGATAGTGGAATATGTCACTGCCTGGGGCAGGCAACAGAACCAGAGGATATTTAAGGTATCTTCTAACCCAAACCAGTCTGAGATTCTGTGACACTCTGACAGGCCTGATTTTCAGATCAAGAGCAGCTCCCTGGCAGTTAATGGAGTAACACTGGTGTTAATCTGATGAAGGAGAAAGGAAATTAAATCCCTGCAATGGAAACGATGGCTCCTCCCTCTGACTGTCCCAGTGGGCTGCTCCTTCCCCGTGCAGCTGCCGGGAGCCCCCGCTCTGAAACTTGATGCCCTGGATGGGCTCCAGGAGCCGGGAACACCCCGGGCCTGGCGCTGGGCGGCTTTCGAGGAGCCTTTGTCCTTGGAGAGAACAACGTCAACGTGGCCTGCAGAGACTGTCCCAGTGCCCGGAGGAGCTGGAGGTGGTCACAAGTGGACAAGGCCACAGATGTCACTGGTGACTCGTGTGGCCGTTGTCCCCTGCTTTGGAATGGGTGGGATTGGGATTGGGCTAGGGTGAGTCAAGGAGGGGATGGGGGAAGGATCAGAACTACTTCTCCTCTCTTCATCCACACTTTTCATCTGTTCCCAGGGAAGCTGTGATTGCCCCATCCCTGGAAGTGTCCAAGGCCAGGCTGGATAGGGCTTGGAGCACCCTGAACTCATGAAAGGTGTCCCTGCCCATGGCAGGGGATAAAATGAGATAGGCTGTAAGGTCCCTTACTGCTCAAACCAGTCTGTGATTCCATGATTCCATGATCTGCCCTGATTTATCCACCTCCGCTGGAAGACAACAGGGAGGGGCCAGGGGGAGAGAATCCCAGAGGAATGACATTCCCTTCCTCCTGCGTCACCAAGCAAGGAATCACTGGAACTGTGTCAAATGGAAGTGATGTCCAGGGATTAGTGTGAACTTCAGGCTGAGGTAACACCTGAAAGCACTGAAAGGAAGTTGGTGCTGATGTGATAGAAAAGGCAGAAAAACAGCAAACTGGAAAGCTCTGTTCCTAAGAGTAGGAATCCAACTGACACCATAAAACACTCAAAGGCAACTTAATACAATCGGACACATCTTAAACAATTCCAGACGTTCTTAAAAGGGAGGAGGGGAGGAAGCATAAATAATAGAGGGAAAAATGCTGGATTGAAACCTAAACACAGAGTGGTCAAGACCACTCCCCCCCTCCCACTCTCGGCAGCATTCCCAGTAAGGGGGTTCCAGGGCACGGCTGTTCCCCTTTGGAAGTGTCTCCCTCCCGGCGAGCGAGGTGTGCTGCTTCCACTGGGGATGAAGTGTAGCACAAGCCTGGAATTTTCAGTCAAAGCTGCTCCAAAGTTATCCCAGAGCCAAAATCTCACAAAATCGCCGAGGTTTTGTTTGTTTAACTGAACAATTCGGGGAGGGGGTGGAAGTGCATTTCTTCTGCATTTCTGGAGCTCAAACCAGATGTGCGACATCCCAGCCACAAAGCTCCAGCTTCTGCGCTGTTTGCTTTCCTCCCAGGAAGATAAAAGGAGCTGTAGAGAAGGTTTGGACTGCGGCAGCTCTCAGGTTTCACCGTCGCTCCGGGGGCGCTGGCAGAGGCTGCTCTGCGGGACCACAAAGGAGCTTTGCTGGATCCGGGGCCGCCGCTCCCCTCGGAACCCGGCTGGAGTTGGAGGTGGGCAGTCCCTAAGCCGCCGGCTGAGCCTCAGCTTTCCAGCAGGATAGAAGTTTGCTTGGTTTGGTTTCTTCCTTCATATGAATCCACTGTCCTGGAGGTGCTGACCAGAAGTACTTCCCCAAGTCATGGTTCCATTTTGTGCCGGCTCTGCCAGGAGAGAAAGGCTGGAGTCGCCTCTCTGGGCCTCATCCAAGGGCAACCCTGCAGGTTCTTCCTTCTCTTCCTATAAATCCTTCCATGCTGCCAACAGAAAGTTCCAAATCCAGGCCAAACATTCCCTGCTCTGGTTTTGCCGCCCATGTGGTTACAGCCTGGTTATCAATGGAGATCTTTCCTGCTCTGTGTTTACTCCTATGCTCCTCTATACCTACAGCATTATCCTGGGAATAATTAAAATCATTAACAAGTGTAATTAACTGTTGGAGGGGAAAGGAGACTTTTAGGACATTATATCAGCAACAATTAAATAAATTACCCTTTTTGTCTTGCAAAGAATTGACAGGCAGGGGGGAAAAGGAGGTGGGATTTGTATTCCCTGGTGCAGCAGCACAGGGACAGTGAATAGGGGTCGGTGGCTCTTGTGTAGGGACACAAAGCAAACAAAGAGGCCCCAAATGAAATTAGAGAGTGGCAGATGGAAAATGAACATATTTCACACAATGAGTAATTAAACCATGTAACTCATTGCCCAAATGGAGCCCAGGAATCATAATGGGCTTACACAATTACACAAATTCTTGGAATATGATCCAGTGGAGCTGTGGGACACAAAGACATGTCACCAGTGCAGGACCAGTAACTCATGGTGGCAGGAGAGCACCTGGAGTTGTCCCTGGCTCTGGACCTCTGGAAGGAACTGAGGGGTGAGGAGACGCAGGTTTGTACCTCGCCTTTGGTGTGAGTCCCTCCAGCCACATTCTGGACACTTTGAAAGGAGGAAAACCTCCCTGCTGTCCACTGTATGTGGCTGTTGGTGGGGCCAGACACACAGCGTGGATGTACCCAAAGTACAACCTGTGTCCCTGCCAAGCCCTGTCCACTGACCTGGGCTGTTCAGGGATTAGCATGATGATTTGTTCCCAGAAATATTCTCATTGGAGCTGAATTTTTCCCAGGAGGAAAAGGGCACCACATCCTCCTGCCCTTGGCAGAACTCCCTCTCCAAATGCCACCCTAGGGCCCAGGTTTGCTGGGTGCTGCTGGTGCTGAAGATGAGGTGATGGCCACCACTAAGCTAGAGAAGAAGTCCAGATTCCCAGCTCCTAGTACTGCTCCATTTGAGCTTGGGAATTATTTCCAACCCCCTTTTTGGCCCATCTTATGCCAAAAATCTTCTCAGCTTCACTTGGCACTGTAGGCTGTAGGTGGTGATCCTGGCTGGGGACTCCTGCACAGCTGCTCTGCACACACAGTGAGGTCATCCCTGGGAATTTGGAGTTATCCAGCTGCCTGAGGATCAGGAGCAGGTACCACAGCTCTCAGGGTGTCACTGGATGTGGCACTGTGGTAGTGGCTCCACAGGGCAGGGGGATGGTGGAAGTAGCTGTGTCCCAGCTCCTGCTGTAGGAATGCACAGCAAGGATGCACAGGCAGGAACCAGAGAGCAGCCAAGGCAAAATGTATCCATGTTTCTCCTCCATCACTTGGAAGTGTGATGTCCCTGCAAGAGCTGGAACCTTCTGGAGTGCCAGGAGCTCTCCCTGCCTGCCCCGCAGCCTCTTGGCTGCAGAAATTTGGGGTGACAGAAACAGTGCTGTGTGTACTATGAGGACAGGCTGGGAGAGCTGGGGGTGTTCTGGAGAAAGCTCTGGGAGACCTTAGAGCCTCTTCCAGTGCCTAAAGGGGCCACAAAGAAAGCTAGATGGAGGCTTGGGATAAGTCATAGAGTGGGCCTCAGCAGCCCACGGCATCCTTGGGAGAGCAACAATGTGCCCATTGCTGAAGCAGGAATTGGTAACATTTGTGTATAGCTTATATATTTATCTTTTATACATATCACAGAATCCCAGACTCCTTTGGGTAGGAAGGGACCATAAACCCATCAAGTTCCACCCCCTGCCATGGGCACGGACACCTTCCAGTAGCCCAGGTTGCTCCAAGCCCCGTCCAACCTGGCCTAGGACGCTCCCAGGGATGGGCAGCCAGAGCTTCAGGTTCTCTGGGCAATAATATTGTATTATATATAATATACATAATATTAAATATACACATATGTCTCTATAAAATGTGGTTGTAGGTGCCATGTTCAGATCAGAAGTGACTGTGCTGAACGCTGAAGCTTGGGTTGATAGCCTGGCACCAAAGGCTGTGCACCACTTCATTGAGTGTCCCCAGATGCCCCACAAGGTCCCCTTTCCCTCAGCAGGGACAAAACCTGGTGGTTTTGGTTATTCCCTGGTTGGAGCCCTTGACTTTCCATCTCACTTCTCTCAAGAGCTGCATGACAAAACGAACGGTTCCAGCCTATTTTGGCGACCACTTACTCCAGGAACCTCAGAGTTTCATCAAAAGCCTGGATGAATTTCGGGTCTTGGGTTTTATTCATTCCAGCATTGGCTGACAAAGCCCATTACATCATCCCTTTGGAAGAGAAATTCTCTGCAGCTGCCTGTGTGGCGCGGGAGGGGGGGGGGGGGAGG
>VWYI01000107.1:387599-399939 GCA_013399455.1 Anthoscopus minutus | reverse complement strand
CAGATTTTTGTTTCTTTCTTTCAGGGCAATTTTCCTCCCAGTTGCTGGAAAACTGAATGCTAAAAAGCTTCAAAAGTGGGAAGGAAAAGGGCAGTGTGCAGCAGTTACAGCCATTCCTGGTTTTTTTATTATTATTTCCTTTCCAAAGATTAAGGGGGGAAAAATAGCCCCATTACCCCGCGCATCCAGTGCGCCCAGCCAGGCGTGAAAAGCAAAGCCAGTGTCATGGCAATGGCAGATGGCAGGAGCGGGAACGGGAGAGGGAGAGAGGGAGAGAGGGAAGAGGGGGAGAGAGGGAAGAGGGGGAGAGGGAGAGCGAGGGGGGAGAGGGAGGGCTCTAGCCTCGACCTCCGCGCAGACCGCGCTCCTAATTAGCCCCGGAGCAGGAACTAATTAAACCCGGAGGGAAGATAAGCGATTACTTTTCCTTGCAGAGATGGGGTGCAGGAGTGATGCGGATGGAGCCGGAGCCGGTGTTGGGAGTCGTCCTCACATCAATGGTAGAAAACTATTTCAATCTCGGCTCATGCCTCCCGTGCTGCCAGGGAGGAGGGAGCCACAGCAGCTATTCCCTGCTCTCCCAATGACCACAGCCTGCAGGGAATGTCGGATTGCAAAGAAATACCGATGGGAAGGAGAGAGGCAGTGTCTGGATGCTGTGCTGATGACGTCAAAATATCCAAAGTACCCCCTTGAACTCACCCAGGGCCAGAGCAGAACCTCCTCTTCCCTCCTCCACAGTTGTTACAGAGTATTTTTTTATGCTACATAACCTCATTCCTTTTAATCCACTTTTTCTGGCTTCCTATAAAAGAAGCAGTTGGAAGTAAATTATTTTCGCTGCCATTAAACTGGGTGCAAAGCTCTCAGAAAATGGGATATAGGGAGGAAAATTATGATATTATATAATATAATTATAATATCGAATTCTACATTATATAAGCATTATATTATATAAAATACAGTTATTCTGTAAATGTATTTATTTCTGCACTGCAAGAACTGGAAGTCCAGAGCTGCTCATGCAGCTTGCAGGTGCTGATGATTCCTGTTGGGATATGCTGGGCTTTCCGCAGCTTTTATGAATGGGCTGAACTTTGCAAAAACCGTGGGAAAACCTGTGGCTGTGGAGCCTTTGGCACTTCTTTGCCCATTTTCAGGCAGACACTCTGTCCCCAGCACACACAACACCAATGAAGGCTCTGCCTCTGCTCGGCTTAAAATAGCTCCAGCCCTGCTCTGCCTGCTGGAGCACTGGGAGCATCTCTCCACCTGGACCATGATCCCAGTCCCTGGGGATCACTGAGATTTCCAGAGCAACAATCCCCTCTTGCAGTGCATCATCTGGATGATTCAAACTCAAGCATTGCCGGATTTCTGCTTCCCAGTGAAACACTGGACAATTTGTGTTTCTATTTTTACCTTGGATTAGTCAAGGGTCGCTGCAGGACCAGATCAAAGGTTCTGGGCTTTCCATGGCCTTCTGCTTCATCCCATAAATGCTCTTTGCCTTTGGCAAGCAGGAGAAAAGCCTGGCAGGACAATGTCTCTTTGCTGTCAGGGTTGGATCCCTGAGGAGCTGCCAGGACTGCTGCAGCTCAGCACAGCTGCACTCCTCACCCCGGCCACTGCACTTCCCATCCCTGCTTCCCTCACACAGAGGTGGTCAAAGTCACTCACTCCAGTCTAGAAAGCATCCAGGATTATGGGAAAACTTGGGAACGTCTCACCAGCAGCACTGTGGCTGAATCACTGCAATTCCAACCTGGCTGGGATAATCATGGGATGAAAAGAACCAGGGAGAGTTTGGAATTTCCAGAAAAAATCTCTAAATTTCCACCTGTTGCTGTTATTTAATGCAGAAACAAGGGGAAAACCTGTCTGGAAAGAACAAATATGGAAAAGGAGCTTGGGATCGTTGGAAAGGGATGGACTATGTCCATGAAAAATATTAACAATAATTAGACCCAAATCACTGCTGTGAGCTGCAGATATTGATAGTCTGGATCTCACATCTATCAGAATGACTTGTAGTTATCAGCAGCTCCAGGGTTTTCCAGCCCTCCAGCAAATACATTTTTCCTTTTTCTGGAGGTCTGGTCATGTTCTCTTTCATTTCATTGCTGAGAGAAATTAGAATATTTCTTATATCTGCATCAGCATCTGAAAACAGGGTGAGAATACAGGAAGCTGAAAAAATATTAAAAAATACATAAACATAAAAAGATATACATATAAAAAATAGGAGCTTCCTCCCTGTATTCCCTGAGCACATGAGGTTGCTTCCAATGCACATTTTATTTTAAGGTGAGTTATTTTGTTGCCATAGTGACATCATTCAGGTTTCCAACCGCTGCCGTGTTGGTTTTCTCCCAGGCAAGATTTGTCACAAGCAGTCAGCATCCCCAGCCCCTTCCCAGCCAGCAGCTTCCCACAGGGCTGCAGGATTCCCTGGAACTCCAGACTGCAGGATGAGGTGTCACCGCTCCCTGCTAAAGCACAGGGGCACACGGGACCTGGGGGAGTCAGAGAGGAGAGGCAGGCATGGAAAAACTCTGACCAAAAGGATTTTCCTCTGGTCATTCCTTATCCTTCCTCCTCAGCCTATGCACTGAGCTGTGAGAAGGTCAAAGATAACCCGGCAGCTTTATTAATTAGCACAAATTAATACACTCAGCTGCCTCTGGTGTCATTGTGCTCATCTACCCCAGGCCCTGACACAGGCTAGAATAAGCCGTGTTTGCCCCCAAAAGCTTAAAATCTCTGTAAATCCTATTTCTTGCTGCACAGGTATCTCAAGAATTTATTTTCTTACCAAGAGAAGTGTACTAAAATAAAGATTTTAAATACAAAGGTCTGTAATTATGTTAATAAAGATGCAAAGAAAAGGGATTCCCTGGTAAGGGAATATTTGTGAGGTCATTTGGGTCAAATGGGCTCTGTAAGTGTATTGGAAATGAATATTTAATTTTATGTATTTTTATATTAAGTATTTAAATTCATTGTGTTATTATGTGAAAGACTTTTAATGGGAAATGCTTTCTTTTTTTTTCCCACTAGTTCATTTAATTAAAGCAGCCAGAGTGTGCCTTATTAGCCTAAAACCTATTTCATAGGTGCCAGACCCTATTTGTGACTGAGAGTCCAGGTGTCTGTTCTACTGCAAGGCCAAAAGGAGCTCAAAAAAAAGCTGTTTTAAAGGTTTCCTATGTTTTTAATTTTAAATAAACCATTCCCAGATATCTACATTCCCATGGCAGACCTGAGACCTGTGTAAGCCTTCCCAGGATTGCAGCATCTGGCTAAATCCAGCCCAGATTAAAGCAAAGCTTCTATTGCACAAACTCTCTCTGAAAGGAGCAGGATGCTCCTGTTGTCGGGAAAAGGATGGAGCTGGGAATTGTAGGCAGAGGATAAGGAATGCCAAAGGCAGCAGCAGGATCCAGAGAGGAGGCAAGGTCCTGTGCTGTATGAGGGGCTGGTGCACTTCTCCTGTGCAGAGGGAATTTGGGAAGCAGAGCCATTCCGGGAGCATTCCAGCCACAGCCCTTGGGTGTTCCTGAGATTATCCCAGCTCCCTGATGGAAACCCTCTGGAACACAGCCTGAACATACCAGTCCACATCTCAGCAACAGCCTCCCTCACAAGATTCTTTGCTTGCAGAGGTTTTAGTCAAAGCCATTAGTCAAAAGCTATTGTTTTAACACCCTTTTTTAATATTTATTTTCAAATGTGTTTGACTGGGGGAAGGGTGGAAGGGGCTCCCAATTTAATTCCATAATCCCCCTAAGCCTTGCTTAATGCACTCACTCTGCCTGGTCTCTGTGAATTTTACAGTGGTGTTTTGGGTGGTTGCAGCACTGCACTGGAAAATGTCCCATCATTTATTTTGCAGCTATTTGAGGGAAATGATTCCCAGGGCTGGAAGCCTGGTTGTTAAATCCATATTGCCAAAGGAAACAAACTCTGTCACCCAGATGGGGCTGGACCTTGGGGCTGCCACGCAGATTCCTGGATGAGGTAGCTCAGAGATCAGTTGAAAACTCCCAAAATTAGCATTAAAGCAAAAGCAGGAGGCTTTAGCAGTTGGTGAAAAATGTCATTTTTGGCTGAGGGGGTGGGTAGGGCTGCAAAGAACAAAGCAGAGTGCCCAGCTCTAGGACACCCAGATCTCCTGGAATGAGTCCCTCCAAGCATGGCCATGACCCACCCCAACTGCCCTCAGGTGGGAGAGATGGAAGTGCTGCTGGAGAGAAATTCCAACAACAGATTTTGTCCTGCTGCTTTCTTTTCCCAACAGAGAGGAAATGCTGAAGCTTGGTTTGTTTTCCACACGTTCAAGAAAGACAATGAAGCTTTTAAGAGTCTTGACACATCTCATGAGCCTCTGGTCTCCCTAAATCCCTCGCTTAGTTCTCAGCTCGCAGGATTTCTCCAATGTTTGCCTGAAACCTGCACTAAGAAGTCAGCACTCCTCTGAATGGGATTTTCCATGTCTCATTTAAGGATGCACTGTGTCTCCCATGGAAATGTTTCTTGGCCATTCCAGAGGCATCCTGGGGTCAGGAAGGACAAAACTCCCAAATACAAGGGCATTTGGGGCTGGCAGAGCAGAGTTAAGATGGGAAGATGGGTTTGGAAGAAAGTCAAGTTCTGAAAGGCGTGACCTGTAACAACCTCAGTCACCAAGAAGGAGGAAGAAGCAAAGAGAGGAAAAAAATTGAGAAGACTGAGATCTACTGACTGCACAGAGCAGGATAGAGAAAGGTGTCCAGAGACATCAGGAAACACATGGAGAGAAGAGAATCCTCAGTAGGAATTGGCTGATCCTTTAGACTTCAAGGACTATGTGGAGAACAGGAGATGCTTTTTTCCACCTTGACACTTTTCCCATTATAATCCAGGGATAACAACAAAAACCTCAGAGAAATAAAGACTGATGACACAATTCTGTCCTTTTGGACACCATGGGCCTTCACAGCTTCACCTCCCACTGCTGGTGGTTTTCCAGCAGAAACTCAACCACACAGAACTCGGGGACTTCACATACTCTAAAATACACTTTTATGGGTATAAGAGACATGAAAGGGAACAACAGGATAAGAACCAACAGGTGTTGAAAACCACCTCACTGGAAATTAAGTTAAAGTCCTTTGACAAAAGTCCCAACACTTTAAAGGACCTTCCAAGAATGTCAGGCCTCTCCAAATCACGATGACACACAAAACACATTTTAGCAGGTTATGTCTCAAACCCTAATAATTTAAGGCCAAAAATAAAAAGAGATTCTGAAATCTGAACTCTTGAGGACATCAGGGGAAAGACTTTTCCCAGAGATACAAAGCTGGACGACTACAGGAGAAGGTGAATGTCCATTAAATGATGGAAGTGTAAGAATTAAATGAAATACAGATCATTTTAACGTAGAAAAATTTATGGAAGTTTCCATGTTAAAGCTTTTCCTTATGAGGAGTAAGAGGGAGATGTCACCTCAATTTAAAGATCATGAGAAGAGGCTTTATACTCAATAAATAAAAATAATGGGAAGAGAATTCCTGTAGGGGACAGCACTTTGAGAAATGTTCCAAAATTCCATCCTCGGATTCCATGATTAGTGACTTAGAAAGTTCATTTTAAACTCACAGTCCTATGGGAAAATTTACACAGGACAGTTTTCTAATCATCACCTCATGCAATAATTGAGAATTAATTTTATAAGACTGTATTTAAAGAGTATTAATGAGCTTATTTACAATGTCTGCCTGTTAGGGATATCAATAAATATAAAAAATACATAAAACTGTTTTATAACCTTTTATTTCAATAAAAGCAGCATTCTAAAAAACCCTATTGCACTCCTTCCTAATATTTCTGTTATTTTTGTAAAATAAAAAATATAATTAAAACATAAAAGTCCTCAAAACTTTATGGAAAAGGGTATGGGATACAGAGGGATGTAATTTTATTAAAATTGTTTACTTAGCTGAAGGAATTCCCATAAAATTTGCATGTCCAGGGCGAGAGGCGATGAATTCCCAGTTGCAGTCAGATGCTTTGTGTCCAGGCTTCCAGGAGAAGCCAAAAAGGCAAGATTTGGCCCTAAAACCCCCCCAAAAATCACAAGCAAAACATCAAAAGACTATTTACAAGTATTTAGTATGACTTGAAGTTGCTGAATAGCCCAGTTGTGGTATCAAGTGGTACTTTTGGGGTGAGATCCTTGTGCAGGGCACCCCTGGACTTGTAGCAGTAACGGGCATGTCAAGAGAAGCTGGAAAAGGTTGGGAACAGGGGGCTTGATCCCAGCCAGGGGACACAGGTGAGAATCAGGCCCTTAGACAGGAATTGTGCTAAGTGCAGCAGTAACATCAGCAATAATAAAACCTACCTGGTCACTTACACCCAGTAGTAATTTTGCTGCTATAAAACTTGGGGAGTTCCAGGCACTTTGAGGTATGAAGTTGGAATTCAGAGATGTTGAGGATGGACCTGACACTGACATCATTCCCCTGGTCCTTCTGCTCACAGCACACAGGGACACAGAGCCACCCCTTTTCCTGGGTGTTTCATCCACAGCTGGATTTGGCATTTCTGTGTGAAATAGAGATAAGGAGAAATGTTTAGATAATAGTCAGAAATTTCACTACTTTTCAACCAGGCAGATTAAGTTCCCTCAGTCACAGCAAGGCTGCACACGCTGATCCCAGCTCACAGCAGCTAATGGCTGCCATAAGGAATATGAGATATGGATCAGTCCACGGAGCAAGGGATGACACTGCTCCAGGCAAGTGGAATTTAGGCTGAACGGATTTTAAGATTGTCAAAAGGAAAAAACCATCATATTTACATGCCCAGAACAAGTAATTTATCAACAAGATGAACTACTGCAAGATAGAATTTAGAAACAAAGGCGAGCAGCATCCTGACTGCTCCTCCGCCGCCTTCCTATGGGAGAACGTTGCACCCGACTCTTGGATGTCTGGCACCATCTAGAGGAACGATTGGAACGATGCAGCAGAGAAATTATTAAATTATTAAAAATAGCCAAAATCCTAGAGCAGATCTTGTGTAATATCTAACAGCTATTTAGTTATTATTTAACAGCTCTTGTCGAGGGAGAGAACCGCAGGAAGGAGTAGGAACTTGGAGATTTGTCCTGCAAAAACAGGATGTTGGTTTGCACACACAAGCCCTGCACTGCAGCTACTGTAATTAGTGATAATTATTTTGCACCTCATTTATTTTTTTAAAATAAACAATGATATCAAAATTTGAGGTTTCTGTATGTAAAGCTCTTAAAGAAAGCTTGGACTTTTCAGTATTCCTTTACTCACAACTGTGTAGCACAAGGTACCAACTCCTAAATTCCTTCTGAATAGCTCTCATTTTTGAATCAGCTAAACAAAAACTTAGATTTAACTACTATCCTTGTTTGACATTTAGCTCCATATGAAAGGGTGAGCAGGATGTTCATAGAAATCCTTGTGGGTTGCTTCTAACTTAGGGTATTCTATGAAATGTACACAGAAAATATTAAAAAAACCCCAACAAAACCACCAAAATGCTTAATTTGTTCCAGTGTTTAAAAGCAGCTGGATTCAGGCATGTGCATTCCCATCTACATTTGCTGGAAAGGTACAATGCAGGTAAAACCACCACACCTGCACAATTCCACTCTAAACTTTATTTTTTTGATCTTTAACTGTACATTTCTGGTTATGCTAAACCCAATTCTGTTCTCACACACAACTAAAGTAGGATTTGACCCATGAGGACAGAATAATCATAAATAAAATATGAGAAAGACACCTCTACCTGATTGTGGGGAAGTTCACTTAATTTTGTAGTTCAATTAAACAGGGGGTTGGGTTTTACTTTTAACTACAACTGAGAGTAAAACTCCCTACAACACCAAATGGGGAGAAGTGATGGGTATTTGAATGTCATCAGTTTCTACTCCTAAAATCCCTCAAAAACTTAAGTTTTAATTTATTTGAAGAGCAGTATGGAAAGAAACAGCTAAAATCCAGCTTCTTCCTTAAAGCATCTCTGCTCCTGAATCCTTCTGTGGCTCATTAGTTGGTTCTCCCTCCTCCTGCCACCAGCTGCTGCTGGCATTTACATAACAGAGCTCTGCTTTGAGGAAAGATGAATCAGCACATCCATAAAATCCTGCTTTCACTCCGAGATTTACTATCACCCCCAGCATGCTGCTGCTTGGATGCAGAGGATTTGGAAAAAGATGAGTCATGGAGCTGCAGGATCCTCGAGTGGTGTGGAAATGGAGCTCCTGGGGAAAGAGAGGATGGGCATTACTCACCAGACATGAGTCCTGGAGGGAAAAACCCAGGAGAGGTGGGAAGAGGTATCAACAACAGCCCATGTAGCAGGCTTGGGGAGGAATGAAGCAACTGGGAGGGAGAGCGTTAAGGAGAGGAAGCTGAGGTGCCAGGGAGTCAGGAACGTTGGTTGGGAAGAGGCTCAGGAGTGACTGCACAGCAGCAGTCCAGCCACAGCCAGGCTGAGGGGAGTTCCCCATGAACTGTTTGGGAATGAGGGATGTTGGTTGTACCTTTCCTTGGTGAAGGTACCTGCACAGCTGTGCCCTGCAGCACACACAGGACACACTTGGGGCATTCCCAACACTTCCACCTCCTGCTGATGCAGGAATCCATCTGAGTCACCATGTGGAGCAACACCAAGCATGGCTGAGCACTGACACAAGGCCATGGATTGAGCACCAAGCAAGGAGTGGCCCAGCTCCCAGCTGGAATGCTGCAGGAAGGACACAAGCAAGGCATGGATAAGCTTACTTTGGGAGCATTTTCTATCCCAGGCTTTTGAAAGCCCTTTTTAGTTACTGCAGTAATCCCCATGGGATCCAGACAGGCCCAAACAGAACAATCCTGCCTGGTGGTGCTGCAGCATCACCTGTGCCACCCCTAAGCTCAAATAAAAGCAAATCATGAGTGGAGAGATTCAGTAAGGCACCAAAAGGTGCCAAGGAAATGTCACATTGCTAAAGAAACAGAGAATCATGGAATTCCAGGATGGTTTGGGTTAGAAGGGGCCTTCAAGCCCATCACACCCTGCCATGGGCGGGGACAACTTCCACTATCGCAGGCTGTTCCAAGCCCTGTACAACCCAGCCTTAGACACTTCCAGGGATCCAGGGGCAGCTCCAGCCTCTCTGGGCATCCTGTGCCAGAGCTTCCCCACCCTCACAGGGCAGAATTCCTTCCCAATATTCCACCTAACCCTGCCCTCTGGCAGTGGGAAGCCATTCCCTCTCATCCTGCCACTCCAAGCCCATTCAGTCTCTCTCCATCTTCTCTGTGGGCTCCCCTCAGGCACTGGAAGGCATAATTAGATCACCCTGGAGCTTCTCTTCTCCAGGCTGAACAATCCAAATTCTCCCAGCCTTTCCTCACAGCACAGCTGCACTATCCCTCTGATCATCTTGGTGCCTCCACTGGATTTGCTCCAACAACTCCATGTCCTTCCTGTGCTGGGGATCCCAGGGCTGGAGGCAGCTCTGTGGGTGGGGAATTCACCTAAGCATGGATATACTAAGGAGCTGTTGGCACTGGAATGCACCAGGACATGTTGCTGGGCAGTATTTATAGGGCTGCTCTCTCCCTGACATGGAATTCTGTTCAGCTCAGGAAGATGAATTTGTACTTTCAGGGCATATTATAAAACATCATATGTGTTTTCTCCTTGGCCTTCCCACTATGCATGAAAAGATGAGCTTGCAGTTCTGGGCTCTGAAGAGAGGTGGGAGAACCATTACCTCTCTGGAGAGCGGGGTCAGTGTGCGCTTCTCCTGGCTGGGAATTCATTCTGAGAACAGCAGTTTCACACTGACTCTCCCAGAAAGTTCCAGGGTCCTGCTGGGAAGCTGGGAGAGCTCTTACTACTGGGAAGCCACTGGAATTTGCAGCTTGGTGATGTGGCACCTCGTGTCTGTGCACTGACGAGCTGAGCAATGAACCTGCCCTGAAAACATTCCAGGAGTAACTGTTTGCAGCCTACAAGAAAAATGGAAATGGATTTGGAACAAGGGAAATGGCTTCCCACTGCCAGAAGGCAGAGTTAGGTGTGGTTTTGGAAGAAATTTTTATTGTGAAGGTGCTGAGACCAGGGCACAAGCTGACCAGAGCAGCTGTGGCTGCCCCATCCCTGCAAGTGCCCAAGGCCAGGCTGGACAGAGCTTGGAGCAACCTGGGATAGTGGAAGGTGTCCCTGCCCATGTCAGGGGATGGGATGAGCTTTAAGGTCCCTTCCACCAAACCTGTGGTTCTGTGATCTTATCAACTGTCACTGACAACTCAAGAACTTCAGAGGACAATGAAGAGCAAACAGGGTGCACACATCACCCAGTTAATCCAAGCTCCTGTCACAAGAGAACTTCCACAGCTAGATGAAGGGGCAGGTGAGTACAGGTGAATTTTGTGGAGCAGCTTAATGCCAAATCCCCAAATCCTTCTCCCTAGATGGGCTGGGTGCCTGGAGGCATCCCGTGGAGGTGCCAGCAGGAAGGACTGCATCCTGACTGCACAGCAAGAAAACTCTGAGCCAGTGCTTCGTAGCAAACCCAGTCCTGAGCAGCTGCTATAACTATATGCTCAAACTGAATTTATTCTTAATATTTCCAGAGCATCAACTCACAGTGATTCAGCTCTTGATATTCCAGACATGAGGAGAGGTTGTCCTTTGTTACTTGATAATGACAGTGGTTTTTACACTGCCAAGGCTCCGGAGTTCTAATACCAAATGTCAGGTACTTAAGAGAAAATACAATTCACTTGATGTGTTTTAGCATCTTATTGCTGAAGTGACACCAATTTCAGGAGCTCTGACAGGATGCTTCCCATGGAAAAACATTTCCATTAAAACTATCTACTCTGACCCCTTTGTTCCTTCAGACCGGGTGCCCATCCTATTTGATGGTCACTGCAAGCAAACACTTTTATTTGACTCCTAAAGCCACCCGAACCTGAGACACTTCCCTGCAGCCAGGTCAGGAAGCCTGGGAGGGCTGACATCTCCCCACTGCGCAGTCCTGCGTCTCCTCCAAGGCACACGTGTGGGCTCCATCCCCGTCCTTGAGAGGATCCCTAAGCTTCCTGAATCCCTTCATTCTCTTAAAAACGGATTAATTTGAGGCACACATGGGGCTCCATTTCCCAGGCGCTCTCAGGCAGGAGGCCACGATCACTGAGGTCGAGAATACTTTTGAGGGCTGGGAAGGGCTGGAATCGTGAGGGCCGGAGCTGTGAGAGCTGAGGCCCTGAGGACCGAAGCCGCGAGGACAGAGGCCGTTAGCGCTCCCCCGTGACGGCTATCGGGCCCTCTGAAGCACAGCCCGGCTCAGGGCTGCCGCGTGAGGTCGGCCAAACGCCTCAGGCACACCCCAGCTCTCCCAGTCCGGCTCTCCCAGCCCGGCCCTTTNAGCCCGGGCGGGACCCGCGCCCGCACCCGCACCGGGACCCGCGCCCCGCACCGGCACCGCCGCTCCGGCATGGGGCTGCGCCCGCACTAGGAGCCGAGTCCCCCCCGGGGCGCCATCCGCCACCTCCCCTCCCCCTCCCGAGGAGGATGGCGGCGGCGGCCGCCCCGACCCAGCTGGAAGCCGGTGGGTATCGCTGGCGGCGGGGGCTGCGCTCCGCATCCCCTCCGTTCTAACCGTGTCTAACCCGCTCTCCCCCGCCCCTCCGCAGAGCTCTACTACCTGATCGCACGGTTCCTGCAGTCCGGACCCTGCAAGAAATCCGCCCAGGTGAGCGCGGAGCCGGCGCTCCGGCCGGGCCGGGCGGGCGGCGACGGGACGGGACGGGACGGGGCGGCGGAGCCGCTGCGCTGCGGTCGCCGGACTCACGTCCTTTGTGTCTGTGTGTCCCTCTGTCCCTAGGTACTGGTGGAGGAGCTGGAGGAGCACCAGGTGAGGCGCCTGCCCCGGCGGGACGGGGGAAGCCCTCGGGACGGCGGGGTCGGCGTTTGCCCTGCCCCGTCTAACCCAGCCCATCTCCGCCCGGGACACCCGGCGGGAGCGCGGCTGCCCCGCGGCGGGGCCGGGGGCAGCGGCCGGGGGGGCTCCATTCCGTGGAGCGCGGGTGGGCACCGGGGGGATCACTCCGGGCAGGGGTCGCTCGGGCTCTGACGGCCGCCCCCGTCCCCGTGTCCCTCCCGCAGCTGATTCCGCGGCGCTTGGACTGGCAGGGCAAGGAGCACCGCCGGAGCTTCGAGGACCTGGTGAGACAAGTTTCACTCCTGACTTTTCCGACAACTTCCCCTCGCCCCCCGCACCGCCGCCGCACCGGGCGCCGCGTCCCCCCCC
>VWYI01000107.1:336540-387351 GCA_013399455.1 Anthoscopus minutus | reverse complement strand
AGGGATTCCCGGCCTGCGGCGGCCTGCGCGAAACCCGCCCCTCACCGCGGCGTCTGGGCCTGCTGTCAGGCAGGAAAGGAGGGGTTAGGAAGTGTAGTGTTGTGGCTATTAAATGCCGGTGAAATACACGGAGCGGCTGCTTTTGCTGAGGTATAAACCCTATGCATGTGTGTCATTGAGGAAGGTCAGTCGCTCCGCAAGGCCGGGGGTGGGGGTGGCCCTTGGCCCCTCATCCCCCGGGATGTGTCTGTGTGAAAGCGACAAAACTGAAGCCATTCCAGTCCTTTTCTAAAGGGTCCAGACGGCCTTGGTTTCTTTTCTGGGAGTTCTGAGCAATGACGTGTAGCGCTGATGTAGCACTTTGCATTTGGAACGCTGTAAACTTCCCAATAGCGTTTATAGCGTTGATACCTACCTGTGAGCAGCGCTGGCACCTCACCTGGAAGGAATGGAAAGCACGTCCTGGCCTCTCCCAGCTCCCATGGAGCAATGGTGACTGGGATTTTGCCATGACTCTTGCTCAAACTCCTCTGCATCTGGCTCAGGAGCTGGTTTCCCACTTCAGCAACATTGTAGGGGCTCAGGTGTGGACAGAACTTGTGCCCAGAGAAGAACTTTCAACCCACTGCCTTTCCCTTTCCAAAGCCTGTTCATAAATTCAGGTGGAAGCTGGGCTTCCTCACACCTCTTGTGGATAATTCTGGGACAGTAAATTGAGTGAGCGGACATAGAGAAATAAATTTTGGTGATCTATAATCTTCCTAGAGAATCTGAAATGTAGCTGTGGGCTGTCTCATGTTTAACTTGGGACAGCATTCAGTATCCCAAGACGAGTATTAGCAGTGCCACTGTGAAGTCTGGTGTCAGGGAGAGTGGTTTTGCCTATTGCTTCAATTAACATTAATTTTTTTCCTTTCATTCTCTGTGGCACAGATATAAAAGCCTTAAAACCTTTTTTAAAATGTGTGTGTGAACATGTGGAATCACGTGCTTTTCTTTAACATTTTAGAAATGAGAGAAAAACCTTTTTGAAGTGAGTTTTGGAGTTAATGGGACATTTCTTTCTGTATAAATTCACAGCAATTAAATTTAAGACTTTTCTTCCTAGGTCATAAACTAAAAAGCACTAACCAATGCTTTTAGTTTGCCTTTTTGTCTAGGATTATTTAACTGTTTCTCATGGCTTACAGTAAGGACCAGGATTATAAATGAATCATTACAGTGAGACAGGTTGATGCCAGGTGGAGTGAGCTGAATTTCTCTCTGTGAATCCTCAGAGTGTTAAGAATGTTGAAGGAAGGCTTTTTCTCCCTCATTGCATAGAGTTTGCTGTGTTTGGAATTTGGACTTTTGGCTGCGTATGATTGTTTATTAACCTGAGCTCCTCGACTTCAGGGCTGGCCGGATGTCTGAATGCCATGTTCAGAACAGAGCTAGGGTTGTGAAGGACACAAGGCACTCTGACCTTCATTTTAATTATCTCAGGCATGTAATGAGCCTAAATTAAATTTGAGATGCCAGCAGTTGGAGGTAAAGAGGTTTTTTCTACCCATTTCTGCTTTTTACAGTCAGAACCCCAAAATCGTTTACAGTCTCAGCTGGGTGGTAGAGCTACTCTGGTCAGGCAGGTAATTGAATTCATGAGAGTTTACAATCCGAAGATTTGTTTGTTTGCCCAATATTCAGACAGAGTTATTTCTTGTTCTGGTTTTTCAGCTTTGTTTTCCATTCTCAGAGTGGCTGTTCAGGTTCAGAGTGGTGTTTTTCAGAAAATATGCCAATACTGTAACAACTGAGTACGTTGTTACTGCTCGTGGGCTTTTGGGAGTGATAAAGATAGAACAGCCCAATGGCTACTGGATGGTTTTTATCTAGGGAATGTCTACTCCCACTTCACTCGAGTTTTTAGGCAAGAGCTGAAAGCTCACTGTGAGATTTGTTTGTTCCTTTTTTTTTTTTAACTTAATCTTTTACTTTAAATGTCAGGTATCACAGGGCAGACAAGTAATTTAAGACATACTGATAAGAATTGTACCTATGGAGGAAAGCCACACAGAATGCAAGTTTATGTGCATTTGTGTTCCCTTTGTTTTTCCTGTTTATTTTCACATTGGAGCACTTTTTCCCTGCAGCATGTGGCTACCTGTCTAGGTAATCACAGAATATCCTGAGCTAGAAGGAACACACAGGACCATCAGTCCAGCTCCTGGCTCTGCACAGACACTCCAACAATCCCACCCTGTGCCTGGGAGCATTGTCCAAACCCTCCTGGAGCTCTGGCAGCCTTGGGGCTGTGACCATTCCCTGGGGAGTCTGTTCAATGCCTGATACCCTCTGGGGGAAGAACTTTTCCCTGATCTCCACCTAAATCTCCCTGACACACTTCCAGCCATTCCCTGGATCCTGTCCCTTTCTCTGGGAGAGAGATTGGAGCTGCCCCTTGAGGGGAGCTGCAGCCCCCCCTCAGTTTGCTCTTCTCCAGGCTGAATTCTCCTGGTGTACTCCACAGTGGTTTGACTTTCTCACTGACTACTGGTGGTCTTGAGACATGAGATGTATTTGTAAAGGGGAGGGTCAGTGAATCACAGAATCCTAGACTGCTTTGGATTGGGAGGGACCTTCAAGCCCATCCCATTCCACCCCCTGCCATGGGCAGGTACACTTTCCACTAGACCAGGTTGCTCCAAGCCCCATCCAGCCCAGCCTTATGAAGGTCTGAAGTGTGTCCAGCTTGCAGGCAATTGGTGCCCTGGTTTTAAATGAGCCACAGCAGCTCAGTGTGGAGGCAGCTGCTGTACAGATGAATCAAGCTCTGAACGACTCTGATTATCAGCACTGTCTCCAGTGACCTGCTGTTCCACATTATCTTTGTTTATTCCTGATAAAGGTGACTGGCTCTGCTCTGGTTTTAAGAACTTTCTGATGGGCTGAGTCTTCTGGCTCAGCCTAGTTTGGTATTTGTGCTGGAAAACATGTAATTCCAGGCAAAACAGAAAATCAGCTGTTGTTGGGCAGTGGGGAATTTGCATCCATGAGCGGCTGTGTTGGTATGGAACAGCTTATGGGATTTGGCTCTGAGTTCCTGCCTTGCCCATCTGCATTGATTTAAAACTAGCGCTGAGTCTGAGGTGCTGGTATTTATAGATCTTGCCAATCCCAGCATTAGCAGAGCAGAGATGTTACAGTTTTGTCACCTCAGGAAAATGTCATGTGGTAGCGTGGTCATTCCAGCCTGTTCTCTCTGGAGACCCCAGTGGGTAAAGGCTTTTTTAATTCCAGTCTATTTGCATATTGTTGGCATCTTGTGCAGGTGCAGTGTCTGAGCTTCCTTTTGCTGAAATTACCTATTTGAGGTCATGAGTAATTTCCTGCTTGCTCAGCTGCCTTGGCCTTGTGGCCTCCTCCACTGCTTTCTGATGCAGCTGTCAATTGATTCTTAATTGATGGTTATTTTGGCAAATGGGGGAGGTGTTGGATGACTACCTGGAGGAGAGAAATCCACTGCTGAGGCCCAGCTGGGCCTGCCCAGCACAGGAGTGGGGACAGAGCAGCCTCCAAAGGGCTGTGTCACTGCTTCATTCCAGTCTGCAGCTCCTGCCTCAAATCTGTGCTTTGGGGAGATGTCCCACTGGGCTTCCCAAAAGAGATGGTTCCCAGAGCTCCCTGGTTGCCATCTCTGGCAAAACAGACATCTTACTTTAAGTAGTAATCACAGAGGGTCTTTTTTGGGTTGCTTCTTCCCTGTTCACTGAAATCTTCCTTGGAGGAGGAGTTAGCAGCAGCTGTAGAATCTCAGACCCACAAGGATCATAAAATCTAGCTCCTGTCCCTGCACAGACACTCCAAAAGTCCCACCGTGTGCCTGAAGGCATTGTCCAAACAGGAATTAGAGTCACACCAGGAGATTTTGTTTCAGGGATCAAGGAACTGCTTCTCCCAGCTCCAGGGAGGGCTCTCTGCTCGTGGTCTCTGAGGTGACGCTTCCAACCACAGGACCATGAGCAGGTTTAGGGGTTGAATTTCTCTGAGCCCTGACGTGACTTCACTAATAGTTCTTTCCTTGTGCTTATCACTGGAGCAGCTTATCTCAGCCTGGCTCAAGCAGTCAGGACTGGGAGAGTTTTTTAAAAAGAGGAGATTTTTTTAAGAGAATAGGTTCGCTTCACTTAATCCTTCACTTTTTAGATCCATTGTACCTGCGTGGTGACTGTGTCAGAGATCTCACCTGGTTCTATTGCATTCTTGTGCTCTCATATTTTAACTTTTATAGGATTTTTCACATCCCAAGGCAACAAAACATATTTTTTTATGATTTATCCCAAGCTGCAGCATTTGTTCTCGCTTAGAACATTTTCAGTTCTGCATTATTTTAACATGCATGGTTTGAGTCTGTATTACTAGACTCAATTTTTGAGTCTTATTTTTTTTCCAATTTTCTGATTATCTTCTAAAATATTTTCTCATTATATTCTAAAATATTTTCTAATATGTTTGAGTAGCTTACAATATCCTTGCTGCTGTTTCATTTTGCCACGTGGGATTTGGACGAGCACACACTAAGAGGTGTAGCTGTACCTTTGCCTTTTTCCATCCTTCTTTTAAGGAAAATCTGATCTGGGAAACACTGTTTTTTTCAGCTTGATGTTTGCAGCTTCATGTTCTAGAAAAATACTTAAAATTCGTTTACAACTCTCTCACACAGAGGTGAAAGGAAGGATTTTTGATTCAAGTTCTTCTGGGAACCTGAAAATAGAATTGCTTGTTTAGCTCTGGGCTGTGATTTAAGCATTTTTTCTGGAAGTTATTATGGAAAAAAAATCACCAGGAGAATTTGCTGCTCTTGCTGCCTGCCTATAGAGCTGTTTGTTAGTAACTGCAGTGTTACTATTCAGATTAAGGGCTGCTTATTTGGGGCTGTTGTGAGTTGTAGAAACATGGAAATGTGCAGGGAAAGAAGTGTGATCAGGGAATGCCTGATATATGTCAGTGTTTGTTCTTTTCTATTCCCTATAAAACTGTGCCTTCATCTTTAAGCAACTAAGTCCTCTTTCATCTTGGAGTTAGTCAGGTCTGCTTGTGGAACAGCCTGGACTCTGTCTCTGCAGTGGGGTATTTGCTGTCAGGCTTAATTCAGCACCTTCCTAGGCATGGAATATGGTGAAACTCCCAAACCAGCTCCAGGGTGAAGAGGAGAGTGTTTGCTGTGCTACATTGGGAAAATGGTTTGGATTTTTTATATTTCCAGCGAGAATGGTATGGTTTGGGTTTTTGGTGCTCTGGAAGTAAAATTTCAGACTTCTAGGTTGGTCTTTTTGATCTGCTAAGATTGATACATTACTGTGTATTGGCAGTTGGTGACTGAGGGGTTTGTTGCTGGTTATCAGAGATGGAAATAAGAATTTCATACTCAGATTTTACTTAACTGCAGATTCTCTCTCTAGAACTTCCCTTTCAGACCCTTTCAGGAATCTTACACGCTACGGGGACTAGTGCAGCATCATAAAATATTTTGCAGCATGAACACATTTGAAGTGTTTCAGGAATGAGTCAGAATGAGAGACAAATACCAAAGTTTGGATAATCCTTTTCTCTCATTTCAACTTGTTTTATATCCCATTATTTACAGTGAAAGACAATTCATGCTAATGCACTGAACTTCACTGGCTGTACTACTGCCAATATAATTTTGGAATTCTGATTTTAGGGAAAAAAGTTAAAATGACTGGAGAAACCTGTTAATGCAAGAGAGCATTTACAGGGTTATTCCTTGATGCTCACTCACAGGATGAAAAGTCATGGAATTATAATACTTTAATGCACTCATCAGGTTTCTCATTCCTGCACTGAAAGAATTATGATTTTAGATCTTTAGAGTCATCAGGACTGATGAGATGATTCTTTAAGCAGCAGTGACTGAAGGATGAGTTGAGGGAGGAGCCTTCTCCAAGAACTCTTCAAGAGTTTCATTCACTTAATTGGAAGTGTTTTCAGACAGATTTTGTTAACTGATAATTTGTATATTTAATTAGATAAATTTCCCTTTTCTTCTTCATAAAATCTGAATTATGGGACAGTGTTGGTCCTGCTCATGGTGGAGGTTGTGACATTATCCAGTCCTGCCTGGCTGTGCTGGGTCCTGTAGCTCCCCTGCTGTTGCCAATAGGAATGAAAAAATTCCCAACGACGTGTCCTAATAATCTGTTTGATGACACAGTTGAGTGAACAATGTTTTGGCAGCAGAGCTGAGGGAATTACAGACCTTCTCCTTCCTGATGTCTGGCACTCCCTCTAGTGTACTGGGGCAGGAGCTGGGCACATCCCTGGGATCTGGGTAGGCAGGGGGCTGTTGGTCCATGAAAAGAGGTGGATGGAGTTGTGTGTCCTGTGTCAAAGGAGCTCTGATGGGCAGCTTTTCCTGCCAGTTTGTAAATACAGAAGTCAGGCAGTGCAGGACACTCTGGGTAATGAGGCACAATTTATTTGTTGTTCCAACAGACTGTCGGAAAAACTGTTGTCACTCCATAGAAAACAGTCTCTGTCTAAAGGGAAAAATAAAGGATGTTTTCCCAACATGATAAAATTGGAGCCTACACATGTGGGTCTTAAAGATACCCACTCCCAGGAGCTGGAAAGTGGAGATTGAGTATTGATTTTAGGGTTATGTTTAGAGGTGTATTAGGTAATTTTTAAGGTTTTTATTCTTTTGCACATGTGCTTCATACAGTGATGTCAATGTAAGGGTGTTTCAGTAAAGCAAAAGATGGGAAGAGAATGAACTGTAAGGTAAAAAAGGCTTAAAGAAAGTTGTTGGAGCAGAGCACTGCACTGGGGATTTTTGTTTCTTATTGAGGGATATCCTAAATTTACAATTAAGCTGTTACAACTTTCTGGTGTGGCTTTTGCAACATCACTTTGAAATGCAGTATGATTAATTTTGAGGGGGTTGTCAGGGGGCTTAGGCTTGGTTGCAGTAACTTTACACTTGAATATGAAGCAAAATACTACTAGTAGAAGGAAAAATAAACCAGTTTTCAAATGTCTGTGTTGTTTGTGTGTTTAGGTGGCTGTCAATGCACACATCCCTCCAGATTATCTTCTTAGGATCTGTGAGAGACTTGGACCCCTCTTGGACAAGGAAATCCCCCAGAGTGTCCTGGGGGTGCAGACTTTGCTGGGTGTCGGGCGCCAGTCTCTCCTGAGGGCAGCAAAAGGTAAGATTCTCAATTTATCTGGGCTTGAATTCTGTTTTAATGATTAAGCCCATTTTGTTGCCATTTCTGTTGGGATATCTGTGTGTTTTCATGAGCCCTGGTTTGTCTCCTGTGCTTGCCAGCATTTTTCTTCCTAAAATGCAGTTGTTGCTGGCCCTGTTGGATGTATTTTGTTGGGTTGAAAATGCCATTTTAAGCAATTCTTGCCTACAGTTTTCTGATCTTGTTGCTTCCTCTGCCTCCTTCCCCAGTGTCTTCATGTTTGTGTAAATGATTTGAATGGGATTAGGGGCTTGATGCATCTGAAAAATGCCATTTTTTCCATATACATTTACACACATCTGTGTCTAAAATCACTGAGCTGGGCTATTTTTGAGCTTGTTTTTTTTTTCCATTCTTTGACTCTCTGGCTGTGCAGACACAGGACAGGGTGGTGACATTTGGGGCAGCATTTAGGGAGTAGGAGAAGGCCAGGCTGACTCTTCAGTGACAATTCCTGTTTGTCCTTGCTTTAAGTTAATTTGAAAGCCCCCATTTCTTTCATGAAGAGAACACCAGTCTTTTTCCCTTTGAAAAACTCTGTCTGGTTGAGAGAATGATCCTGAGAGCAGTTTTGTGTTAGAACTAAAGAGATCTGAGAGCCATCTGCTATTTGAAGTGATTCCTCCTTCCCTCCTCACTCCATGCCCCTGCCACTTCCTCCCTGCAGGAGCCAGAACTTCCTTGATCCTGTGATGTGCTGATTCAGAGAACTGAAATGTTGCAAAATTTGTTGTAGTGAATTAAATGAGCTGGTGGAAAAGGATCACAGGGCTGGAGGTGACACAGGAGGAGGAGCATCATCCTGGGAGAGGAGGAGGGATGGTAGAGCAGGACCTTCCTGTTTTGGTGGCAATTGAGCACTTAATTCCTTGCCTCCTGTGAAGTCGCACAGTGATGCTGACGAGCATCTGCTGATCCATTGGCTATCTCCTGGAGGGATGAGCTATTCTCAAACACGTTGCCCTACAGAGTTTTGGGACTGAGTTTTGCTTTGCCTGTGCTTTGCTGTTATTAGGTGCAGAAATCCAGATGAAACATTCCTTCCTTTCACACTATGTATGCATCTTAGAAGCAAACACCGCAGCAAAATGTAAAGAGAAAATAAATATTTTTCTGCAGGGGAACAGAAGGGTTTAGGTGGATGGATCTATTTTAAGAAGTCTGAGTGCTGTTTTTAATGAGTTTAATACTCTCTGCAGCAGTTTGGGGTTTAATCAGAAGGTGCTCTCAGGATTCTCTGAGTCACCTCAGCTTGTGCACTTTATGTTCAGAGACCTACATGGTGCTACACAGATCCACCAACCTGCGGCACTGTCCTTCTGTTTCAGCACTTACTCACCGTGGAAGCTCATTTCTCTCCCTCCAGATGGCCAAAAATGGAAGAAATCCAGGTCTAATTTCTGAGGCACTTTGAACAGTCTCAGAAAAATCACTATTGTTCTAGAGAAGAGCCTCTCTGAGGCCAGTTGGCAGCAGAGAGCTGGAGAGTCTTTAAAGAGAACAGCCGTCACTTTAAAACAATGATTTTTTGGGGGTGGGGGGTGGTGCAGAGGACAATCTGAAAGGAGGGCATGTTGCCACATATTGCAGGGAAAACAGATTTATTGGAAAAACCCCTTACTTCTCTCACTTTTATTCAGCAAAATGTGACTTCTCAAATATGCAGTTCCTAAGAAGAGGTGCTTTAAGTGTTGGCATTGTGGAAGGAAAACATGGCAGAGTTCAGTTTGGCCTCAATATAAAGTGCACCCACTTTTTAAAATCACCTTTTCTCTCCGTGGATTTAGAGTCAATAATCACCCAAATTAACCAAAAATAAGTTGAAACTATTTACAGTGATACTGCTGAGGAACTGGGAGTCAGAGTCGCAGTCTTTAAGTGAGGAATCTGGCAAACTGTTTAATCAGACAAATCTTATTCTGGGCTGTTTGGAGTGGTGCTTGATCTCTTGATTATTTAATGTATTGATTATTTCTTCTCCTTTGTCACTCTTGCTGGTGCAGACTTCAGACACACACTATGGAAAGGATCTGCATTTGCAGCCCTGCACAGGGGCCGACCCCCAGAACTCCCAGTGAACTACGGGAAACCACCAAACGTGGGTGAGTCTGGAAGTCCATAAAGTGTTCTTTTCTCCTCTCTGTGTTTATTCCTGTCTCTCAGAAAACTTCTCTCACTGAGTAAAACACCACTCTGGGTGTTTTCTCTGACATTTCATGATGAATTAGTCTAAAATAGGTCTCTCTCCCTGACAATAGGATCATTTTTGTTATTCAGGCTTGGATTTTCCGGTGTGTGTAGTCATGTTTTGCATGGTTCTTTGGAGGGCAGTGGGTTTGAGTATTTTTTAATGATATGGCTCCCTAATATGTACATGTGGCTGTAAGATTGGATGGGCACGGTCACAGGAGCATGGAATCCTGGAATCATCTTGGAATCTTAGCCAGAACAAAGTATCTGGCTCCCAGGGAACTTTTTTGACTCAAGAATTCCTTTTAGTTGGATTGTGACAGAAAACAGACTGCTTGCAACATCCTTCTCCAAAAATGAAATAATCACCAAAGCAACATTTGTGTTCCTTCAGCCTCAGTTGTCCACACAATTAGATAAAGAACTTGCATAAAACTCAGATATATGTGGGCTCTCAGTTTACATCTCATCACAGAGCTGCTCTGTTTTATATAAACTCAAGTGTTTGCCTTGTATGGTTTGAACTTTCATTAACTGTTTTTATAGCACAAAAAATGGATTCTCGCAGGCATGAAAGTAAATCTTGGTTTGTTTCTTTTTAAGGTATTTTATTTCTGTTTGTGCAAATGGTTACATTTTCCTGGTTTGTCAGGGAGTCCTTTCACATATGGATCCTCCCTCCCTTTGGAGAAGGAGGGATGGTGCTGGCAGTTTTCTGGTTTTACCCTATCTGTGTATTTATTATTTTAGGCTGGTTCTGTAGTGACTTTACTGTGAGCAATTGTGCTGATGGATTACTAATAGTCTGAATTGTAGATTTATTGCACACAACTCCTCTGGTTGTATTTCTGCACGGATTCTTGGATCAATTCTTTCATCAGACTGGGTGGTTTTGGAATATGTGGTGTTATTAATGAGGCATCCTGGCAGATTGGACTTTAGCATTTGTCATGCTTTCATGGCAAAGGACTGTGCTGCTTGCCTGGTAACTGTTTAGTGAATTAAAGAACAGAGTAATTTTTTTGTTTGGGTGTTTTCCTAATTGGTTTTTTATGGTTTATTAAGAAATGCAAAGGTATTGTATGGAAAAGAGTCTTTCATAGCCAGGAAATCATTTTTATAAGTATTAATTTCTGGAAGAATACAGTCCTTGGCTACATAACCTACTACTAAGAGAGGAGAATGTGCATAAATATTAAAGTAAGGATTTGACTTCAGGCAGGAGTTTGATTTTGGGATTTCTTGTTCCTGAAGAGGAAGTTAGACAATTCTGTGTCTATTTGTGCAAAATGGGTGTTTTTCTCCTGGTGAGTGGTGCCAGCCAGAGATGATGCAGCATGTGAGTCTTAAGTACAAGGCAAAGAAGTGTGCCTGACCTTTTTGGTATTTTGGCATAACTGTGAATTCCCACACTGTGCAGGCTCAGGCAGATGGACTTTTCTGGAATTACTTGCTGAAGGAGTTGGGCTGAAGTAAAAGACACCCATTAATGTGTATTCAGGAGTGAGGTGATTGTTTAAGTACCTGTGCAATGTGGTAAATAAGGTAAAGAATGAGCAACCAGGAGTATTCTCACATCATTTCTCTTCCAGTGATAAGGATTTAAGCTTTCCACCATAAATGATGAGAGAGTGATCAATTGTGAGGGCCCAGCTGCAAGAGTTAGGAGTTACAGTGGTTTCCTTTCCATGTGTTTGGGATGGGACTTTGTGGTCTGTACTCCAAAGAAAAAGGTCCTACATAGTGGAACTGGATTGGGAAATCCATGTTTTCTTTCCCCAGCGTGTTTGTGCAGAGCTGGGAATCTTCTGGCTGGAGGAGTCTCTGGGAAAGTGCTGAGCTGTGGAAGTCATTCCCAGGGATTTGTGTTGAGTCTGTGGTGATCTGCTGGAGAGGGACAGGGAGGGAAAACACTGGCAGAGCTTCCTGCAGCCAGCAAGGATGACATGGAGGAGAAGAGTCTGCTCGAGCCTTTTGCTGTAGTGGAACTTTCAGGGCTCTCTTTGTGCTCTTCCAGACAGAAAGTGGAAAGACTGGTCATGCATTACCTCAGGACTGGGAGTGATTCCCCTTTGATAAACCTGCTTTTGATGCTACTTCGATTTTGTCAGGGTTGGTTTTATTTTTTGCAGGCAGCTCAGAGCAGATCAGAAAGAAAGTTGTTTTCACTCTTTGAGAGCTGCTCTAACCTGAGGATGGAAATCTTTTTGTGGGCAGCTGTTAGTGAAAACAACACAAAATTTGGAAGCAGAAGGTTTTCAGCACAATCTCAGTGAATATGCATTTCAGCTGAGTGGAAGTTCACAGTCAAGGTGATCCAACTACCTTGGGGCTGCCAAAGAGCAGCACTGGGATGAAGTCAGGAATCGATGATGGTTCGTGCTGGAAATGAGTTCCATGAGGTCAGCAGCTCCCAGAGCTGGAACCCGCTGTGCTTTCACTGCTTTTCCTGTGTCCAGGCTCTTTGTGGCCACACAGCCACTCTGAGGTGTTTTCCATGTGGGACCTAACTTTGTTTCCTGGCATTCCTGTGAAATCCTGGCTTGGAGAGAAATACCACGCTCTGCTGAGTTTGTGATGAGGACAAAATCTAGGTCCTCCTTACAGAGTCACAGTGCTTCCTGCAGAAGGTAAAACAGTCTGGTAGGAGCTGATCACCCCCAAGAAACTGATTTTAAAACAAATATTTGTAGCATTTTCCCATTTCCTAATTTTCCTTGCAAAAAGTGGATGGAGACAAGGGTTTTTAGGGAAAGCAGGAATTGCAGCTGTTGCTGCTCAGTGACTTTGCCTCACTGAAATTCTTGAATTCCTTCTGAGGCTATGATTTAACTTTGAAGTCTGGGCTGTCTGATGATTGTTTTTTAAATCTGGCTTTCACTGGTGGGTTGTTGTTGCTGAGGCTGGGGTTTATCCTTCCTAGATGACCTTTCTTGCAAGGGTTTTTGCATTATGCTGTTACCTATAGTAGAATGTGAGGTAAATTGTGATTTAGGAATTCCTGTTGTCAGCTTATGTGACTTGCATTAAGCACTGCAATTTTCCTCAAGGTGTGGCCTTCCAGGACCAAGGTCTGTGGCAAAGAAAGAGAAAAATGCCTATATTTTACAGGTTGTTAGTTGGAGGAGCTGAGATGGCTCTTCAGTGTTGGGACAAAATTAACTTTCCTTATCAAGAAGGCTGTATCTCCTCCCTTTTTATGGGAAATAACTGTCTTGAAAGTTTTTCCTGGCAGGGGATAGTGAGGGGGTGGACTTGGCAGCTCTTATATCCAGTGTGGCATGAAATACATCAGTTAATGAGATAGGTTAGTAAAATTTTTTAGGGTTACTAAGTTGCTATTTCTCCATGTGGGAATTGTTGCTGGGTTTTAGTGCTTTGAGGCCTTAGGAGGACAATAACTTCATTGTGCTGTAGAAAGGAAACTTCACAGGGATTTTTGTCATGTGGGGGTAATTCCCTATTTAGATATAGTATATTAATCTTCCTAAAAATACAGGAATGGAGAATATTTGGTTTGTTCCTTTGAAGAAGTAGTAATTTTATTGTCCAAAGATGCTGTTGCCTTGATAAATTTGTTGCTCCTTATGGCTCAAGAATAGTCCTGGGTGTCTCTGATTGAAGCATTTCATAAACAGGGCTTTTTATTTGGTAATTATCCATGGGAGATGGAGGAGTTTTGTCCCCATTGGGCAAATAGGGAAATAAACACAGAAGAAAAAAATGAAATTACTTTCATATCCGCTGAAGCTGAACTGATTGCAAGGCTGGGAATCGACCGGAAAAGTGAGGTGCCAAAACTGTGGGATTTTGGTGCCTTTTGGTGCTTCCTTCATGGGATTTATAACAAACAGCAGTGGTAAATGTTCAGAAGGATTTCAGGGGGACACAGAAAATACTGTGATTATTAGGAATATTTTTGACATGAGAGTGTATCTTTTTGATTCACACAGTTCTTTATGTGGTTAAAAAACTATTCAAAGCCATTTGAAATTGCTTACAGGCAGATGCACTGTTATTATGTATTTAAATACATAAATATATATGCATTGAAATGCTTGAAGCCTTGAAAGGCGCAGCAGAATCACCATATTGCTGAATGATTCCACGTCTCTGTTGGCATGCAGGGTGGGGCTAAGGGAAGTGTAATCTTTTTAAGAACTCGGCTTTTAAGCTGTCATACTTGAAGAGTAAATAAAATAACGTGTAGGCAAAGCTGAGGTACCTTATAGAGCATTTATCACTGCGGGGTCTCTGTGTTAGAGGTAGGAAAAAGAGTTTAAAATTTCAGTTTTACTTTGCTCAGGGAGACAGTTTTGTTTAACAGCCCAGTATAATATCAGGTGTCAATTGAATAGTAGGTAGGTAGTAAATTAATTTGCTTTAGTGTGTTTTGCTTTTTAGTATTGCTGAATGTGTGTTTTTGCATGCAAAGCAAATATTGACTGAAGGTGAGATTATGCTGGAGCTTATGGCTTTTGCAAGCATCTTTTATGCAGCTTTTTTTCCCTCATGTGTCATGTTTCAATTGCATTGAGTGATTAAAAATAATCTACATTTCAGAGCCTAAAACTGAGACACAAAAACGCTTTCTTTAAAGCTGGAAACAATTTCTTTTCTTTGCTTGTGTGTAAATACTTCAGTGGTATCAATTTACACAAGGAGTTACGGGTTAAGAACCCTTTGAAATGGCACTTCTTGACTTTGTAGATTAATTTTTGAATGTATTCCATGATCTTTTTTTGTGTAGATTGGCAGCGATATCATGAGACAATTAAGAAATGGCTCGAGTTTTTCATTCAACTTTTAAGTTAAAGGAGTGAAAGGCACTACAAGAGCTTTGTGGGGCTTCTGTGAAGCCCAGCCCACATCAAGGTGCAGGGAAAGATAAGGACTTGCTTCAGGGGATCTGCTATCACAGGGACACCACAAACCACCAGCACAGCTCTGTTAGATCCTCAAGTGCCACTGAAAAACCCTCTCAAAACTTTCAAATAAATCCAGAGTTCAAGTGCTGTGAGGATAGTTTAGGGAAAATAGTAATAGGAGAGGATCAGTGAAATTAAATATCCCAAAATGGTCTCCAATTATGCATCCAGTCAAAAGCTTTTTTACAGAATGAGTTTGTGCATTTAGGCTGTTGTTGGAAGGGCTGCTGGCTATGGAAGTAGGAAGGAGTTTGTTGTTGTTGCAGTTCTTTCTCCTACCTGCTATTCTGCCACTGGGGGTTTTCCATCAGTGCCACCTATTTCTTGTTCTTCAATTCCATTGCCATGGGAATGCAAGGATGTGGATGTGGAAGTCCTTTGGCCCTCATATATGATCTGGAAGCCATTCCAAGTAAAGATTTTTATCACTTTTTATCACAAAAAAAGTACTTCAATTACACTATTATTATACTCTTCTTGTAATTGATATTAGTAATATGTAATTTCCTAAATTTCCTTTCTTCTTTCAAAGATTCACCTTAAAGATCTTCCAGGTCCATGTCAGATAAATGTATCTGTTAACTGTTCATGAATTAAACATTGGAATAACTCCCAGTTGTGGTGGGAACTTTGCATTCTGCTTTCATTTTTGCTAAGGAAGCAGGTGCAGCCTGTGGTGGGTATTAAAAAGCTCTGTCAAGAGTGGGATTTCTTTTTATAACACTGGACAAAACGTTCTGATAAAGTGGAAGAGGTTCAGATTTATTACTGATTCTAATAATAAAGTTGTTACTAAATACTATATTTGATTTAATATTTATTGACTTTGAGTTCTGGGCAAAATTCATGTCTCACTCTTGTTTTTGCTTCTTTTTTCTCTCCCAGTTCATATCCTTTCTGCCAGGCAATTAACTGGATGTGGCCGTTTCAGCCACTTGTTCCCAACATCCACCTACCAACACATGAAGATGCACAAGAGGATTTTGGGGCACCTCTCCTCTGTTTATTGCATAGCCTTTGATCGCAGTGGGAGGAGAATTTTTACAGTAAGTTTAAAATTTGGACCTTTTTCTTTTCAAAGATTGCTTTGTTTGGTTTGATTTTTTTCCTTCTCAACTCCCTGAGCAGCCTCTTAGTCACTGATTGAGATGCAGACATGACTCTGTTCAGCTGCAAGTTGCTTTTCTACTAAATTTACCTTCCTGGATTTGTAGTATGTCAGTGAATACATGACAATTATTTTTAAGTTTTTCTCCAGAATGCAGTGATACCCACTTCTGTGGTGATGCCCTTGCTTTTTGTTGGGCATATTTAAAAATCAAAAGATTTTTCAAATGAATGTTGCATTTTTAGCTTTAATGTTAATCCCTGTGCATGGAGTGGCAGGACAAGGAGGAATGGCTTCCCACTGCCAGAGGGATGAGGGTTAGGTGGGATGATGGGAAGAAATCCTTCTCTATGAGTGTGATGAGGCCCTGGCACAAGTTGCCCAAAGAAGCTGTTGCTGCCTTATCTGTGGAGCCAGGTTGGATGGGGCTTGGAGTAATCTGGCATAGTAAAGGTGTTCCTGCCTTCCAAATAGATCCCTTTCCAACATAAAGCATCCTGTGATTCCATGATTCTCTTTTATCTAATTGAAATCCTTGACTCCATGTGATCCCCAGACTCCACAGTTCATAGAATCATAGAATCCCACAGTGGTTTGGATGGGATGGAATATTTCAAAGTCATCCAGCCCCACGCCCTGCCATGGGCAGGGACACCTTCCACTATCCCAGGGTGCTCCAAGCTCCATCCAGCCTGGCCATGGGCACCTCCAGGGATCCAGCAACAGCACAACATGGGCACCCTCTGCCAGGACCTCACCATCCTCACAGGGAAGAATTTCTCCCTAAAAGTTGACCTTTTGCAGAACCCCACTGAGATATTCTGTCAGTTCACAGGGGTTGGGTTCCCTGTCCGTCCATAGCGATCCGTGTGAGACGTGCATGGAACATGTCCCATCTTTTGTGTAATCTTTGGGAATTCCTGTGGAATTGCAGGGGTCAGATGACTGTTTGGTGAAGATCTGGGCCACGGATGATGGGCGCCTGCTGTCCACCCTGCGGGGCCACTCGGCCGAGATCTCGGACATGGCCGTCAACTACGAGAACACGCTGCTGGCTGCGGGCAGCTGTGACAAGGTGGTCAGGGTGTGGTGCCTCCGGACCTGTGCCCCCCTGGCAGTCCTGCAGGGCCACTCAGCTTCCATCACTTCCATACAGGTAAGGACTGGTGGGCTTTTCCCCTAAACTCTTGAATTGGAATTGTAATAAGAGTTGTGGCAGTCAAAGGTAAAATTTTTGCCTGCGATTTGTCCCAGCTCAAGGGTGTTTTTCCTGGTTAACTCAATCCTGTGGTGCCCAGGGGATCATCCTCCTGCTTCTGTGTGCTTTTAGCTGTGTGATTCCACTGCTGCTTCCTTAGGTCTAGAAAATGGGAGATCGGAGGCTCTTTTAGAGCAACTCAGAGAGCAGCAGCATCTCCTTGGCTCAACTTGCTGATGTGTTTGGCATCTTCGGTGGTGCTTCTGGCACAGCACCTGACCCAGCACTCTTGTGTTCACAGAGAGTATTTGTTTTTCAGAAGGATCAGCTAAAATTCTTTACTCCCCATATCTTGTTTCCTTCTTATTTTAGCTTGTAGCTTAAGGAGTTGCTCTGGATTTTGTAGCAAATGCAGATTTTCTTTAAAGAAACCTCACAACTGCCAGGCAGAAACCTCCAAAAAACAAAATTCCAGGATAAAAAAGACAATCCCTGCAATTTGGCAGGTGATGCACATAGAGGGGAGAGTGAGTGGGGTTGTTTGGCTCAGAATCTCTCTCTCCTGGAGTGGTGCTGCCTTGGATTCAGCACAGGCTTCTCCATCATGCCAGTATTCCCCAGGAGTCTCATTTCTCCCCTTCTTCTCTACACTTCCAGTTTTGTCAGATTTCAACCCTGTTAAGGTGATGATCGTGTTAGAAACGTGTTTTCCAACCTGGCTTTATAACTGGTGTATTATTTGTTTACATATATATATACATATATATATGTGAGTGGGTGGGTGTGTTTCTCTCAAGCTCTTTGTAAAACTGATAATTTAGAATATAATCAGTCACTGCTTTTTGAGGAAGCAGTGTTGGTTTCCTTTATCAAATGACCAGGTAGCCTGAGTATTAAAGGTATTGCTGCATTTGTGAAATAAAGACTAAAAAGCTTTTCCACTCCTTTGAGAAGTTGAGGAGGATAGAGGAGAGGGGATCCTACTGTGCAGCTGTTCTTCGTTGGGCTTGGATGCAGGAATAGTTGTGTTTGCCATGTTTGATCCGGTTCTATCCTAGGAAGAACTATTTTCTCATGTTTTTGCCCCATTTACAGGGTCTGGGATTGTTTCATTCCTCCAATTTCCTTTGGTAAAAACAAAGAATTCCTAACCAAAATGTAGGTGTTCTCCATTTCCTCAGCTTTATTTTTATTGAAGTTCAGGTTCCATGCTTACCCCTACTCTCTATACTCCTGGGGAGAAACCAATGTGTTAGTGAAAAACATTCTTGTCAACAAGTTTCCAGCATGCAAGAAGAGAAAATAGGAGCTGGTTTAATTGTTACAACTTTTATTTTTAGTTCTCTCCAGCAAGGAAAGGAACAACTCGATACCTCACTTCCACTGGTGCCGACGGAACAATCTGTTTCTGGCAGTGGCATGCGAACACCATGAAATTCAAGTGAGACTGTTTGGATAATTACAATTATTTTAACTCAAGGAGGAATTTATTTTTAATTTTGGCACAGAGAAGAATGCTGAGACAATGAAATGAGGGCGTTTTCTTGCCCAGTAAACTGGTGTGTAGGGAAGGAGCACTTTGGGATTCTGTGGCGTTGGAACCCGAAGGGGAGGCAGTGATTGGGGTTGTTATTTCTGAGGTTTGTGCTTTGCAAGCCAAAGTTGTGGAAGAAATTCCAGCTTTTACATTCAGGATTAAATCTATGTCCAAAATGTACAGGCAGAAGAATGAATTTGCTTTTAATCAGAAGAATGTACATA
This sequence comes from Anthoscopus minutus, assembly GCA_013399455.1. NCBI lineage: Eukaryota > Metazoa > Chordata > Aves > Passeriformes > Paridae > Anthoscopus > Anthoscopus minutus. Next base: position 368,913 of record VWYI01000107.1, on the reverse strand, counting down.
TGTAGATGTCATCAAACCCATATTTCATCGGGAGGAAATGCTATTGGATTAAGGGTTTGGCAGGGTCTGTTTTAAATAGATTAGAATTGGTGAGGAGAATGATAAATCAGTTAAATAATCTTCTCAATTTAGAGAATTACTGTTTTCTTATTAAACTAAGGAAGAAAATTCCTAAAATGAAAAATAAATTCCAGCAAACTTAGGTGAGAATTATAATATTAAGAGATTTAAGATGAGCTTGACCTCAGCCTCCTGAGGGAAAAATAAAAATACTGTGTTTTGCATGTAGGGATCGTCCTGTGAAGTTTGCAGAGAGGTCCAGGCCTGGTGTTCAGATCTCCTGTTCATCTTTCAGTTCTGGTACGTGTCCAGCATCAGCTGTTTATGAATTTTGGGCTTTGCTAACAGTTCTGTTACTTCTCTCTAAATAAAAATAGTGTTAAACCCTTTTAACACTATTTTTTTTTAAATTTTATCCCTGTCAAACTGTGATTATTGGAAATTTTCCCTGCAAAGTGTCTGCTTAAGCTGCTCTCTCTTTATTTTTCCTATAATTTTAGCTAAAATATCTTGACCACTTCCAAGGCTTTCGGTCTCTTGTTTTGTACATCAGAGATATTTCTCTGTAACATCCTTTTAAGACTTTGCCTTGTAAAGTTTTTGAGGGAAAAATTGTGGAAATCCTCTGTCAAAGATTACACTTTTGCTAATCTTTCAAATTTGGCTGAATTCTAAGAGGATCAATTCAATCTATTGGAAAATCTCAGCTTGACAAACCTCCTTTGCAACTTTAAAATGAACAGAAATGCTGATTTTTACAAAGAAAATGATGTAATTACTCATTAAATTTTCTTTTTGAAATTGAGAACCTTTGTAGAGCCACATTCCTGTTTTAAAGGCAGAAATCCTGAATTAACTAAACCCATTTCAGTGCAGTAAACCACACAATAGTGCCCTTTTTGAACAATATTATAAAGAAATTACAATAAAATACATTAATTATTGCCTCCTAACTCGGCAATAATTTCTCTGATTTGTGTCAAACAGATACTGAAACTGCATATAAATATTCTATTCAACATTTACCTGTTTACATTAAAATTTTCTGTTTCAAACTAGTTTGCTGTTTTCACAAGAAAGCAGCAAATTAAAATAAATGAAGTTAAAATAAGTTGTTCCTTGGATAACATTTCTTCTCACAGAGAATTCTCTGTTTTAGGTGGCATGTTCATTGCAACAGGGAGTACTGACCATGTCATAAGAATTTATTATTTGGGCTCAGAATCTCCAGAGAAAATGGCTGAGCTGGAATCTCACACGGTAAGAGGCAAATCCAAAAGAAAATCTCTTTTTCAGAGATTTCCTCATTTCAGGAACTTGATTTCTGTACATCCTCTTTTTTTGTTTGCTGTCTAGAATTTGTTTGGCTTTCAACGTTGTGGTATTTAAATGCCTGGAAATTTGTGGGATGTTTATTTTTAAATCCCTCCAAGGCAAGAGGTTTGTGCAAGAAAGGCTTTATGTATTTCATTCCCCCAGAAAACTGAAGGACCAGGTGATTTTCCCTTATTCCTGAAAAAAAGTCTGTGTTGGAATGAGGAATTAAAACAGTTTTAATGCACAATTTCATTGCACAATGTCATATTTTCCTATTAAGCTTGCTGTTGAATGTCTAGTTAAATCCACAAAAGACAAAGTAATTCACATTTTGGACTGTGCTGTCAAAATTTGCATCATGATGGTAATTTCATTTAGAAAATAAAGCTTTAAAGCATATTTTTTTCAGATAATGCAGAAAGGTTCCCATAAAAATTCAAACAACAGATTTACCACTTCGGGAACACTTTATGGATTGAGCCCAAGGTCTAAAATGATTCCCTGAACTTCAGTGGGAGTTGTGGCTCTCACACTGAAGTCTCCAAGCCAACACATCTAACAAGTATTTTGCTTACAAAAGAAAAGGGAGTTTTCTGTATTGAGCAGGTTTGGAAGAAGCTGTAATTCCTTTAATTTCTTTAAATCCACTCCTAATCCTGCACACAGCTGTCAGCTCCCCCTTAAACAAATCCCAGTTACCAGGATATAGAGACATCAATGGGAGTAAGGAGAGCAAATCATGGAACCAGCACAAGTATTTGGCAAATTAAAAAAAGGGCAAAACTATGTCTAAAATACAACAATTGTTTCTCAACAATTTTAAAGTGTTAATAAAGACAAGGTTTGCATTTTTTGGATTAAATTTTTTGATGCACTTTCATGTTTGGTCTAAAAATTGCAGGAAGCCATCACCTCTCTGCAGTTTTCTATTTCAGTGTTTAACACAATGTGTTTGGTACAACTTTTCTGTACTTGAATTTTTTGACAGTATTTTTATTTGCTAAGTAAAAAGCTTATCAGGGAGATCTTTCAGGCTGAGTTTTTCACTTCTGTTTTCCTCCCTCCTGTTTAGGACAAAGTGGTTGCAGTGCAGTTCTGTAACAATGGTGACAGGTGAGTGCTGGGTTTTGGACCTGATAATGATGGTATTTAATTTTTCAAACAACAGTTCATGGAAAATTTGGTGCAACAGGAAGATCTGCCCATGGGCTTGGCTTAATCTTGGACAAATTATTGCAGTGTGTTGCAAGAGGTGTGTCATGTCCACAAGCTCGAACTCGTTGTCCTCTGCTGTAACAACATAAGTGTTCTGTAACTGTGCTTTTAATTTGTTTTTTCTTTCAAACAGCAAATTGGAACCCAAATTTTATAACCTTTCTATGTAAGAACCTTCTCAGGTAGCTCCCACAGAGAGGTTGCTTGTGGAGGAAGAACATTGTAATCAGTGTAGTCTAAAGCAAAAGTTAGTAACTACAGATGTTATTATCTCAGCTTTTGCTCCTATTCCTTGTTTTGCTGGGCAGGAGGTTTAAGGGATGTGCCTTCAAGGGATGAGCCCTCCAAGCCCAACTGTAGGTGTGCACCTGTACTTGGGAGAGCTTTGTCATGTGGAATTATGTGGGAATGTGCTGGAGTAATTGTACCACCAGTTCCTTCCAAGCCATGTGAGAGGGAATGAGGTCACAGCCTCAGTGAAAATTATATTCTGTAACGATGCTCTGAAAGGAAAAGGGGTACCTTCCTTTTTATTTTCATATAAAGAAGTAAAATCAGGAAGAAAATTAATTTGTCACAAGCATTTTCTAACTTTTTCATCACAGTGAAAAAAATCAGATCAGGGAAGCTGAAAAGGGGAAACAATTACTTCATAAAATTGAATAGATTTGCCTTCTAAGTGTAATTTTGTATATAAATGGAATATACTTCCAAAGATGTTGGCCATCCTGTGAAAATTTATTACTTGAGAAGCTTTTTTTCCAGTTTCTCAATAAAATTTTTTTCTGTGACATTGATGGCAAAAGCATTATGATATGGTTAAATGCATTTGCTGCATGCTTGAAATTTTTAAATAAGGAGGGGTTTAAAAATTAAAATATTCCTGTTTAGCTCCACAGGCAGGACAACCTCCTTGTGCTCCATTTGGCTCTTTCCCTTGCCTGTCTTCACCCTGTCCCTAAGTTAATGCATTATAATTTATGCCAGACTCCTGGCACGCAGTTTCCCTTTCTTTGCTGCCACTCTGAGCTGCTCCAGGGATTTGCTGATGTCATTAAAAAGGGAATGTGCAGCTCGTATGAATTACGACATTGAAGTCATTCCAAGGCCATCTGCTGCTGGAGCCAAATGTAATTAATGTTGTGGGCTAGAAACTCTGTTGTACCCTGCAATATCTGATAGGAAAATTGTAACCTCACGAGTAAGAGAAGTAGAGATGCACAAGTACAGACCTCCAAGTGTAGATATATAATTTATTGTTGTCCATGTGGGGGAAAAACTGTCTTTCCTCAGAATTTCATGGCTTTTTTTTCCCTTTGCCCCACAGCTTAAGGTTTGTCAGTGGAAGCAGGGATGGAACAGCAAGAATCTGGCACTACCATCAGCATGACTGGAAGAGTCTGGTCCTGGATATGGCTACAAAAATGACAGGGTAAAGTAAAGCAAGCAGAACAGACCTCATGGGCACATTTACCTGCAAGCTAAATCCTCTACTCTATTAAAAACTGGTTATTTGCTTCCATTTTGAGTTGATTTCCTTGCATGTGTTGAAAATGTTGTGGCTTTGTCAACTTACAGAGTTAATTCACTCCCAAATAATTAATAATCTGTTGGTACTTCCCTACAGTAATGGTTGAGGAGTATTTAGTATTTTGCACATGAAATAAGAATGTTAAACAATTTATCTCACAGAAGGTTTTGGTAGAGCCTCAATGATAATTTGCTAATAGATATATATATATATATATCTTAGACATGGTTCTTAACATTGTATTTCTACCTCAGGTTTCCAAGTAAGAGGTGAAATTAGTGTTTGGCTCTCAAGTTCAATTAGATTTTGAGTTTTTCTTTTTGAGATCCTCAAGTGACTTCTTTAAGTGCCCTGTAATTGAATTGTAATTGAATATTCACAACAACAAAGAGCAGAAATGAAGAAATCCATTAGGCATTTGCTTTGTTGAATTCTCCATATTTCAGTGGTTGCATTTGCAGTGTTTGCAGTAGGAAGTGTGAGTTGGATTTATTTAGCAGGTTCCTGCTCATTGTGGAGTTTACTAATATTAATGATTGATAAGAAAAATGCCTTGTAGGAAAAAGCCTAATAGAGCTGAAAGGAAAAATTGGGTTAAGGAAGGATGATGGCTTAGGAACAGAGGAGAAAATGGCCTTTTTAAGGAAATAGAGCTCTATAAATCTCAGTGGCACCGAATATTTCCCATATTTGGTTTTCACTACTGCAGAACCATCCTTCATTCTCCTGCCTTAGCCAGTCACAGAGGTGCCCATGATCCATACTCCCTCCAATTTCATACTGAATTAGCTCTCCTAAATGTTTCCATATGTAGTTACTGATTTTTTCCTTTTTAAATTGCTGATTTCCTTAGAAACAATGTGGCATCTGGAGAGGACAAGGTCACCAAGCTGAAGGTTACCATGGTGGCTTGGGATCGATACGATGCCACTGTCATCACTGCAGTCAACAATTTCCTCCTCAAAGTGTGGAACTCATCCACAGGGCAGCTTCTCCATAGTTTATCTGTGAGTACAATTCCAGAGGGGGAATCCCAAGTGGAAGTAGTTCACTCTGAGATTGATTTGAGGCCAAACTCATCACCATTCCCATGACAAAGATTTTGTGTTGAAGTATCCAGCTGTCCCCTGCCTGCAGGGAGGAGAGTGCACCATGTAGCTGATATGCAGAGAATCCTGTCCTGGCTGACAGGGAACCCTTTGGAGGCCCTGGTGTCTCCTTCCTCCCCTCCCTTCCCCATCTTTGCTGTGCTGAGCAGTGACACTGCCAAATCTATGGCAGGAATGGTGACCATGCACACTTGCAGTAAACTGAAGTGGCCTCTGTGGTCTGGGATGTCCTCTCAGTAACTCCCAGTACATCTGGAGATAGCAAATGGAGAAATAAAACTTCTTTTTTCCCCCCTGCTGTTGTTGCAGGGTCATGACGACGAAGTTTTTGTTCTGGAGGCTCATCCCTTTGACCAAAGGATTGTGCTTTCGGCAGGACACGATGGGAATATTTTTGTTTGGGATATAGACAAAGGAACAAAAATTCGCAATTACTTTAACATGGTAAGAAGGATGACAGAAGATTTGTTTTTTTCACAAAACTGGCCTTGAGACAAAAGCAGATTTCATTGAAAACCTCCAGAGCCATTACAGCTCTGAGATCTTTAGTGATCTTGCCCTATGTCTGCCAGTAACATAAAATGTAGACTTCTAGGTGGTTGTTCCAGAACATATATTAAAAGTTGGGCTGAAATTTTAGGACAGAGGGAAAATGTAAAGTTTTATTTTGTTATTCAGTTTAATCAATAAAAGTGTGAATCAAGTCTTGAGCAAGATGGGAAATCACAGAATGAGGATTCAGTACATGTTGGAGCACAGGGGAAATGTCTGTGAAAATGCTCTTGTAGAGAATGTGTGGTTGTGAAAGGAATTCTCTGTGCTTGGTACAGATTGAGGGCCAAGGCCATGGAGCTGTTTTTGATTGCAAGTTCTCACCAGATGGGCAGCATTTTGCCTGCACAGACTCTCATGGACATCTGCTACTATTTGGTTTTGGATGCAATAAATATTATGAAAAGGTGGGTTGAATGAATTTTAAACTCTTCCCTGTCTCGACCTGATTTTGTCTTAGAAGTATTTGTGTTACAATTTATTCCCTCACCCTGCCGCAGACAAAATAATAATTAGGTCATGGAGTGGTTGTTGTTTATCAAATTCAAAAAGATTTAGACAAGAAACTCTTTAGATAGTCTACAGATAGAGGAGAAAAGCATTAACTTCTCTGTCTACCACTCATGGCCTATTTCATTGTTGAATTTCTGCATCAGGCCTACTAGTAATAAACCACATTTGTGGTAGGAATCTGTTCTCTGTCATAACATTCCTTGTGCTGATCCCAAGTGTAGGAGTTGTGGTTTATGGGAGCCATTTCAGAGCAGCAAGACAGCTGCAAGTGGCCATTGATTTATTTACTGAATTGCTTTTCTTCAGATTCCTGATCAGATGTTCTTCCACACGGATTACCGGCCCCTGATCCGGGATGCCAATAATTATGTGCTGGATGAACAGACTCAACAGGCTCCACACCTTATGCCTCCTCCATTCCTGGTGGATGTTGATGGAAATCCTCATCCCACGAGATTCCAGCGGCTGGTGCCAGGAAGGGAAAATTGCAAGGATGAACAACTTATTCCTCAGCTGGGATATGTGGCTAATGGTATTCTGTCTGAACCTCATGAATAATGCAAGTGTGGCACAGTATTGAGCACCAGCTCCTGGGATGGTGCTGTGAGGATAGAGATTAATGGATTAAATTCAATACACAGGTAGATGAGGGGGTGGGGTGGGGTTATAAATTGACTGGAGGCAAAAGTATTCCAAAATCTGTGGATTTTTCCCAGATATATGGCAGATGTCTATTAATTTCTGTAACTGGATGTGAGAAAGAAAGCAGGAAGGTGAGGAAGACATGGAAAACCAGATTTTGTTTTTTAGTACAGTTATTTTTTCCAGTAGACACAAACTTTAGCAAAATGCTGATCCCCAAAAAAGACCTTCTATTCTTACCTACTGAGGCATGATTACTTTCTGCTGTTTCTAAGGGTTTGTGTTTAGGTTCTACATGTGGTCTGGAGTTTTAGGATTTTATTGTAACTTATTTTCTAAACTTTGCCTCCATTTATTACGTGAGAGCAGAAAGGCAGCTGGTGATCAGATGTTTTGCAGAGCAGACAAATAGTGGTGCAGAGTTGTAAATGGGATTATTTCTGTGGTGTTTGGTAATAGAGAAATCCATCGTTTTTTCAGCATTTGTTCTTTGTTCTTGTCAAGGTGACGGTGAGGTGGTCGAACAAGTCATCGGGCAGCAAACCAATGACCAGGATGAGAGTATCCTTGATGGAATGATCAGAGAGCTCCAGAGGGAACAAGATCTGAGACTAATTAATGAAGGAGAAACTCTTCCAAACCCTCCACTCAACAGATCTCACTCTGTTAATGGAGGTCAGTGTCCAGCCTTAACTCCATTAGTTACTTCCTTATCACAGGAAGGACTGATCAAAGTGTTAATGGCAATTATGAGACAATGTCTTTAAGGATGCTTTTCTCTCCTCTTCTTGCACACCTTGTTAACCCCTGTGGAGCAGTGGGATATTCTGTGGATTCCAACAGAGGAATTGAATTACAAATTTAAGGGGCAACTGAGGGCACCCAGTGGTCTAACCGGGTGGTATTAGATGGCTTGGAGTTACTAGACTGGAATTATTCCTGCTGTAAACCAGTTTCCTGAAAAATAAGCATGAAGTTCTTCTGTATTGTCTTGATATCAGTACAGAGATGAAACTTCATAGCTGCAAAATGCCAAAATGAAAGCATATAATTAGGGGCTGTCAGTGGAATACAGTGTTGTGACAGACTAATGGTTTCCTGCTGCAGCACAAGGCTGAGCATCAGTGCTAATAAAATAAACATGTTGCTCTGTCTTAAGTGTTTCCTTAGAAAGCTTGAGATTATTCTCCTGGTAAGTGTTCTGCTACTGTGATTTTATTTTTAATACACAAAGTGATTAAAAATTGAAACCACACTCAATCAGATGTGAGCAGCTGAGTGAGTGCCGCTGATGGGAGGGAGCAGATGCCCAGGACTGTGCTGCAAGTCAGCCTGAGCCTTGGGAGAATTCACAGCTGCTAATAAATCACTTCTATGTTAAGTGACTGATTACATGTGTTTGAAGTAGATTTCCTGGCAAAGCTCATTAGGATTTGGATATGGAATTGCTTGTGGTTCAATTCAAGAAGGAGTAAGAAAAATACCAGGGAAAAATAGGAAAATGCATTTTTGCTTTGATCTAGGTTGATATTTCAAAAAAGTTGCCTAAAAGGCAGCTTCAACTCACAGTCTTTCCTGCTGCTTAGGATATGTTGATGTGTTGTACAGCCCCAGTTCCTAGTTTTATTTGTGTGTCCCTCTAGCTGTGTAAAGGAATTTCCAGATATGAGTTGTGTGGAAATTAAAGCAGTTCCCTTCTAAAACTTGTGTTGATCAAGGACTTTGCCCACATGAACTGCCCATTTGAGTAAGTTAATTATACTCATGTATAAAGTTTTTAAATAGCTAGGTATTTTTATATAGCTTTACACAACTATAAATGCAATATTATCATGTGATTTACTGTGAGAATTGTGTTGAAGGGTAAGTAAGGACAATGATGGCAGTTATTCCATTATTATCAACCTTTGTGCCTTCCTTAAGCTTTAAATTGTGAATGGAATACAGGAAAGGAATTCTTCCCTGTGAGGGTGAGGAGGCCCTGCCACAGCGTGCCCAGAGAAGCTGTGGCTGCTCCTGGATCCCTGGAAATGCCCAAGGCCAGGTTGGATGGGACTTGGAGCAACCTGAGATAGTCAAAGGTGTCCCATGGCAGAGGCTGGCACTATTTGATCTCTAAGGTCCCTCCTAGCCCAACCATCCTGTGACTCCACGATTTTATTGGCGATTCATGGAAGTGAAGAAGCTCTTTCTTTGTGTCTCCCCCAGCTCTTCGCAGCCCGGGCTTGGACGTGGCGTCCCCGCCCAACGTGGGGCTGCGCCGCAGCGGGCAGATCGAGGGCGTGCGCCAGATGCACCACAACGCGCCCCGCAGCCAGATGGCCACCGAGAGGGACCTCATGGCCTGGAGCAGGAGGGTGGTGGTCAATGAGCTCCCTCCAGGCCTCAGCAAGTAAGGGGCTCAGTGAAATGAGAGATTCAGTTGTGTGGCGTGTGATGGTCCTTCCATACTCCTGGGGATGGTTTTGCAGTGATGCATTGGCTGTGGGGGTTGGTTCGTTGGGTTGTTTGGAATATTTGGATCAGAATGTAGAGTTGAGTGTGGTAATTCCTTCTTTTCACAGTTCAGTCCTTCCAATACTACATGTCCCTCAAGCTTTGTCTAAAAAAGACTTGAAAATAATTTTAATACATTGGAAAGTAATGATGGCTGCTCAGCTAACGAGTTTGGTTTAACTTGTGATTCCAGGAGCGAATGGATGGATGCTGCTTGGGGGATTTATGCACAGATTTCTTACAGCAGCACCAGTATTTTAATGTGTATATTAAGGAGGCTGTTGACTTCCATGATGATTTAATGAATATATTGTGTGTTTTTTTATGTATAATTAGGGTCCAGGAAGAATGTCGAGCTGCCAAAGGTGAAATAGAAATCAGTTTGTACACTGCTGACAAGAAGAGAAAACCATCCCACACCTTACAACGGGTCAGTTCATGCCCTGGAAGAGACAATCTGGGTGGGAAGCAGTTCTGAGCACTGAGCAACAAAAATAAGACCAACGAAAAACCCCAAACAAATTTCATTGAATTATTTAGAAGATCAATAATCCTAATTGTTTCTCTGGCTCACTGTCTTCTTCTTTCTGTAACTGTGATTTGGCTGTTTATAATATCCAAATAGTGGTAAATCTTTATCCTTGAGGCTTCAGTGCTGGGAGGATGCTGGGAAAGGAAAACAGCAGAACCACAGTGGGTTTTAAGTTTGACTTGTGGAAAGTAGAGGTGCCAAACTTTTACAAGGAGCTGAATTTATCTTATGCAGAGACTGCAGGAATTTTACAGAAAAAAAAATGTATTTTCAATAGTTTCTTTCCAAAAACTGCTACTTTATAAAGCAGAATTTCTGTTGAACCAAAAATCCACACCTAAAACATCCACAATGTGTCAGAGGTATTGTCTGATTCTGATTTCTTACTGCTCAGTTAACTTAGAAATTCAAACTGGGACGCAACACTCAGCCACTATAACCAGGCACCTTTTAACTGTGTAACTCACGAGTAACTCCCTGATTTGTCCCTGTTTGTGCTCCTGTCCCCGTGGCAGAGCGAATTCCAGGCGGGCAGCGGCCGCTCGCTGCGCAGGAACCAGCGGAAGCGGCAGCACGCGTACCAGACCCGCTCCACCATCGAGCACAGCCAGCAGGGAGCCAGCAGCCAGAACCCCTGTGCACGCCACGAGTCCGACAGCTCCTCTGAGGTCTGAGCCTCCCAGCAACCTCCAGCAGCTTCCCCATTCCCAGAGCATGCTGAGGTTCCGCCTGTCCACTGGAGGGAGGAAGCTGGTGCAGCTGAAGCTCAGTTTAAGCTAGAGCTGCCAGGACTTGGGGAGGGAGACAGTAAAAATTCAGAGGTTTTTCAAATGTATTTGTGGCAAAAGGCAGTGTAAAAATAACATTGGCCTGTTTTAGGATGGGGATGGTCACCTCACAAATAAGGACATGGACAGGGCAGAGGGATTTAACGCATCATTTGTCTCCATCTCGTGGATGATGGAGCAAGGAAGTCCCAAGTGCTCTAAGATGGAAGGCTGTGACTGAGAGTGATCAACTCCTGGTCATTCCTGAACTTGTGTGGGATCTGCTGCTCCAGGTGGATTCCTACAAATCAATGGGGCCTGAGAGAATTCATCCAAGAATCTTCAAATCGCTGCTGATGCCATCACAAAGATGGCATCAAAAAAAAACTTGATGATTTTTTGAGCATTCTTGGGAATCCAGAGAGGTTGTGACAGGGACAGGACCCAGGGGATGGCTGGAGCTGAGCCAGGGCAGGGCTAGGCTGGAGATTAGGAAAGGTTCCTCCCCCAGAGAGTGTTGGGCTCCCAGACTCCCCAGGGAATGCCAGAGCTCCAGGAGGCTTTGGACATCTCTCCCAGGGATGCTCAGGGTGGGATTGTTGGGGTGTCTGTGCAGGGCCAGGAGCTGGACTCTGATCCTTGTGGGTCCCTTCCAGCTCAGGATATTCTGTGATTCTCCACATGGGAAGAAACACTCAGGTCATTGAGTCTCTGGGATTTGTGGTGTTCCTGTGGCATGTTGGTCTTGGAGAGTGAAGGATAATTTACCTAAATGCCAGGACAGTGTTCAAAAGTAGCTTAAAACAGCTCCTGTATTTTTGGAAACTTGAAACATTTTTAAGTCAATTTAACTGGGTTGTGTTGAACCACTTGCTATTTTGGGATTTCATACAGCACATAGATTCTGGGTCAGGACTTTGATTTCATTTTGCAGTGCTTTGATTTCGTCTACATCTGTAGACTGCTGTTGAAAGAGATTGAGTATTGGTATTAATCATTGATTTTGGCGAAGGAAGAACTTAAAATATACCAGATAAATATAACTTGTTCTCCTTAAGGAAGAGACTGAGCACTGTTGCTTTGTAAATGCATTTGAAGTACAGAACAGCTTAAAAAGGTGCACCCTGGGCACTAAAATTTATTAATCAAACACTTAAATAAGAGCTCATTCTATAGTTCTGATAGAATTAATATTCACATTTGTTTCTATAGGAGCTATATAAGGATCTATTATAATATTAATTAAGATATAGGAAGAAATTGTGGATTTATTTCTTTAAAGCTAAACCAGCCCTTTGAATGCAAAGCTTTTCTCAGGTGACACAAGTTGCTTGCAAACAAAAATGATACATTTTACCCTTAGCCCCAGAGTGAATCCTGTTGTTTTTGCTGCAGGAGGATGAGACTGTTGGCACAAGTGATGCATCCATGGATGATCCTGTGGCAGCCTGGCAGAGTGAAAGCAGTTCCAGGTACCTCCACTGGGTTCTAAATTGGTAACACTGCTTTTATTATGGGATTTAAGTAGGACAATTGATGTTGAGATTACTCAAACTTCATTTTGAAGACTGCTTTTTAACCAATTTGTCATGAAACACTTTATATTGTGCTTTTTTTTCTGTTCTTTTTCTTTACAAAATCAAAAACTATTCTAAAAAACCTTTTGTAAGAAAATATTGTCTTTAATTAAAGAGGTTCTTGGAAAAAATCAATGAAATCAATGAATCAATTGAAAAAATCCCAGGTTTGCCATATAAATCTTGTATGTGTATTATTTGGTGTTAAAGAAGTCAGAACTGGATTTTTGGGGAAGTGCTCTAGTTCTTTAAATGTTTCCTGCATTTTTGGCTGCCAGTTCTTACGAAGTCAGTGTGTGAATGAGTGAGAATTTATATCAGTCATAGATGTAGTTTTACTGTGAGTTTCAAACTGATAAAAGAATTTACTGAAACCACATATCAGAGAGCACCTGTTTTTCTTTAAATTCACATGATAAAAAAATTCTGTGCTAATCCTGAGCAGAACCAGGAGAGCAGGTTGAATGCTTGGACTTCCCAGTCCACTGTGGGGAAACTGAAGTTTTCTGTTCTCTTTCTTACAACTTTTTTATTATCTGCAGTGATTCATCAAGTGAATATTCAGACTGGACAGCAGATGCTGGGATTAATCTGCAGCCTCCAAAGAGACAAACCAGGCAGGCAGCTCGGAAAATCTGTAGTAGCTCTGAAGATGAAAATATGAAGGGAGCAAAAGGGCTGGAGCCAAAGCGAAGGAAACTTAAACAGCCGAGGAAAAAGGTCAGCAAGTGTAATTCTTAGTGTCTTTTGTAGTTTATGAATATAGGTTTTGGTTTTAGCGGTTGTTTTCAACGTAAAATTTTTTATAAATGAGTATGGAGTAAAAAGAAAAAATTATAGAGATCACAGTAATTGTGGTACTGGTGGTACCAAGAAATTTTATTGTTTGTTTTATTGTGCTTCCATGTTTCCCAAAGGTAGTTCTTCATTACAAATGACTTTTTTTTTGTCCCAGATTTATGCTCTTCAGCAGAGTCAGGTTTACAACAGGGTGGTTTTGTTGTAAAATTATAATGGATCTGTACTGTATTGACATAGTCAGATTTCTTTTTCCTGGTTTTTTTTAAGGCGTTTAGAATATTTATAAAAATACAATTTATTTCTTCATTAGAGAACCCAATTTATTTCTTTATTATAAAACCACAGACTGGTTTGATTTGGAGAGATCTTAAAGATCATCTTAGCCCACTCCCCTGCCGTGGACATTTTAATGATTAATGAATGTTTTAAGTCCTTTTAATAATTTATGAAGGTTTTAATTTTCAGTTACATTTATAACAAACTTGTCTTATTCTCTGCTATTTAGTGGAGATTTTGTGAAGGATGACACTCCACAATTTGCTTTTCCTTGCATCTTACTGCAGTAACTGCTTCATGATGAGTTTTCCATAGTAATTAACTGTATCCTGAATATTGCATTGGTTGCATTCTAAATTAATGCAAGTATTTCACTTCTATGGATGCCTTACCTCTATTATTTGCTGATGTGCTGTGTTTAGAAAGCCAGTGGGCTGCTGTCCCTGGAAGGGGAGCCCAGTGAGGAGTGGCTGGCCCCACAGTGGATCCTGGACACCATTCCCCGGCGCTCGCCCTTCGTGCCCCAGATGGGAGATGAGGTACTGCCCTCAGCAATTCCCACATCCCCAGGGGAATCAGCAGCTCAGCTTGCTTGGGACTGTTCTACCCAGCAGTATTTGCAGGGAATTGTGCTCAGGACAACTCAGCTGAGTTTTGATAACTTTTGTTAATTCCCTGGCAATTTGTTGTTTACAGATCCAGATTTTACAGGTCCTGCATCTGTTTTTCTGCACAGATAACTTGGGATTAGCAGGAAGAATTGGTTGTGTATCTTCACCTACACATTTCTTAATGCTTCCAGTTTTAAAGCACAGAGCAGGTGCCAATTTTGGGGGGCTGATAGAAATATTTTAAACTAGGAAAGTTTTTGTGATGAAATAAAAAAGTGTGCAGTGCATTCTGAAAGGGATAAGACCTGGTATAGAATGAACAGGAAGAGCACAATCAGTAAAATATTTTTCTCTACTTTTCTCATTTGCTCTTTTTTTCTCTCTTAATTTTCTCTTCTTTTTTTTTATCTCTTTTAAGATCATCTACTTTAGGCAAGGCCATGAAGCTTATGTGAGGGCAGTGAGGAAAGCCAAAATTTACAGTATTAACATGCAAAAACAACCATGGAACAAAATGGAACTCAGGGTAAGTTCAAGAAATACTTCCAAGAGCTGAATGTCTCTGTAATTTTAAACTGGCATGAAAAACCAGCATGAAAAATGTAAAGAAAGCATTGCTTTAAAATGTTAATATCAAAGTCTTAATTGTAAATATTAAAGTTAGTTTTTATTAACACAAAGTCTTTACATCTGTTCACTTCTTGGTTTTGGACTTGATTCTCAGGGGTCTCTTTCAACACAAATTATTTTTGCTTGAACACTGATTTAATTCAGAACCCAGCACTGCAGAGCTGTGTGTGGTTGTTTCACCACTCTACAGTGACCTGAGAATTTCAGTTTCTTGTTTTTAATGCTGTGGTAAGAAATGAGAAATCGTGGTGTAAACACCTAAATGTGTGCAGGAGTTCTCTTAAACATTGGGTCTTGCTTTGAATGAGTTCCCATGACTTAATCCACAGTGTTGCTGTATTTTTCCCTGCTTCCCTCAGATTTCATGTCAAGAGAAGAGCCCATATATGTGCTCATATCCACTTAACTATGCCAGTGGTTCTATTAATGAAAATGATTGCTTAACTGGAAAATACCCAGTTACCAGTCCCAGATATTCAGTGACTCCAGCTGTAATTTTCCAAGGCATCATCAGTTTGTGAGGAAAAGGAAATAGCTGTTCACTTAGGATGGGCTTTGACGGGACATGAACATAAAGGCTATTGTGGAATTTCCGTTTTCAGAGGAAGAATTTCCTTGTTTCCCCCTGTGCAAGAGTGAGGGGCCCTGGGGTAGGTCAGGGAGAACCTCTGGTGTGCATAAACTGGGTTTGTTCCTTAGAAATTTAAATAAAACTTGCCCAGGGAATGAGCTTCTTCATTTTTCTTTGTGAGGTGGCAGTGATTGATTTTAGTATTTGGAAAAGAAAAATTGATGGGTGAAATTACCTGTGCTGTAGAGTGAAAACATATTTGGGTTTTATTAATATATTTCACTTTAAAATTGATATTCTAATTGTTGGCAAGGTAAAATAATCCTGTTCCATGCTTCTTGCGAACTAGGAACAAGAATTTGTGAAGACTGTAGGAATTAAATATGAAGTTGGGCCTCCCACACTCTGTTGCTTGAAGCTTGCATTCCTGGATCCAATCACAGGCAAAATGACAGGAGAATCCTTTTCCATAAAGTAAGTCACTGGAATGCTGATGACATCCTTCAAGAGCTTTCCTTGCAGTGTAGAAGCTTCCCCCTCCTCCTTTCTTATTTCCTGTGCAAGGCATGATGATGGCAGTAATGGTTATCCCAAATGCATGGAATTTGAGGACTGTGTAGTTCATCCAGAACTGTATTTCTGGGTAATAATAACTTTTTTTGGTTTTATTTCCTGAAGGTACCACGATATGCCAGATGTTATTGATTTCCTTGTGCTGCATCAGTTTTATAATGAAGCCAAAGAAAGGAACTGGCAAATAGGTATTTTTTTTTCCCAATTCATGTGTTTTGCACCATTTCTGTAGCTGTTTTAATGGGTTACAGTGTCTTTATTACATGATGTAAGGTACTGTACACACGTGATGTTGTAAAGATTATTGAAAACTTTTATTTGATGTTTGCTGCAATTCCTGTAGAAAAAAAAAAAAGAGAGAAATGAGAGAAACTGTTCTAAGGGCAATGAGAGCAGGAGAATCTCCTGATCTGTTGGGATCTGAGGCATGAGGCAGCTGTAAGTAATTCCCAGAAATGGGCAAGTCTTCCCCTGAGGGCAAGGGCTGAACTTCTGTGGTAAAAATGTAAGGATAGAAGTAGGGTATTCACAAAAGAGGGAGTTGATTCTCTGAAAGGAAATATGGAGCAATTCTTGATGTTGTTCTTTTTCTGAATGCAATGTTTGCCCTTCCAGGGGATAGATTTCGCAGTATCATTGATGATGCCTGGTGGTTTGGAACTGTGGAGAGTCAGCAGCCTTTCCAGGCAGAATATCCTGATAGTTCCTTCCAGTGCTACAGTGTCCAGTGAGTATTTTCATGTCCTGGGGCTCCTACACAACTCAGAGAACTTCAAAAATAGGATCAAGAACCTCAAGAACTAGAATCCCTTTTTCCATTTAATACATACCCAGACACTTTAATTACTTGTTTAACTTCATGTACTGTACTTCTTATTTGTTACTTACTATTTATTTATTTTAGAATATTTTGATTATTTCTTTAATTTGAATATCTACTTATTTCATTTTTGAATTTATTCCTAAAGCAACACTTATTGTATAAACAGCAGTGCAGTGACTGTATAGGAGATACAAGAGAAAAATAGGGAGTTGGAATGTCTTTTTCCTACCTGGAGTGAGTTTTTGGGTCAAATCTGGTAAAGAAAAGGTGTGTCTTTATATTCAGCTCTAACTTGTGCATTTGAATGAAATTTTTAATAGCTGGGACAACAATGAAAGAGAGAGGATGAGTCCATGGGACATGGAACCGATCCCAGAAGGAAGTAAGTGTGTGTTGGATTCCTGTCCCTGCACAAAGCAAACAGCTCTGGGGCCCTGGATTTACCCTCTGGAATTGTTCCTCTCCAGCTGCATATCCGGAGGAGGTCGGTGCTGGAGTTCCTGTGACCCCAGAGGAGCTGACAGCTCTTCTCTACAAACCCCAGGAAGGAGAATGGGGGGCCCATTCCAGAGATGAAGAATGTGAACGAGTAATCCGAGGGATTGAGCAGCTTCTTTCCCTCGGTATGTGTGCAGAGAAAAGGGAGAAGGATTAACAGCAACAGGGAGGTGGCACAGGACTGAAGAATAGATAGGAATCAGTGCTGGGACTTATGTGGAGTATTTGAAATATACTCAACTAAATTACTGAAAAGAACATTTTAAATTTCATATTTCAGTTTCCAAGCTAAATTCTCTTTTTTTCTGGGGCTTCACTTGATTTCTTTCAGTGGGGCTTCCCAGTAGGTCATATCTAAAGATGAAAGAGAAAACATAAAATTAAACCCCTCAAAACCACCCAGCAAATCCTCACTAAATACCCTGACTTCCAAATTCCTTTTAACTGGTTTGTAACCATTTAATAGCACACTCTACTTTAAATTCTGTCTCTGTTTACACCCAGAGCATGACTTTGTTCTTCTTGATGTTGTGTGTTGTAAGTGCAAATGCCACGTTCCTTTCAGTCGGATTGGCTGCTGGCACACAAATCCCAGATGGGGTACTCAAACAAAAAGTGCTTTTTCAAGAGTAGGAATAGATGGTACAAGAGAAGGAACCCTGTGGGCAGTGACAGTCTCAGCTGTAGATCTGTGTTGCTTTTGCTGAATTCTTCAAAAGAAACCCCAGAACCATTAAAAGGAATCTTGGTATAACATCCCTTGAAGGCATGTAAATGATTGTGGTCTTTTGTTTTGCAGACATTTCTAATCCCTTTGCTGTTCCAGTGGACCTTAGTGCCTATCCCATGTATTGCACTGTTGTTGCTTATCCAACTGACCTCACCACCATCAGGAGGAGGCTTGAAAACAGGTTTTATAGGTGAGTTTGGGTCTGTAGTGACATTTATTGCATTTATCATTATGTGGAGCTGAATGCTGTTTAAAGTCCCTTCAGCAACTGCAAAAGATCAGATTGGCCTTGGGCAAAGTGAGTCTTCCTGAATAATAAATTCTGCTGGCCATGTTGTTAAGGCAAAAGCTGCTGCAGCTGGATCTGGAGTGTTGGTTTAGCACCCTGAGCCCAGCTCAGTGTTGGAGGCAGAGCGTGTTTGCTTTGTTTCCATTCCTGCTGCCTTTGAGCAAGGGCTTTGTTTGTGTTGCATTTGTCAGGATGGGACTGAATAATGCTGGAAACTGGAAATCTCAGTTTTTCCAGATAATTCTGGAATAAATAATGTCCTGCTCTTATTTTCCCCTCTGAAGACCACCTGTTTCTGCTTGATCTGAATTCCCAATTCCATTTCTTACTGAAGAATCCTACTGAATGTGGAAGAAAAATAACATACACCTCGCATTCCTTTAATTTTGTGTATTTTTCAGGAGAATCTCTGCCCTGATGTGGGAGGTGAGGTACATTGAACACAATGCCAGGACTTTCAACGAGCCAGACAGCCCCATAGTCAAAGCAGCCAAAATTGTGACAGATGTCCTGCTCCGCTTCATTGGGTGAGTTTTGGACCTCACAGACCCTACAGCTCCAATTCTGGGATCCTTCATTGTGTACCTTGGTTTTTGTCATTGTCCTGCAGAGATCAGAGCTGTACTGATATATTAGAAATCTACAACAAGGTAAAAGCAGAAGACCTGAGCAGTACTGATGAGGAAGAGGAGGTAAGATAATTAGCGTCCCTTTCAAAATTCAGCACATTAAAGAAATTCTGATTTTTGTTGTGTCTTTATTTTATGGCTAATTGCACTGAGTTTTGGAGATGAGGCTGTTTAGACTCACCTGGAACAATAAGCTCTCCCTGAAGAAAAAAGCTTCTTGGAACTGCCTGTCTTTAATCTTCTCTCAGTACATGATGTTTTGTTGGAAGGATGAGTAATGAGGGGAGCTGGGAAGTGGAGCTGTTACTCAGTTAGAAGGACAACAGCTCTCCATTGTCAGCGAGGCTGCAAAGCTGATTTCCTTATGTAATTCTGTGTCATTTCCCATCAGTTGATCCCTGGAGTGAAATGTCAGGTAGAATCCAGGGTAGACATCACTGCCTTGAGCTGCTTCCCTTTCCTGACACCTTCTCCCCTTCAGTGTCAGTTTGAAACAAATGTGCTGTAGTTCCTGTTGCCAAGTGCCCAGTGGTTGTTGGCTGGTTTTTAACCCTTTTTCCATGGCTGAGGGTTGTCCAGACCTGCCTGTGTGTGATCATTCCCTTTGCCTTTAGGTGGCAGAAGTAGATGTGGATTCAGATGCTCCAGGCACTTCCTCTGGGAAGAGACGAGTGAGTAAAATTTCTGCTTTGGTCATTTTTTTTTTAAATTTGATTTAAAAAAAAAATCTCCAGCAGTCAAATTTCAATGCACCTGATAAATATAGCAAGGCTGGAGCTGAAATATTGCAGCTTGTCATGGGTTTGAGTGTTATATATGACCAGAAAAGGCAAATTTGTTTAATTTGTCTAATTTGCATATTGCTGTGCCATCAGCTCTGCTTTAATCTTCCTGGATTTCTGTTTTTAATTGGAGAATGCTTTGAATCAGAATGCTGGGAAGTTAGTAGGAACTTCAAAGGAACAATGTGAATATTCTGATACCATCTGCAGTACCTGTTTCCCTGCAGGTGAGACGAAGAGTGAAGAGGCAGCCCATGAAAGCCAGTGCTGATGGTTGGAAGGAGCAGTGCCAGCAGCTCTTAAACCTGATTTATGAACGAGAGGACTCAGAGCCTTTCAGGCAGCCTGTTGATCTCTTTTCTTACCCTGTAAGTACAGCTTCTATGTCCAGAATTGTTCCTTGTTTGGCAGAACATGCATGCTGGGCTTGGCTCTGTCCTCTCCCCTTATGGGCTGATGTTTTCAGGGAATTATCTGCAACAACTCTCAGAGTGAGAGGATGACTTAAACCACTGGATGAACACTGAGGTGATGTTACTGCTGTGGGATTTGTGAGGTTTGATTTTTCTCCTGTGTGTTCTCACAGGATTATCGAGATATTGTAGACACTCCCATGGACTTCAGCACTGTGAAAGAAACCTTGGAAGCAGGAAACTACACCAGTCCCTTGGAATTCTACAAAGATATTCGTTTAATATTCTGCAACTCTAAAGCTTACACTCCAAATAAAAAGTCTCGTGTAAGTAATAAATTTTAATGCCTCTTTTTTAACAAAGACCTTGGCCCTCATGAATAAAACACATGAAATGAGGTCTGAAGAACAAAGCACTGCTTGGTGTAGTAAAAATAACAAGGATACACCAATTCTGTTGTTATAAACTTGCTTAGTTCTGCTCTCCCAGATGACTTCTAACATCCATTTTCATCTGGGATGATGGTCACTGTTGCAGCTGTTCCTTGCAGTATTTGTAACAGAAAACTGGTCACCAGTTGCTTTTATTTGTTTCAATAATTTATCCCTGTAAACAAGGCTATCAGCTTGATATCTGCACATATTGTGGATGAGGTTACACAAAAGCAAGGCCTAGAAAGATGACAGGAAAGTGGTTTAAGGATTTTGACATCTGGTTTACAGAAATTAGGACTGAGGACATTTTGGGTTGCTTCTCTGTAGCTCTGTAAGGGTGATGTAAGGATATTTCGGCAGGAATTTAGTGCAAAAACAAAGGTGAGGAGACATGAAATTCAGTTGGTTTTCCCTTAGTATTCAAGTTATCTTAAGGTCTGCTTGCATGCTTCGCAGGGATTGACAAAGGAGACTGTATTCCAGTGATTCAGAAATCCATTTTCATTCAACTCTGTAAATATTTTGTACTGTTACTAAATCATTTTATGAAAACACTTTCTGTTGCAAGAATACATATGGCCTATGGAAATAAATAATCTGTAATAAATAAATTAGTGGAACATCACTGTGAATTTTTTCTTTGTACTACAAAGCCTGGACATCTTTGTAATGGTTCTTTGGTTGATCTTCAAGTTATTCAACTCTAGTAAGCCTGACCATTTTTCCTCACTGCAGATTTACAGCATGACCCTTCGACTCTCTGCCTTATTTGAGAATCACATGAAAAACATCATCTCTGAGTACAAGTCAGCAATGCAATGCCAGAAGAGGAAAAGGCCTCGGTACCGAAAGCGGCTGAGGAGCAGCAGCAGCTCCCCCTCAACCAGCAGAGCCTCCAGGTAAAACAGGGATGGTGAGCCTGGCTGGCAGTGCCATTCCAGAGGACAGGGGTAGATGTGCTTCTGGGAATAACCAGCAGCAGTGTTGCTCATTTCCCAATTAATTTGCTCTTCTGGGAGATAAAATCAAGCTCAGTTTGTAGTTTGTAATTCTGGTAAGTGAAAGATGATGTGGTTACAAGTGTTCCCTCTGGAGGAAATAAAAGATCAGCTGTATCTTTGCCTTTTAACTGTTGACATAAGTGTTGTGTAACACTTCCCTATCTTCATCTGATAGATTATCTATATCAAGTGGCTGTTGGTTTTAAAAAGGGAGGTAAAATCTTGTCCCTGTAAACTCCTATACCTTAAGCAAACAGCATCATGGTGTAACTATTTTTAGTGTTACCACACCTGGGAAAAAGAGATCACTTTGCAGAAGAAACCAGTTTTGTATTTGAGTCTTTGGTGATAACAGATTTCTCTCTTGGGGGTATTCTGTGTTTGCAGCCCAAAAGGGAAACAGAAGCAAATGAAGATTCAACCTAAACCAAACCAAAATACCTCACTGCCCCTGACCAGGACTAACTCTTCAGTCTCATCTCACGGTGAGGAGAAATCCAGCCTTTCTCTTACAGCAGCTTGTCTGTGCAGGTTGAGTCTTTTCCTTACGAGACACATGCAAAACCCACGTGTTGAAGGAGCAAAGTCCTGGAAATGTAGGCTTGGAAAGGTCCTGGAAATGTGTTGTCTGTAAGCTGAGTTTGGCTGTTGGGAAGTTCTGGGTAAGGATCAGGGAATTGGGAATTCTGTGATAAGAATTATTCCAGTGACAAAAGCCCAGATTTCCTGTGTATGGGCCTCTTTCCTACAGCAGTGATGGAAAATTAATGAAATTAATCCTATTTGGAGTTACATTCAGGAGGAATCTGTCTTTCCATGGCTGCAGAGCAGCTTGGTGAGATTACCCTGACTTGAGCTGTTAACTCAGGGCATACAGAACTTCCCCAGACCCAGCCCTGTAAACAGAGCATAAAAATCACCCTTTCCCCTTGTGGTGTCCTGTCTGAAGTTTCAGATACAGCAGAAGAACCTCCGGGTTCAGCCACTGGGGAAGAGCTGGAGGGTCAACCATCCTCATCAGGCTCAAATGCACAGAGCCGGAGTGGAAATGCCGTGGATCCAGGGAAAAGCAGACCAGTCAGGAGCAAATCTACACCAGTGAAACAAGGTGAGAAATAATAAGATTCTGTGCTTTTACTGACTGGTTTCACTAGAGATGAAAGATCTTACTTCTGTCTGATGTTTATGGAATTATTGCCTCAGTGTAGCATTGTATATATTCCTAAACCCTACCAAAAAATTGAATTTACTTTACTCCTTTACTCTGTGGTGTCTTGCCTGAGGTGTGGAATGCAAGTGATTCCATGTGCACTTCAGTGAAGTCCTTTAAAATCTCTCCAGATGGAAAACTTCATTGCTCTTAAACTCCTACAGTTCCTTCAGGAGTTACAGAAAGCAAACATACCCAGAGAATCCCCACCCCAAAATCTTCGCCTTTTGTTTATCAAGCTGAAACCAAAGATGAAGAAAAGTTTACAAAAACATTTAAATATTTTTCTCACATGCAAAACAAAGTAGTTGTGAATAGAAGGGAAACAGTTCAGGTATGGTAATCTCAGGGATGAGCTGCTCAGAGTTTCCACCAAGGTGGGCACCACATGGGCATTTCCTGAACCCTGGAGCCTTTCCCAAGCCCATCCTCCTGTGCTGTAGCAGTGCTGGATGCTGCAGGTGAGCTTTTCCTGTCCTGTCTTGAAGAAGATACTTAATCTTCATTTTCAAATTCATAACCATGAAAACATGATGGATTTTGGGTCCCAAGCCAGCAAGATACTTTATTTAATTTTCATTTAAGGTGTTCAGCAACCCCAGTGGGCTTTCTTGGGTCATTGACTCTCCTGAGTTACACTTTCCATTTGTATTCTCTTCACTAAGCCTTTGGAGAACATGCATTTGATAGGGAATAAATGCTGCTTGCAGAATGTTATTTTTGTGTATATATAGTTTTGAAATGGATTTTAGAGTTTTCCTGCCTTGGCACCTCAGGTAGGATTCACCTGACTGAGTTTTAGATGTTTGTGTCCAACCTGCTCACTCGAGTCTCCTTTTTTTGCCTGGATCTTCACTGAACTCTTGCTCAGGAGAGTTTGCAGTTGTTGCTTCCAGATAAAAACTGTTTACTTTGATAGATTTTCCCCTTAGAGCACCTGCTTGTGTTCACAGCACATAAAGGGTGAGTAGCTCCCAGTGGATCATCCCTGAGCACACCTCAGAGGCAGCTGAGGAGAATCCCAAAGGTGACTGAGGCAAATCCCACATTTTGGGTCCTGTTTGGCTGCGGTGCAATGCTGATGGGGTTATTTTGTGTTTGCTTAGATCACTCTCCTGATGGGCCACTCACCAATGGAGATGGCAGAGAACCCCGGGCAGGAGTGAAGAGGAAGCTGCTGAGTGCCTCAGAAGAGGATGAGCACCCAGAGGAGCCAGAGGAGGAGGAGGAGAAGAAGAGAGAATTAAAGGAAAAGTCTGGTTTGTCTTCATCAGAAAGTGGGGAATCAGGATCCAGCTCCAGCTCTGAAAGCAGAAGTGGCTCTGATTCTGACTCGGAATCAACCTCCAGAACAGACCAGGATTACATTGACGGCGACCACGACTACAGCAAAGTTGTGCAATCCAAAAAACCCAAACGGAAAATCAAACGGAAGCTCACTGGGGGCAAACGGAATTGGCAGGGCCGAGGGACAGGGAGGAGGGGCAGATGGGGCAGGTGGGGCAGGTGGAGCAGAGGGGGAAGAGGGGGCAGAGGTGGAAGAGGCTGCGGCAGAGGAAGAGGCGGCGGCCGGGGAGGAAGGAGAGGCCGAGGAGGCCGAGGGGCCTCACGAGGAGCCACCAGAGCAAAACGTGCCCGGCTCGCCGACGATGAGTTTGAAAACCTCTTTGGGGGACAGTTTGGGGAGAATGTGTTTGGAGGGAGATTCAGCCGACCCCCTCGGATCAAAACCAGGAACGAGGGCAGGAGAACTGTCCTGTACAACGACGACTCCGACAATGACAATTTTGTGCACACCGAGGATCCTTTGAACCTTGGTACTTCCAGGTCAGGCAGGGTGCGGAAAATGACAGAAAAAGCCAGGGTCAGCCATCTCATGGGATGGAATTATTGACAGATGGAAAACTTTGGAACAATTTTAAAAGAACTTCAATGGCCTTCTACTGCAGGGATTTTACCAGAAATTCTACCAAGCAAGTTGTGCGGGGACTCCACTCACGTTTCACAGTGGTGCTTTTCCATCCTGTCAGTTTGTGTTTGTTTCAAAGCTTCAGATCTCCACACTTCATTGGTCAAAACAAGCCTTAGTCATTAGGCCTTAAATTACAGAAATTCTTCCCCACACACTACAAGTTCATCACATTACAGAGGCTTCCAGCTTCTCAATAAGAACATGACATTTTTGAGTCACGCTTATGACTTCTCTCCCTCGTTTTGTTTTTGTATTATAGAAATAGCACCTTCTTACAGAATTTTTATGTGGTTTCTGCCATAAATCCTTAGACACAGTAATAATTATAACTTTTGCACAATACACCAATCCTAAAGGCAGCTATAAAATGTTTACAGTTTCTATATTGTAAGAAGGATCTGGATTATTTTAATCTTCCCAGGCCAAACGCTGATGGAGTTTTGCTGAACTGAAGTATGTCCATACTACAGTTTTGGGGGTCCTGATGTGCTTTCTATCGGTTCTTTATTCGTGTAAAAACAGTGACAAAGGGTTGGTGCCTTGTAAATATGTAGCAAACCTTTGATGTGGTGTGTCCTATGTGTGCATTAACTTTATTAAAAAAAGAGAATACTTGAGAAGTATGAATATCTAGACAAAAGGTGCCAAATGCAAAAGTTACTTGCATCTATTTTCTTTTTGTCCTCTCATATTTTTATAGTATTAATCGAGATTGTGCAGCTAAAGGGGTGACTTCAACATTTGAAAGATTCCTCCTCTTCAAAGCATGATTTTTAATAGTAGCTCAGCTACCTCTTATTTACAACTACTGGAAACTGAAAAGAAAATAGATGCTGTTACTCAGAGCGTGGTGAAGAAGAGGCGAGAAGTTGCGTAGAGGGTTGGAAGTTGTGAGTAGCTTTATCTTCCTTGTGTTGCCACCATGAAAACAAATGAAGTGGCTCTCAGAGTTCTCAGCAGCAGATATTTGGGGCAGGTTTGGGATTTGGTTGTGCAGAGGGGCTGTCTGGCTCCCACTGCCCTGTGCTCCAAGGAAATGTGGTTTGGGCCCGCTGGTCTCTCGGAGGTGCTGAGGGAACTGTTGCCCCCTAGACTGACTCTTGTGTCTCAAGCTTCCAGAAGAGAATTCCTGTTGCACTGTGCTCTTGTTGTCCTGGGAAATGCTGACTTGAAATCCTCTGCCAGTGGTAGTGCAGTTGGTGAGGAGATCCCTGCTCTGGCTCCTCGGTGACCTCGGTGGTGGCGTGGGCTGAGCTTAGGGTGAGCAGCCTCTTCCTTCCTTCCTTCCTGGGCTCTGGCTGGAACAGATGTGGGATTCCAGTTTCCTCCTGTTGTCTGACAGTTCAGAGTCAGGTTACAGAGAAGAACAACTCAGAAGAGATTACAGAGTTCCAGTGGAGTTTTTCAAGGTTTTTAGGGGTTTTTTTAAGCTTTCATCCAATATCCTGAAGTTCTTCTGTGCACAGCTTGGTCAATAATTCTGGAAAACCTCAGGCAGCAAAGAGTGACCCATGTATATTCTCAGATGCAGAAGGAATTTAATTTTTGACTTCCTATATTAAGCACTAGCTATTTTATCTCGCTTTCCAAAAAAAAAAAACTAGTTAGATGCAAAAATGACTTGAAAATAAAAAAGCAGAGGTTTAGTTTTTTGATGGAGGAGAGTATATCCTAAATTGCTCATTAATGAGTTTATGGTACATTACAAAAACTACACTTTTAATTTTGTAAGGAATGTTTGGAATCAGCTGTAATCCATTGCTGGACTTGATTTGGTTTTTGATGGGGGGTAGAGAAAAAACCAAGTGCAGAGGCTCTCCTAGTTCTGTGTTGGGCTTTAAAGTATAAACACCTGTCCTATCATCTCTCTCATATACTTGTATATATACATGCATTTATATTTATAAGAAATGTATTATTTGTTTGACTGATTGGTCTTTTTACATATGGTAACCAGGAATAGCATGTATGCATCAGTCCATAGTTGGAATCATATCCCTTAGATCAGTCCTGTGAGCTAATGTAAACACTATGGGTTCTGTCCTAAAGCCTGAAAAGCTTGAAATGCAAAGAAATGCTTTTTTCCTCTATTTCTGACTGGCCGAAAATCCACTTATTATTTATTTTGTGTAGGGGTTGGGGAGAGAGAAACCGCAGGGATTCCGGAGAAATCATTTTATAAGTTGGTGTATTTTAGCAGCAATTAGAGTAAGATTAAATATGTTCTTAACTGTATCTTTTCTCTGTACTGTGAAGATACCAGTGAAGCATCACTTTGCTGTGGCGTAAGTATTACTGTGTCCCATGACTATAAGCTAGAGCAGGGGGTGCTGGGACAGCAGAATTTAGTGTAAAAATTGAAAAAAAAAAACCAAACCTTTTTTCTGTGCATGTGAACCTTTTATAAGCATGACAAATAACTTGGGTTTAGAGCTGTTCTTTTTGCTTGGATTTGTGTCTGGATTCTTTCTCTGAGTTGAGCAGTTGATTTCTCATAGTTCTTTGGAATAATTACACTTTCATAGGAACTTGGATGCTCTCAAATCCCAAGTCCTATCAGGAGCCACTTACCGGTGTGGTAAATTTAGGATGAGCCCACCAGGTGCAGCAGAAGGAGGATTTAAAGTGATTTAAATCATCCAAAAGTCTCCTGCCAAGCTCTGGACAGGCTGCAGAGTCAGGAATGTGCAATCTTTCCTTGCACTCTCAACAAAAAACTCCAGACTCTGCCTAATGAATGGGATTTAAGGTCTGATTTTGAATGGGATTCCTGAGGGTGAGCAAGCAGGCCAGGGGCTCCTTGGTTCCTGTAGGTGTTTGGGCATTGGTTGCCTCTGTTCCCTTGAGATGTCCCATCCTGCTGGCAGATCCCAATCCCGACCTGCTGGGGCAGCTCAGGGCCCTTGGGGACACCTTGGGAAAAGCCCACACACTCCATCCTCCACAGAGACAGGGCTGAAATCTTGCATGTCTTCAAAATCTTGTGTGTCTTCAACTCAGCTTCTCCCAGCCCCAATCCCCTGTCCCTGCAGTGCTCCCCTTCCTCTCCAGACCAGGGCATGGATGCCAAAGCTGATTTGGCAGTAGTGACGTGCTGTTGTCTTGGATATTAGGGGAAATTCTTTTGTGGAAAGAGTGGTCAGGCATTGGAAGAGGCTGCCCAAGGAGGTGACAGAGTCACCATCCAAGAACTGAGCCCATGTGGCCCTTGGTAGTTCAGTGGCCATGGTGGGAATTGGTTGAAGGTTGGACTTGATGATCTCAGAGCCTTTTTCAACCTTAGTAATTCCATGATTAGCTCAAACTTCACTGCTTTTTATTTTCTCCATCTCCCTTTATTTTCCTTTTTGCCATGCCCCACCTCTGTCCTGTAGTTTCCTTTTATGGGCTATTTTATTTATTCTCTTAGAAACTTTGGATATTGTGATAAATTTTATTTTGGCTGGCCTGCCAGGCTGTTTGGTTTAATCCAAACCTTTCTGTTGGTGCTTGAACTTGGATGGATTTGGGCAGTTTTATCCCTCCTCTCTCTTTCCATCACTCCTTTCTCCATCAACCGAGCAGAGGCCACCCCCTAATCCCAACCACCCCCACCCTGCAGACACAAAAACCGAAAGAATTGTGGAGAAATACTTCATGGAAGACTTTCAGCTGCTTCAAATTCTGTATCCTGTTTGCATAGTTTCATTTTCCCAGAATGTTTTCCACTATGTCCATCTCAGCTGCTCCTCCTGTGAGGAAGCAGAAGGACTGAGTAGTTCAGAGAGCATGGAAAAGAGCTGGCACCAGGGGTGTGGCAGAGAGTTTTTAATTAATTTTAAAAAATAAAATATTTGGAGGCTCTTTTGACTCTCCAAAACAAGATGACCCTTGACAAGGATTTGGAAATGCTGCTCCTGGGTGTCTCGGGAATGTCTCTGTGCTCCAAATCACAGAATATTAACATGAGAAAATCAGTTTAAATCACTGATTTTTGATAAAAAAATGGATTCATTCCATCTTTGGCTGGTGAACACCAGGGAAAAGTGAACAGCTGTAGGTTTAGGGATGTTGTGTTCTGATCTGGAGCGTCCTGTCATGGATTTCATGGGTTAAAAGCATCTTGGTGTGTTTACATGTCTTAATTTTATCTTTTTATTTAAAACCATCCTGCAGAGTTTTATAAAATGCTGATGATTTCCTGAAGGAGTAGTTAACTCTCCAAGGCTAACTATATTTAATAGGTAGGGAGCCGTTGTTGTGTTCTTGCAGTGTGTATTATAGCAAATCCCTGCGCATGAGCGACAGAGACTTTTCAACTCTTCAATATATCCAAGGTTTACACATGGTAAAAGAAACTCCTTTATGTACAGTAAGTAACAGCCTGCAAAGTTTAGTCTAAAAGCTCATCTTTTTTTAGTCTTAGAAATGCAAAGACCTATTGGAAGCTTGTACATTTTTACTACTTCATGTTCGGCCCACAGCGAACTCACACACACAACTGTGCTACGAATCCCTGAAAAATTTAGATTTCCAGTGGGAATTGCTGTCACAGCCTTAACTCTAGTGTTTTTAAAATGGTGCTGAAATACATTTTTGTGCGTGGATGTGGATACTTGATCCGAGTCTGTGAGACTTCCAAGGCAAACCAAGCACTTGGAGTTACTACTCCTGGTAGTAACTGCAGCCATGCTGGGGAGCTGGCCAATGTGTAAATAGTTTGGAAATAATTCCACCAGTGGGAAATCAGGAGCCGTTCCTTGGTTTGGGGGTTTTCATTGGCAAGCACTGCGGATCTTCCTGGGTTTTGGGTCTGTGAGGAGCTATTTGGGGGGGTGGGGGGTGAAATCCTGCCAGAATACTCGCAGGTAGAATCCAAATCTGCCATTTCTCTTCCTAAAATTCTTCCTCAGAGAGTGGTGGCTGCTCGGGTGTGTTCAGAACTCGTCTGAGGATTATTTTTCTGTAAAAATACTAATTCAGGCTCTTCATTTCTCCATGAGTCATTAGAGCAGATGTCATGTAGAAATACCACTTGATGTCAGAGCAAAATTCACATGATTTAGGCTCTCCAGGTCATGTTCTGGATTTAAAATACTCCAAAAATGCACAAAACTATTAGAATTATGTCTGCTTTCTATATTATTTTTTTTTCAGGTGATATTTATGCCCATATCTTCACATCCGCTATCTCAGGTCCCTTTAATGAATACTTCAGGGATTTTGATGCCACATGTTGGCAGACCAAATGTAATATTTATATGCAATGAGCTGTTAGTTTTTTGTATTGTACAAATGTAAATTTGTAAAGATTTTTTTCTAGAGTTTTTTTGAAGTCACTGATGTAATCTAGGATGTTTCATTTTCCAGCTGTGGGATTGTCTTAATAAAAAAAAAATAAAAAGAGAAACTCTTACTTTGGTTTTGCATTGCTTCCTGAGTAGCTGAGACATTAAAAGGTAAAAAAAAAAAAGTAAGTAAAATGGAGGTTTTAATGTAAACAAAAATAGCTTTTTGATGAATTGGAAGTTTTATAAACTGGATATAGAAACTGTATAAATGGCTAGAAGAAGCTTTTATGCACTGTGAAGGTTGTGAGCAGGATGGGATGGAGATCCTCAACCCAATCCCCATCCAGTCTGGCTCCAAAATAACATTTTTCTGGGGAAAAAAAAAAGATAGGAGCAGCTAATGATTTCTTGGAAAAAAAGAAGGGGAAAAGTCTAAACGTGCTGTGAAATGGCTAAAAATGCCATGAAAGGAGGAGGAGGAGGCTCTGGGTGAGGTCCCTTGGCCACTGTGGGACACTGGTAGGTTTAGGGGGTGACTCGGTTCCAGGAGAATGTTGTACCTGTTGCCTAAGGGATATTTCATGGGAAACAAGGAATTACTCCTCTGTTCTTGCCCTTGTTAAATAGCAGCAATAACATTGCTTAAACAGGGGTTTTTGGGGGTGGATGGGGCTGAGTTTGTGTAGAGCTGTCAGGGGGGGCTCTGCTCTTCCAGGGGCAGGTGCTGGCAATAAATATATGGAATAAACTCAGGAGGAATTTCTTCCTGGAAAGGGTGGTCAGGCTGTGGAAGGGGCTGCGCAGGGAGGTTTGGAGTCCTCACCCCTGGAGGTGGCACTCAGTGCTCTGGGCTGGTGACAAGTGAGGATCAGGCACAGGCTGGACTCGGTGGTCAGGGAGGCCTTTTCCAACATTAATGGTTCTGGGAGTCTGTCATTCTATTTTGACTTTTCTCCTCATTAATCTGCTGACTTATTTGACATTTCACTTTATTGCGCTGATTCCAGTGGCATTTCCTCTCTGATGGGAATGAATATTTCCTTTTTAACACAACACTCATCCTCCAAACCCCAGGGACAAAAGGGCTCTCTTTTTTTTCTTGGCCTTGATGGTTACAGAGAACAAAATTAAACTTGTGTTGCAGAGATGCTGGAGCCCTCCTTTATGTACATCCATCAGATGGCATTGGAGGGAAGGAATCCCACTCCCTTCAGAGCTGCCTGACCTTTGCTAAACCTTCCTTGGCTGTCCCTCTGTTGATGTTATATTGATTTGATATCGTATTGATATTATATCATAGCTGTTATATACTTTATATCATCATGTTTAGGTCATATGTGATAACATATAATATAAATACATGTTATAAAATACATTATATAAAATACCAGAGTGGTAAAGAACAACTATTTTTCCTGTGTGCTTTGGAAATGTGTTTGGTAGAAGTAGCTTTTTAAAGGTATTTTTTTATAGATGTCTTAGAATTCAGCTGTGATTTTTATTTCAGTAGCGAGTGGACTCAACACTGCCTTGCATCCCAACGCTAATTTCCAGCCTGGAAAACCCCAAGAGCGCCTTTGCTCACGATGCTTCAGGCATGCAGGGCACTGCCGGACACATCGTGGGCACTGTGAGTCCCTGGAGCCTTCCCATCACAGCTGGGAGAGGCCAAGCTTTGCCTCCATCCCACCTTTCCAGTTCACAACAGGAATGGGATGTTCCGAGTTCCAGGAGTGTTTGGACAGCGCCTCAGGCCCAGGGTGGGATTTTGGGACTACAGTGCTGTGCAGGGCCAGGAGCTGGGCTCCGTGAGCGCTGTGAGTCCCTCCCAGCTTGGCAGTCAGTGACTCTGTGTCGTTTCCCGTCCATTGGGTACAGCCTGGCTGGCTTTGGGCGCGTTGTGAGGCCGGAGCGGTTTGGAGCCGTTTCGAAGGCCCAGGGTGCCGGGTGAGCCACCCCCTCCGTGCCCCGTCTGACGGCACTTTCGGCTGTCCTTGTTTCTGGGAGAATAAAAGCGTCTTTATGCTGATCAGGTGTGGAGCTGGAGCCCGTCCCGTGACGCAGGTGCGGGCGGTGCTGGCAGCGCTCCCGGCCCGGGCCTTCCTCCCGCTCTGCCCAGGACAAACCTTTCCCTCGGCCGGCGGGGTCCGGCCCGGGCTGACGCAGGCCCTGCCCTCCTCCATCAATATTTGCTCTGCTGCCAGGAGGGAAGGCTCGTAGGGCTGCTGCAGGAGCTCCAATCTCACACGTCCCCGCAGACGGTGCCGGAGCCCCGCGGAGCATGAGGGACCGGCTGGCAGAGCTGCAGCAGCGAGCGGCGGCCGAGGGGGACCCGCACGATGACTTCCCGCGCTTCGACAACCCCGCGTTCGTCAGGGACGACGCCAGCCCCGTGGGCCGGGCGCTGCGGGAGGCGGCCGAGCTGTGGCGGGCGCTGGAGTGCCTGGAGCAGCTCTCGGAGAGCATCGAAAGGACGCAGCAGTCGGTGTTGTGCTGCACCTCGGAGGAGAGCATCGCCCGCGAGAAGAGCGGCCTCGGCGCGGCCCGGG
>VWYI01000107.1:315461-336431 GCA_013399455.1 Anthoscopus minutus | reverse complement strand
CGTGCAGCTGGACGGGCTGCTGGCCCAGCAGCACGGCGCTGCCGACAGCGTGGAGCAGCACGTCCTGCGCACCCTGGACTACGCGGCCCAGACGGGCGGCGAGGTGAAGAGAGCCGGCAAATACCAGCGGCCGTCGCGGCGCTCGGCCCTGCTGACGGCGGCTCTCGGCCTCTGCTTCTGCTGCCCCTGCCTGCCCTGGCCCGGCCGCAGCCTGCGCTGAGCTGGGGCTGCGGGGGGATTGCAGCAGCGCTCGGGGATTCGCCCCGCGCTGGGCGAGAAACGGTGTCTGGTGGGAGCGAGGCTGTCCTGTGCTCCTCCAGCAGCGGGGCAGGAGACATGGGACACCTAGTATGATGGTGCGAGGACCGTGCATACCTTGTGTAATGGTGTAAGTGCCATGCACACCTTCCTTGATGGCACAGAGACCGTGCACTACTTGCTCAGGGGCACAGGGTCTGTGCACACGTCACATGGCAGCATGGGATCACACACACTTTCCCTGAAGGCACAGGGACCATGCATATCTTGGATGGCAGCACAGGGACCAGTTGCACCCTGCACAGTGATGGAATAACCATTCACACCTCACCTGGAAGCACGAGGACCTGGAACCTCTTGCACGGTGGCACAAGGACCACCAGCACCTTTCCTGGTGGCACAGGGACCCTGCCCACCTTGTGTGGAGCACGGGGACCAGGCACACCTTGTGCATTTATATAAGGACAGTGCACACCTTGTATAATAATGTAAAGACCACGCACACCTTGCTCGATGGCACAGGGACCCTACACACCTTGTTTGGTGGCACAGGGACCAAGAACACCTTGCACGGTGGCATAGGGACCACCAGCACCTTTCCTGGTGGCACAGGGACCCTGCACACCTTGATGGCATCATGGGAACCATGCACCTCCATTGCGGCACCCAGCCGGGAAAATCTCTTTTAACCCTCCAAAACCTGACTTCAGAGCTGCAACGTTTCTTGGTTTTGTTACTGTTTCAAGGAGAGAGGGCAAAACGCCTGTTGAAGTTTTTGGCAGGTCTGTGGTTACATGTGAGGGAACTCAATGGCTCGGTGCCACCAAGCAGCAGAGTGAAGGCTCCTCTACCACATCCCAATCCTGATTCTCCCCACTTCCTCCAGTTTCTGCTCCCTTGGGGTTATTTGGTGCATTCATGTTGCGTTTTGGTCGTTGCTGGTTTGTCAGGCAGTGGGTCAGCTTTGGGCTGGGTCTTCCTCATGGCTCATCCCATGCTCTGACACCAGGAGGGGATTTGTGCAATTTTTTTGGGAATCTGCAGGCTTTTACTTCAGCCTGCACGTTACCAAATGAGCCGATATCCCACACGTGCTGGAAATGTTGGAAACTTCAAGTGGCCCTTTCTTCTGGTGCCCATATCACCACCTGAATTTCCCAAAACCTTTCAAATTAGAGCCTGGGACCTGGTTAAGTTTTTTGGGGACTCTTTGTGGAAGGTCCCTCTGTGTCCTGGCAGTTCCTGGCAGCTCATCCCAGTGCTCTCAGCCAACCTTACATTTATTTTCATCTTCAGTCTGAGCTTTAATAAAACAATTTCTCAATAACCTCTTGAATGTGGAGAGTTATTTCTTTGCAGCAGGGAGCCCAAAGCTAAGGAAGAACAGAAGTGGAATGATTGCTCAGTGTGCTGAGTTAAATTCTTAGGAATGTAGAAAACTTAATTTTCAGGCTGATAAGTTCATATTTTCTGTTGACTTGGAAGACCCCCACATCAGGAATGTCCATCCCTATGAGAGCTCTGGGAGCCAAGTTGAGTGGTCTCTGCTCCTGCCCTCTTCCTTCTTCTTTATTTTCCATTTGTGAGGTCTAAATTAATATTCTTTTTTTATTCAAATTTTAATGAATGGAAGTTCACGTTTATTCAAATTTCATTTAAAAAAAAAAATCCACAACTTCCAGAGCATGGGGAACACCCCCTGCATCTCATATCCAAGCCCACATTTACTGCGTGGCTTGCAAGAGCAACCTCCTGGGGAGCACTGAAGTTATGTACAGCCTCCCAGGATACAAAGAGAAGGGAAATAAACCTGCTGAGGTTGGGAGATGGCAAATCTAAGCTCAATAAAACACATTTAACCTCCTTTCACGCCCTACTGTCACAGCTCTGTGCAAACAACCTCCCTGGAGCCCTCTCAGGTGGCTGGGCAGTGTCTGGCCCAACTGGTTTTGCTGCTCAGGAGATCATTATCCATAAAACACAGGGAAAAAAGCCGGGGCACCAGTGGTGCTTCCAGCCAGGACCTGTTCCCTGAGGATTTCATGGAGCACAACTCCCCTGGAGCCTGGCACAGAGGGGATGGTCCTGTGCTTGGGGATCTCCTGTATGTGGGATTAGCAGGAAAATAACCCTGATTTGTGTTCAGGGATCCATGAGGAGTTAAAGGAGGAAGAAAAGAGAAGAAACTTCACACCTTGGAGTGGATCTTCCCACCAACGGCTTCAGTGGTTAATGATACTTTCTGTATTCATGAATTTATTTATTTCTGCTGCCTGGTGGCCTTTCATTAAATACTGGTCTCAGAAAGGACCTAATTACTGCAGAGCAAAATAATTAATGATATTGTAATGTGGGCATGAATACACAAAAGAATGGGGAAGATTCCTTTCTCTTCTGGCTCTGGGACTCATCTGGAGCACATTTAGGAATATTCCTGGAGATGGTGACTCCAAGGTGGAGAACCTGCTGTAACAATTTCAAGAATAAACACAAGAGAGCTGTTTTAATTATGTCCCAAATGAGCATCAGAAACGTAAGAAGTTCACATTTAAAGGGAAAAATAAGAAAAAGCCGAAGTTAAAAATTCAAGCCCCTCAGTTCTGCTCTGTGCTCACACACATGGAAGGCATCAAAAGAGGAATTTTTGGTAAAATGTGTTAAAAGGAGCTGGATGAAAAGCCCAAAGCCTTTGTAACTGCCGGCAGCACCTGCAAAGTCTTCCAGTTGAAGAAGTGTCACTGAAAAGAATTTTTTTTTAAGAACACAAAATCTTTTGCTGTCATTTAAACAAGTAAATAATCCCAGAGCAAATTAATCACCCTGCAGAACTGATTTTTAAGGTGAGGTGGGTTATCACACCTCAACAGTTCCTGCTCAGGGACCCTGGGGGGGGTTGTGAATTCCAGCTCAAACACTGAGCTTTGGTCCCTTCCATGCTGTTGTTTTTTGATGTCACAACAAAACTCCACAAACAGAATCATTTATTGCAAATACAGTTTTTAAAAAGCCTCCTGAACACTGAGATGGAACTCAATTCCCTGAATTCTCTTGCATTTTAAGCATCTCTTTGGCCAAACCTCTGAGCATCCACATTTATCAGCAAAATTGGAGGGGAAAGTTGAACTGTGATTTCATTTTGTTGTTCTCCAGTTCCCAAGCATGAGAGGAAGGATAAATTCTCCATTCAAAACCTCTATATATTTTAATTAAATAGGAGGCATTATATTATGGGATTATATGATATGGAATTATATGATATGGAAATATGGGATTATATTTGCATTTTATTCATTGAAAACCATTGCTCAATATTTCCATTTCCAGAAATTTTTCAAAAAGGGAATTTTTTAGTTCTCAAATCACACTTGGCAATTTTATTCTGAATATACTTAGTGTCAAATCAGAAATTCATTCTGCTGTGGGGGCTACCAAGTGATTGCCTTGCTTTAAAACACTTTTTACATTTCTCTCCCCAACCCAGGAATGTGTCAGCAGTTTAAATTGATTTGATTTGTTTTCTCCCCAGTTTTTCCTGTATTTTGCAGTGAATCAACAACTCTATTCATAGAGCTCATCAAATATCTGCTGCTGCCTCTCCAAAAAATACGGAGATCTGGCTCACAAACCTTTCTGCAGGAGTAGGCATCTCTGCCAAGAAATTCAGGGGAGACACTGCTTGCCTTGGAAACTCCATCCTTGGAGTTTCAAATGGAGCTCATCTTTGGAGTTTGCTTCAGCTGGATGTCTTTGGTGTCCCTGATCTGTGTGGGCAGCCTGGAGCAGGTCACACCTCAGTTTGAGATAATTTTTAAGGGTGTTTCACTGCAGGCATGAACTAAATTGCATTTTCCAGGGATAAAATATTGCTGTTGGATTTCCCTGTCAGGGATGAAATTTTATGTCCATGCCTCTTCCTGCACTCAACTCATACAAAATCTACCAGCAATAATTTAGGATCACAGAATGGTTTGGTTTGGAAAAGGCCTTGAAGACAATCCACCCCCACTCCCTGCCATGGGCAGGGACACCTTCCACTATCCCAGGCTGTTCCCAGCCCCATCCAACCCGGCCTTGGATACTCCCAGGGATAAGTCAACCACAGCTTCTCTGGAAAATCTATTCCAGGGCCTCTATACCCTCACAGCCAGCAATTCCTTGCCATTATCCCAACTGATCTTGCCCTCTGGCAGTGGGAAGCTGTTCCCCTTGTCCTGTCACTCCCTGTAGCTCAGACTGGAAATTCCTGTTTCCTAGAGCCTGAAGCCTTGTGTGCACTAACCTTTGTGTTTTCCAAGCAGAGACTCAGATTTAGGGGCTGTTCCTGGCTGGGAGGGCAGAGTTCTCATGATGGAAGAGAAATGAGAGGGATTTGTGGCAATTTTTTATCCTCGCCATGTTCCAGTCACACCGTGGGAATGACGGATACGTCACGGTCTGCCAGGATCCCACAGTGGCACTGGATAATGAATCAAGGAGAGCTTTTCCAGGGGTCATTTGGTGCCTAAGTGCTGTTTGCACAGCTTCAAGTGAGATCCAGGGGACAGCTGGATGTTATCCCTGGCAGTCTGCATTGCTGGAGCTCTTGGAGCCTCAAGAATGAGTCACAGCCAGGGATGGGACAGCAGTGACATCCACGGGATGACTGCCCTGGCTTTTCCTGGAAACAAGGTCAGAGTCACCTTTGCACCCACAGTGATCATCAAGGCTTTAAACAGCCCCAAATTCGGGTTCTGGTGCAATCCTCACTTCACAGGTTGTTTTTACTTTGGCTTCATGCAACATATCCACCCCTCTGGGCTCTGTGACCCAGATCAACTTCTGCTTCTCTAAAAATGGGCTTTGTCTTAATGATTTTGTCAATCTGTGTTCACCTACAACATCTCCATGGAATACTCAATAACATTTCACTCAGAACACAAAGGTTTTGGGCTGGAGTAACACTGAGAGGCAAAAAATTGACAGTTCAAGCCTAGCAAGTGGGTCAAGCTGAACTTTGTTGTATCAAATACACCTTAAGGAGAGTTTTCCCTCCTGTTTGTAATGGCACAGAGCCATTTGTGATGAGGAGCTGTTTTACAGCTCGAATGTTCTGTCTGGCTTGCAGGAGTCTGTCTCCAAGACAGATCCTTTGGCACTTGGTTTTATGGGAGAAGGAGGTGGCTTCTCTGTCCTTCAGGAAAGGCCTAGTATTTTTTTTTATTCACAAAATGATGGTGGCTGAGTGACATCATTTCCCTCATGTTCCTCAACAGTGAATCCTATTTCCCAAATATTAGCACAGCAATAAACCTGAGACCTGCAGAAAGCTTTGGAGCCGTCGGCTGACGGCGAGTGAATGTCTGGTGGTGATTTCCAAATGGAATTGTGGGCAGAAAGCACCAAAGAGGAGCAGCCAATGCCATAAATCACAATTACAAACTGGCATTATTATCTGGGCCACAAAGAACAGTTTTTACTTGTCATTATTTTTAACAGAGATATGAATCAAAGATGAAGTGGGAAAACTGGAGGAGTTTTTTCCAAGAGTGGTTTTCAAGAGCAATCCTCTTCCTGCTCTCTGGGTGACACAGAGAAAACTTTTGCTGCCTTTTTGTCCCCAAGCCATCTCCTTCAGAGGGTGAATATTTCTTCATTTAATTCTGATGCTATGCAAATGGGAAGAGAAATAATAGTGCCTCTCTGAGGTCAGGGACAAAGGCTTTCCATGGCTTTCCATGGCTTTCCACGCTAGGATGGCATAACTGCAATAAAACTCTGGTTTACTCACTGCTTTTACACTCAGCTCAACTCTAAAGCAGCTCCTTTTTAAATCATTTACTCATTTTCTTTTTATACAGAGCCTGCCAGGCTTCAGAATAACTGAAGTGGAGAATGTTAGGAATAGAGGAGCAGGGAAGATAAACACTCTTGAGAGCAGCGTACAAATGCAGCTCGTTCAGTGCTGGAACAGGAACATTCAGGCACTTTTTCCAAAAGAAGCAATTAACACTTTTTAAATAGCTGTATTATGTAGCTGCAAAAACTCCTTGTGTTTGCTGCCATGAGGAATGGATGAGGTTTATTCACCACAACAAAAACTATTTTATTGAAAACAGGAAGCAGATAGAAGACCTGAAACCCAAACTTTTGTTGGAAGTTAGTGGCTGTGGAATCCGAGTGGAGAAGGGAGCTGGCTTGGTTAAGGTGGACAGCAGATATCCGTAGGTTTGCTACAGGAATTTTTTGAAGTTTCCATGGTTCTTGCCCCAACATCCTCAAAGATTAAATGTTTCCTGGTTTATTATTTCAATATAGAATCCCAGGATGTTTTGGGTTGGAAGGGACCTTAAATCCCATCCCATTCCACCCCTGCCACAGGCAGAGACAGCTCCAACTATCCCAGGGTGCTCCGAACCCCATCCAACCTGACTTTGGATGCTGCCAGGGCTGGGGTAACCACGGCTTCTCTGGATACCCTGTGCCAGGGCCTTCATCCTCACAGGGAAGATTTGGTGCCTGAAAACCATCAGCAGCACAGGAGAACCATGAAATTCCTAACCCACACCTGTAGGAATGGTTTGGATTCAGCTCTATCCATAACAGCTGCAGGAAATCCAAATCCCAGCTGGAGTGACTGGAGGGACCATGGGGTTCATCCAGCCCAGCATCCCACGAGCCCAGATCAACTGGAGCTCTGCTCAGCCAAATCTTAACAACCTTCAGGGATGGAGACCTCAGTCTCTGGGAAATCACCCCTCAGGGATGTCTGTTAAACAAATTTCTATTAAACTGGGTGGATATTGGGAAAACTGAAGTGCAGGCTGGCTGTAACTTGGGACCTGCAGCACTTCCTCTAATTTTGCTGCATTTTCTTGCATTTTAACCATGCCTTGTCAATGTTCAGAAATGTAAATAGGGACTGGAGCAGATGTGCCTCAGTCTAGGATAGAAAATCAGTATTTTGTCCTTTTGTCTCTGAGCTGTTGAGGAAGCTCTGGGAGAGGACTGTGGACGTGACCCAGCAGATCTGCTCTGCTGTGAAACACAGGCGTGCTCTCTTGTGCTGCCTCAGAATAGAGTTTAAAAGAAATAATTCTTATTTCCATACTGAGTCATTGCTGACACTTTGTTGAGCGAGTGAATTTCATTTCAGCTGGTGGTGAATTGGGGACAGGTGCAGAGGATCAGCTTTTTGTTTTCCTAGCAGATGCAAGGAGGGGAGAGAGCAATGTGGTTCTCTTCCATAAAGCAGCCACAGAATAATGGCAAATTAAGACTAAAGCATTTCTGATGAATAAAGACAGAAACACAAAGTTCCAGAAGAAAATGTGCTCCACAAAAAAAAACCCCTGAAGTTTCCAAACTTGCAAAATACGTATTTGTTATAAAGCCAGGTATTTATCATTTGTTTAGTGGGTTTGAAGTGTCTCGTGGAATCATTTAGATTGGAAATAACCCAGCTGGAGGAGCAGAAGGTGGAGGAAATCACCCAGCCCAGCACATTCTGGTCCCAGGTAGGTACAGAAAGGGACCTTTGACCTTGCCTTGGACCTTGCTTGACCTTGGACCCAGCCCACCACAGACATTTCTCACCAATTCGTTGCAATCTGTTTTTCACACCTATATCATTACTAAAACGCTTTTTCGGTGATTTGGGCCTGTTGTTTTATTATTTAAATGGTTATTTCTCAGTTTGAAAAGGCTACAATAAAAGCTTTCAGCAGTTTCAAAACTCTATCTTAAGAAAAGTGATTTAATGAATAAAATTAACTATGAAATATTTGATTAACTGATTAAATCTAGTTTTTAAACACTGGTAAAGCTGCAAGACACTTTTCAGTGTCAGGCAGTGAATCCTCCTGGCTTTGGAGGCAGCAAATTTTGGGGCAGGCTGACCTACAAGCACAGGCTTTGGAGTGAAAGAAAACCTGGGTGGAGATTTCATCTGAGCTCCACCCCAGGGTCCACATCCGGTTCATCCATCCAGGGCTAAGCTCTGAGCTGTAATTCCACCCCACTTCGGCAGTTTCATAATTTTTCATCGTTTTCTATCGTTTCATCATTTTTCCAGCCAGCGACAGCCGTGTCCCGGAGCTCCTCTCCCGGGTGGTGACAGCACAAGGAGTCGCTTGGCAGCTCCAGGGACGCTGCTGAGGCTCCTCCAGCCCGTCTGCCACGCGTGTTCCAGGGATTTGTGTCTCCAGCGGGGAGGACACAAGGAATTATTTATGTGTGGGCTCACACGGGCTCCTCCTGGAGCAGCCCCGGCAGATGGATCCCTCCGGGAAGCTCCAAATCCCGCACTTAGGCAGCTGCCGAGCCGCAGGGTGGGAATGACCGCTCAGCCGGGGATGCTGCAGGAGAGGGATGCTGCAGCCAAGCCTCCTCCCGGCTCCATGTGTCCATGGCCCTGTGCCCGTGGACACTCCTGCAGGTGGGAAAGACCTGGGCAAGTCTGAGGATGCGTTTTAGAGGAGGAAAAGCGCCAGGGAGAGGAAGGAACCCAAGCCCCGTGGGTGGCTGGCAGGGAGGCTGCAGGCTCTGCTTGCAGGGAATGAAGGGCTGAGATCCAGGCTCGGGAATTGGGCTGCACCCTCCCTGTCCCACCCAGCGCTGTCACGGCCAGCCCGGGCAGCGTCCAGGGAGCTGGAGCCATCCCGGTGCCAATTAACACCCAAAGCGGAGTGATTGCAGGGCGTAATTAACCCCTGAGCGAAGGCACCGCGGGCACATCCCGGCCCTGCCTTTGCCCGTGGCCACGTTCCAGAGCGGAGCCTCCCGCTCAGCTCATCCCGGACTGGCTCATTCCCACCAGCCCCCAGCCTAATTAGAGGGCTTGATGTGTGGTAATGGCTGCGCTAATTAAATGTTGCTGTTTATCATTAAATAATGAGGCTCATTAGCATGGGCTGTGCAGTGAGAGCTCGTGGCTGAGCTCCACTGCCCGGCTCTGCCCAGGAAACCTGGGAGTTCCCTGCTCCAAAACTGGATTCAGGTCCAAATCTAAATCCATGTTGGTTTTTTTTTTTTTTTCTAGCACATTAAAACACTTTGACTTGTTTAGCCATAAGTATTTTAAATCGGGAACATTTGAACAGGCTGTGGAGGGAAATGTCCATCTGCTTGCTGCTTTGGGTCACTATTGATCCCTTCAGTGTTCCAGAGGCACGGGGAAAATCTGATATCGAGCACATTCCCAAAGGGAACATTTTTTTGCATGTGTAAAAAGCTAAATTGATTATAAGAATGCAGCCAGCACTGCACAAAATTGCACTTGAAAAACAGCACTGAAAAAAATTTCAGGTGGTTGTTTTGCTGGTGCACCACAGAACAATGTTTTTAGTGTCGTTTCTGCAGCATAATTCTCAAATTTCCTGAACTAAGCAGAATATTAAAGAGTGGTGTATTGGAAACTCCAATCCACTGAAATATTCACAATATAAAATCTTAACACATCCCCAACAGTAATTTAAAACATTATAGCTGTTGGATCGAAATAAAAAGTGGGGGAAAAAAACAAGCCCCAAAACATGCAGCAGGGCTGAAATTCCAACTTGTTTTTACCACACAGTTGCAGATAGCCCTGGTGAATCAGAAAGTCCTTTTTAATCCTCATTTTATGTATTTTTTTATCAGAGGGGCCAGCTGGGATCACAGTGGCTAAAGATTACCAACATTTCCATTACCATCACTTTATAGCTTGGCCATAAACATCCCTCAGAACTGGGATGGTACAAGGCTTCGCTTAGGAAGAAATTTTTGCCTTCAAAACTTTGAGTGACTTAGGAACCATTAAGGAAGGCAAAAGGAAAATAAAAAATTTCATTTTCCTCATGGTAGATTTTTTTTCTCAGCCTTCACAACATGGAAGTCTGGTTGTAATGGACACTGCTCCTTCCTATTTGCTTGTTTTCTTGGAAACTAGCTTTGTATCAGGAGTAAAACGAGGCAAAAATGGGATTTTTTGTTTTGGTGGTAGATTTGTTTCTGGGATTGGGTTTGTGCTTGTGCAGAAGGGCAAGAATTTACCCCGGGTGTGATGTTTTCCCCCTCCCCATTAACAATGGAAAAACAGCCTGGAAATAGTGCTGTGAAACTGCACTGAAAGAGGGAAAACTGGGAGTGATGAGAACCGAAGCAAATGCCCTTTTGCTGGATACAATGGGATAATTTTATTCATAAAATGGCAAATAATTTCCATGCTGGAAAGCATTTTGCTCTTTCCTAGCAGGGAAACAATAGGCACAATTCATGCAAACACCAAGGAAAACATGTTTGAAGGCAGAGAGAGCTCCAGAGGCTCCGTGTGAGTGTGGTAAATGCTCCTTTAATTCCACATCCAGCCCCTGAGCCCCCACAGGGATCATTGCCACAAGAATGCCGAGACCTGGATCAATAGGTTAGA
Organism: Anthoscopus minutus; assembly: GCA_013399455.1. NCBI lineage: Eukaryota > Metazoa > Chordata > Aves > Passeriformes > Paridae > Anthoscopus > Anthoscopus minutus. The sequence goes on along the minus strand of VWYI01000107.1, from coordinate 325,789 downwards.
GCTTCCTCATCACTTTGTACCAGTGGGTCAAATAAAGATTATTTTTAGCTCCCAACCCACCTTTGTGCTGTGGTATCTGAGAGGGAGGAGCTCCCTGGGACCTGCTGGATTTTAAATTCTTTCCTGTTGGAATGTCAGCAGTGGTATCTCCATGTGAGCATCAGACAAGGGGTTTGACCCTGATCTATTTATTTCCCATTAGGGGAGCCCATTAAAGGAGATTAGAGGCCAGCTCAAAGTGTACCAATCATTCTTCTTGCGACTGACAGCCAGGAAAAGAAGAGAAAATAATTTTACTCATCCCTTACCAAGGAATTCCAGGTCCTGAGGTCATCTATGCCAGGCAAATGTTCAGGAAATATTCATCCACATTAACACATGGATAATGCCAGGATGCCCAGTAAAATCCCATCTCCTGGCAGCCCTGGGACCTCACCAAGAAAATAACTTTATTGTAATCAAAATTAAAATTAAAATTAAAAATGAAATCAGTGTTATTCCTGGCAGGGAAGGAGATAAGGTGTTAAATAAGCCTGGCAAGGGATGAAGGGCTGTAGCACATCCAGGGATTCACATCTGTAAGAGCTCAGACAGGACATGGGATTTGTGGGAATTGGTGGCATGGCACCCATCAATCTATGATAAAATACAATATTTCATAAATCAAAGTATCTTCTACCAAGCACTGCTCACAGCCACAATGTCCCACCTGAAATGGATCCTTCTGAGCAGATTTTTGGGAAGATTGGGAAGAAAGGTTGTGGTGCAATATTACACTGATTTCTTATTTAAAATAGACTTTCCTGGGGTTTTGTCTCTGTGCTTACTCTGTGTGGGTGTGTGGGTTTTATTCTTTCATTAAATAAAAACCTAATGAAAATAAGGGTCTATAAAGTTGGAGGGCAGGAATGACTCTGCTGCCTCTGGAGAGAGGCCATTAGCTCTGTCTGAGGTATTTTATTACTGAGAGCTGCAAAACCACTCCTTTGCTTGCAGAAACAGCTACATTCTAGTTTGGTAGCACTTGGGGGAGGACTGTGATTAACTAAGAGGTCGATTTTCTACATTTACAATCTACATTAAAATCCAAAATGCGGAAAATACAAATTCAAATTATATCCAGATGAAATTCAAACCTGAAAAAGGCTCTTTTTGCATACACAGAAGCAGCCTGAATCACCCCCAGCGCTGCTGCATGTAGGAGTTCTCCTTTTAATTGTTTTTCCCAAGATTTATCAAAAATCAAATTCCTAAAAGGTTTTCCTTTATCCATGCATCACATTCCTGCATCCTGGTAAAACTTGCTCGCAGCCATTCAACTCTAGGAGCTGAAGATGCACCAAAAGGCACCAAACACCTGAGTGTGAAGAATATTAGGCAGAAAAAATACAACAGTCAGGATTACTCTGGCTGGTGTCTTCCTGGGTATCCAGAGGGCTCAGGGAACTCAGGAGGAAATTCCACAGGAAGTTTTGTACCAGGTTTTGCCATGGCTGCCTCCTCCTCCGCTCCGGTGCTGCATCCCCATTTTATGGAGCACAAGGAATATTCCTGGATTCATCATTTCCTCCTCTATTTCCCGCAAGAGCCGACACAAGACATCATTATGTTTTTAATTTGACTCACTAGAAATACTGAAAATTGCTTTGAGCAGCCAAGGCTGTACCCGAAATACAGCAAGCAAGCTCTGCTGCACATAAAATACAAAAAACTCTTGCTCTGGTCCAGTTCTCCGTGTGCCTGGTATAATAGTGGAATATGGAAAAACAGGCTTCAAGTCCCCCTTCATTATGGAATAACAGGTTTAAGAACCCTTGTTCTCTACCAAAACCTTAAAAACTGGCAGGGAGAATATTAAATTCTCCAGCAGGGCTTTACTGCCTGGGGTTTATCTCTTTTTCCAGCTCCAGGTTCCAAATTACTGTGCAGATCCCAGCATGCATCTTGGTCCTGGAGATGAGTGGAGGGGATCCAGTTGTCGACATCCTGCTGGTGTCTGCTCCATTCATCACCATCAGCAGGGATGCTGCTCTGCCTGTCAGATATTTTGATCCATAATTGGATTAAAAGTGAGTATTAAAGGGAATGTTTTGGGTTGGTGAAGCCACGGCCCTGGGTGGCTCGGAAGAGGGGAAAAAGGACAGTGTTAACTGAGGAATTCCCAATTAGATGGTCAGCAGAGCTGCATGGAAAAGAGGAAGGAGAGGGAGGAGGCTGAGATTACAGAGCAGTAATGCTCTGAGCAATCCAGCAAATAGGGGATGCTGGGCTGGAAAACCAGGAGTAGATGGCACCAGATTTTTCCATAAGGATAGGGACAGGATGGCCCAGTGACAGCACAGCACTGACTGGATCATATTTCAGAGCAGGGAAAATTGTGTAGATGGAAAGAAAGACGTGGCTTGTGGAGGTGGTTTATGAATAATTACAGTTTGCCTGCTTTAAAAAATCCCATCCCAGCAGAACCAGGCACCAGGCTGCAGCCTCAGCCCTCTAAGGTGGAAGCAGCCACATGGAGCTGAAATGGGGACAGAAATGCCACTCCTGAGAGTTTAACAGAAAATTCCCAGCTTTGGAAATACTCTGGAAAGTCTTGGGGCAGGCTGGCTGCTCCCACACCCAGAGCTCATTCCATGTCATGCCAGGCTGGAGTTTCTCCTGCTCCAACCCATCTGTCGTGATTTTATCACCATTGACTTCAAATGAGTTGGATTTCTCCTGAATCAATCCCCAATTAATTACCTCAGCTGAACATTGTACAAAGGACCAATTTTTATCTCTTTCCCTGCCCATGTGACTGATTCACTGGTAATGGAAATCTTTGCCTTCAGGCAGAGGAACGATGGCAGCTGGGTCTTCTGCTGCCCATAAAAGCCAGAAAAACTCAGAGATATTGCTCTCCTTTCCCCATTTTCCATTTTTTATAGACAACTGCATCCAATCAGTCGTAACAAATGTCTTCTCTAAGCTCCTTGTATATTTTTTAAAGGTCTGACAGGTGAAACTCCTAAAGGAAGCAATGGGAATACAGCTGTAAACAGGCAATTAGTGAGAAGCAACACTCATTTATGATTTTTTAATAATTTCTATGAAGTGTTACGAGTCATTTTACCGAAACCTGCTTATTTGTCTTGCACTGACCTCACCAGAAACACTCATCTTGCTAAATTGACCAGCAAGCCACATTTATTGGAGTCATTTAAACAGAGAAATATCAAGCGACTTATAAAACACAGCAGCTGGAGCAGAGGATTCACATTTGCAGAATCTCATCTTTCTGCCACTGGTTAAACCCAGCCACTTTAATGGCAGCAGATCAGGAGTCACAATTCTGTAGGAAACAGAGAAAACTCACTCAAAGTCTGGAATATTTGTGGTGTTAGGAGGGGCAACACCAGGACTCGGCCACCACGGAAGGTTGAGGAGCTGCCCTCCAAGGCTCTCCAGCCGCAGGATTTTTTCCACCAAGTGAAAGGAACCCACCCGTGGGATGGAGAATCTTTGCCTCCCCTGTTTTTCTGAGAGAAGTCTGTCACTTGTGTCATGCAGTGAATTTTATCAATTGATGAAGCCATTTTCCCTGGAGAACAAACCATCCTCCCCACACTGGGGACCAGGAGATGGGCTGTGTTTTGGTGACACAGGAGCGTGTTTGGGTTTGCTCTTTCCTCCTCCCTCAGCTCTTCCTGGTTTTCCCTTCTCCTCCAGACTCATAAATAATTGAGCTGTACAGAAGAGCCAGAATCTACTCAGATCTTCTTACAAGAGAAGGTATTCTCCCCTGGAAAAACCAGTGTAATTGCAGTTCCATTTTATTGTTTGATCTCTTTGTTGTTTATAGTGTAAATAAGGAAGACTGGGATTTGGGAGCTGCCTCTCAAAAACCTCTGTTGAAAAGGAATTCAGGTTATTTTGCTTGGCTGCTATAAATACTTCATGAAAATGTCTACTCTGTCAAAGAGAATGTGAATTTGCTGAGTGTTGAAAGGAGCTGCAGAAATGCACATTAAAGATTCACAACCCAGCCTAGGCTTCATTCAGGAGAGGCTTTCTCATGATTTTTCCAGTTGATGGGATCCTTCACAGACATGAGAATATTTGTGTCTTCCTTTGACTAAAAAGCTGCTTTAAAGCACAGCTTGATGGTCTTATTCAAACAGAAACGACATTCAAAGCTGGCAATTAAGGACTCAGGGTTTTGGCCAAGGCATCACATCCCCACTGCTGAAATATTCAGTGCTTGCTGCTGGCACTGGGTTTGTCTCACTTGGTGAGGAGCAAACTCTGGATTTGAGCTCTGCAGGTCACCTCAGGTGCCTTGTGACAGGGCCATGCTGAGCTCCTCCACGTCCTCCTCATTGAATTGAAAATTAAATAGCCCAGAAATCACAGAATCCCAGGATTTTTGCATTATTTTCCACCCTATTGGTTGTGAGGAATATGTAGGGTGAATCAGCCAAATGGTCCATGAGATTTTAAGTCGTGTTCCAGCTATTTTGGTTGGACAGTGCTTGGAGCAGCCTGGGAGTGTGGAAGGTGTCCCTGCCCATGGCAGGGAATGGAATGAGATGAGCTTTGAGGTCCTTTCCAGCCCAAACCACTCTGGGATTCTGTGATTCTCTCTTGGATATTCCCAAGTGGTTATTTTTCAGCAGCCAAGCCCAGCGAGTCCCACACGTGTAACACAACACCTGCATATTCTAATTAAATCCTGAATTCTATTTGTTGAATACTTGTCCATAGCTATATCTGATTTAAACCTACCCACTATTTTCCCCTAGCAAACAATGATTTATTTGAGTAAATTCTGCAATCCATTTCTCAGGGCAGTGCCTCTTCCTGCAGTTGTTTGGGCTGTTCTGTGTCTTACTGTGCTTCCATTCTTTTTGAAGGAAAATGAAATCTCCCACATGGATTAGCATAATTTCCTGTGAGAGTGACTGTGCTAAAGCCATTGACTAATGCACTTTGCAAACCAGAATATTTTTCAGGGAGATGAGTTCCTTCTGGGCAGATATGCAAATGCAGTCTCCTTTTTATTCAAATATCTGAGGAATTATTTGTGGGGAATTAGTTTGTGATTGTTCCTGAATCAGTATGAAAAGCACTTGGACACTGCCTGCATATTAAGAGTAGTTATTTATAACACTTAATAACTCAACTCAGCAAAGGTCACAAGGGATAAATGGTGCTCTTGGATTCAGGCAAACATAATTCATTAAGGATTAACATCTGTCTGGTAGTAGAAAAACACAAAGGAGCTACTTGGCCTTCACTAATTTCCCTAAGATCAACATCCTTTAGGGTTTTGGGATATTTTGTCTATTTTCTGTGCAGTACAGATCCAATGAGATGTTGCTTGAGATGTTCTAAGCTCAAGCCCTGGCTGTTTATGGAGCATCAGGGGTGGAAAAGAACAAACCCTCAGCTCTGCCACTGCTAAAATTGGCAGCCTGAGGTAGTTTAGGATCCAGAAAAGGAAGGTGACCTCTTCCTAAGGTACTTTTGGGCTGAAATCAACACAGCAGGAGCTTTTACCATTCCCCAAAAAGCTGGGGGTAACCAAAAGCAGCCCAGAAATGAGGCGAGCTCCTGAAGAGCGCAGAAGCAACCAGGAGCAAACCAGGAGTGGTGCCTCTGCCAGGGATGCTCCTGCACTGACACAGAAATCCAAGAGCTCTTGGAGGAGAGGGAAAAGGGCTTGGAGTTGATGGTGAGCTGGTGCCAGGGTGACCCAGCTAAAGTGAGATAAAACCTGCCAGCAGGGAAGTGTTCTCCAGGTGCCCCACACTCCACAGTTCATGAAGTGAAATGTGACAATGTAAAAATATTTTCCATAATCACCACAATCTACCTTTGGCCATGCGGACCCTGCAGCAAGTGTGATCCAGGGAAGTTCTGTAAGCAAGATCCATCTCCTCTCACTTCATCCAGCCCAAGAGCAGCTGGTGCCCACAGAGGACTTATCTGGGCAGCAGCACTCCTGCTTTCCTCTGTCACCAATTTCCCCATGCCTGGAAGTTTTCTTCTGACCAGCAAGAAAAAGCAGATTTCTTGTTGAATTGACAACATCCCATTAAAATTCAGCTGGAGATGTCTCCTGCTTTGGTGGCAGCAAATCCCTTTGGGCATCTCTCTTGTAAGCCAGACATCCTGAGGTACCACTGAAGAACCAGAACTTTATTACTACAGAGAAGAAGAGATAAAAGGGAAAGAAAGATAATAATTACAGGCTGAGCAGAGGAGAAAGAAATGTCATTAGTGGCTCCAATGACCTGTCTGCCCAGGGCATTGGAAGTCCACCAAAATAAACAATTTGTCTGGGAGATGTGAGCAAATAGATAATGCAAAATTTATGTTCTTTCAGTTTCTTTGTGTTTAATGAATGCAGTGACTCCACAAACAGGTTGTGTAGGACAGGGTGTCCAGCAGAACACGTCAGCTGAGCTGCTCTGACAAAAAACAGGTCACAAGGGGTGACCTGCTCAAAACTGCAAAGACACTTCGTGCACCACCAGGACACCTGGCCCTGTGAGAGACGTGACACTGCAGCAGAAAGTTCTGCAGTTCTTCGGAGGGTGAATTGTGCTTTCCTGCTGAAATGGAGAGGGATCAGTATGGCAGAGCACTGAGTTAAGGAGCCTCAGTCCTGCTGGGACAATGTGTGGTCACAGATAAATTTGTGTGAGAGCCCGACACAGAGGAGCCCCAGCTCAGGTTTGCTCCACAATGACTCCATCCACAGGAAGTTTCATCCAATCCTGGGATTAGGCTTCTAATCTTTGTATTTAATCTCCAAAGTGAAAGATGTCCCTAGCCATGGCTAGGAATGGGATGATTTTGAGGTTTCTTCCAATCTAAATGATTCCATGATTCTTTGAAAATAATGAAAACCCGGAATCCCTGGTCATCAGGCTTAAGCAGAAAATTCCAAGTATTTTTTAGAGCAGATTTATCTGTGGTTTTTTTTTAACATTCTCCTCAGGTGTGGCAAAATTCCGATTTCTCCTCAAGTGTGGCAACCAGCTCCATTCCGAGCCAGCCCGGAGAAGGGGAGCCGGGCTGTGCCCAGCATCCCGCCCCGGTCACCATGACAACGGGATCGCAGAGGACAGCGAGCGAGAGAAACCCTTCGGAAACCTCTGGAGCTCAAGAGGAATCGCAACAATCACCACCCCAGACTCCTCGTGTCTCCAGGGACAACTGTGAAGAACCGGGGTGACGCAGGCTCTGATGTCACCCGGCGAAGCCACCGTCGGAATTCGGCTCCCGGTGCCACCTGTGTCACGGAGAGAATGACAATGAGCCAGGAGAGGTTGGCTCTGCGGGAGGATCTGGAGTGCTAATGAATGTTAACAGCTCCTAAGGAGCCCGTGCTCTGCATGGCAATGACGGGCCCGAGGCAGCGAGTGTGCAAGGGAAAGTAGTAATTGTGATATCAGAGGGAGAGTAAATGGATCAGCTCCCGGGAAATGCTCCTCGTCTGCATGGCAGGGTTTCGTCTTTGTGTGGGAAACAGCCAAAGGTGGGATGAGAGGGAAACGTGGAAGTGCAGCTGATCTGTCATCTACAAGGATCAGTCCTGGGTGTTTGGCTGTTGGTATTTCAAATGGTTTTTCCTTGGAAGATGGTGCAAAGCCACAATATTTCCTTTGGTGGCTCCAGGTGTTCTTACCTCGCACCTTCTCCAATAATTCCATAGAATCCCAGGATGGTTTGGGTTGGAAGTACCTTAGAGATTACCTATTCCACTCCCTGCCATGGGCAGGGACACCTTCCACCATCCCAGGCTGCTCCAAGCTCCATCCAACCTGGCCTTGGGCCCTACCAGGGATCCAGGGGCAGCCACAGCTTCTCTGGGAAATCCATTCCAGGGTCTCCCCATCCTCACCAAGAAGAATTTTCTCCTAATATCTGACCTAAACCTACCTTCCTTCAGCCTAGCACTATTTTCATGTCAGCCCAGCTACATGAGGAACATCTCGTGGGGCACTCCGAGTGGCACGCAGGAATCTTCTCCACTGCTGTATTTTTAAAAAAATTTAATTCAAGTCTTGGATTTTCAGAGCAGAAGATTTTAATTAGAACAATGCTCACAAGCACAGGGTCTTTCTGCAGTGGTTTTGAGCATCAATAACAATTAATTTCTAAAGCTCATGACGAAGGTTATTTGTGTAATGAGCTCAGGCAGTGTTTGCAGTCACTGCAGCTATTCCAGGTGAGAGCAGCTGAATTTCAGGTGAGTGATGATCTGTGCAGAAAATCAGACTCCCCCTCATCTCAGTGAGGGGTCTGAGCCCCCAGCCCTCACCCAGGGGCTGCTGTGTCACCACTGCACAGAGGATTTCAGGGGACATCACAGCTTGGCTTCCTGCAAGGAGAAAGCAGCAAAGATCAGGAAAACCAGGGGAGCAGCCACTTTTAGGGGAATCCCAAAGATGAGCAAAGGGTATTTTGGCCACGAGAGGGGACTTCTTGCCCAGCCAGCCCTGAAGAATCTCAGCTGCTCCTCCAGGATCAGCAGCTTCTGTGTGTTTTAAGCAAGCTAAAAAGTACAGGCTGCTCTCTGCCCACTTCATAACGCTCAGCTGGGAAATCCCAAGGATGTGGAGCAGAAATAATCAGATATAAAATGACAAAGTGGCATTATTATATATCATAGACATTCTGCTGAATCAATACATGTCAGGAAGCATTTTGCTGCCCCCAGCTATCAGCAAAGAAAATTCTCCACAGCTTTCCCCTAAGTTTAGTGTTTTCTTTTCTCCTGCACACTCTGCACCTGTGAAAGAGCCCATGCCTGAGACAGGAAATCAAAGGAGAAGTTTGTTACAGAGCCACCTCAGAGGGAGGCAATAATGCCCTAATATGATTTACCCTAATCAAATTTACCCTTCTTAACCAACCTATAAAATATTTACACAGCTTTTTTCCCCCACAGAAAGAGAAAAGCTTCCAAGTGCTTGGGTGAATCAATTGGATGAGCAGGTACATTAAATTTCAGGATTTTTAACCCACATTATGAGGATATTCTCTGAGCAGGCATCCAGGAAAGCACAGCCATCAGTGCCCAGGTCCTCTCTCCTCAGCAGATTTCCATCCTGATTAGCAATAAAACAGCCTCATCCTACCCCAGAGCTCCTCTCCACACTGTGGTTTTCCATCCAGTCCCCCAGAGCAGCAGGGCAGGGGCAGGTAAAGAGCCTCTTGCACACCTGTGACCCACTCAGGAACACAAACCCCCAGCCTGAGCATCCTCCATGCTGCTGACACCGGTCCAAGCCAGAAATTCCTTTAATGACTGGCCCAAGCCATGGGAATTCCAAGCACAGAAAGCTCTCAAGATCTTCTAAATGCAAGCTCAGATACAGATATGTGTTGTGGGTTTAGAACTAGCTAAACTCACCAGCACACTTACTCATTTTTTGTTGTGAGATGTGATTTTAGGAGAAAGGAAAACAGGCTCAAACTTAGACTATAAAGAAAGTTTTATAAACAAAACTTAAAAGAATGGGAAAAAAAAGGAAAAATCAGAATGAAACTTCCAGAACACTTCCCTCCCCTGCCCACTTCTTTTCTTTCCCACCTGGGAAAGAAAACCTGGTATTTTTAAATCAGTTATCACTTCTACAATAATCTTTCCTCAATTCTCATAGGGCGAGGAGTTTTCTTTCTCAACACCCTGGAGATATGCCCACAAGAACACAGTCCTTTCGTGGCTTTGCATCTTCACAAAACAGCAGCTGCCCGATTTAGAAAAACTCTGCTGTTGTGAAATTCCTCCCATTTTCACAACTGAGTGAATGGGCCATGTCAACTTATGGGGTGTCATTTTTTAAGGATGAGCTGTTCAAAGGAAAAGACTCTCTCCACCAATTTCCACAATCATCTTCATCTCCAAACACAAAAGTCTTTTTTGCTCTCTGAGACAGAGAATTTTCTTCACTCTCATCTCTGTCTCTCAACTCAAACTCCACAGAGCGTCACTGCTTCTTCAACATCTACTGCCTCTGGTCAGGTCCACATTTGAACACTTCACCATCCCCTCATACTTGTTTTCTCTCATGAATTAAAGGAAATGCTGTAGTTATTATGGTCCATCTCCATGGTATTACCAAAAGAACTTTCAGTCTCAATACTAGGACGTCTCCTCATTCCCCTTCTCCTCATTCTGGTACTTAAACTCTTTCTCAACTGACCCTGTTGTTCTCACGTTGTCACTCTGTGCTTTTCTCTCACTCAAGGGAAGAATCGTGCTCTGCAGGTCTCATCTGTGCACTGAAAGGGTTAACATTTCACCCAGGCCGGGCAGTGGCTGAAGCGGTCAG
>VWYI01000107.1:285676-314555 GCA_013399455.1 Anthoscopus minutus | reverse complement strand
AAAAAAAAAAAAAAAAAATTTTTTTTTTTTTTTTTTTTTTTTTTTTTTTTTTTTTTTTTTAAGTAGGCACTATCTCAAACACAACCTCAGCTCCTGTGAGCAAAGGTCCCTCACCAAGCCAGAGCTGGAGCACCCAGGGTGTTGCTTAAGAGGTTCAGGTAGCAAATGACCTGCCTGCAAATTAAAAGTTAATTATGTCCTGCAAGAAATTGTTACCAGGTGTTCTGAGTAAATAAAATGAGAGGCTGGGCTAGTTCTGTCCTTTCTCCCAGCCCTGGGAAGGTCAGTTTTATAAGGATCTCTGGAAGTTCTTTGCCTTCAATTTTATGCAAATTATTTTACTGGACTTTTCTTGTTTGTGCCTTGAGTGCAGTGCTTTCTCCTGGCTGGCTCTGCAGGCAAATGTCCTTTTGTGTTTTGCTCTGCCACTCTTTTGTTTGAGTAAATCTAACTTGATGTTTCTGTTTTCCTGAAAAACAAACCAAGGAATCTTCAAAAAGCTTTTGGGAATGCTTAATGCTTGTCCCTGGTTACCTGCCTGGGGCATGGATGAGGCTGGAGAAGGAAAGCCCCTGGAACCCCACCCCACCAGGGTGATAAAAGCACCTCTGTGTTGCAGGGGTGGTTAAAGTTCCAATTCCAGCTCTAAATGAGCAGAAATGATCCTTCTCCATAGGATGCAAGCCTCTAAATCCTCTGAGCAGCCACAGCCCCCAAAACCTGGGCAAGGAAACTGTTTTTAGGGGGACTTAAGGGCTGGAAGAAACATCAAATACCCCTCAAGTGATGAAACAGACCCCAAATTATTCATGTCTGGCAGAGGCGATCTGGGGTCATCGCATGCCCCTGGCAGGCTCCTGTTTCCATGTCACATCCAGGCTGCCACCTGCAGGTCCCATCACTGGAAAATCAACTTTTTCTGGACAAACAGCCAGGATTTGGCTGTTGCAGACATTCACTTGTGGATGTGGGGCTGTGTCTTCATTTTCCTGTTTGGACACTGTAGAAGTGGGACAAGTCTGAGCTGTTCTGGGGTGAACATTCCTTCAACACACACAATTCCCGTGCTCTCCTTTACTCCCCTGTGATGAAAGCCCACTGCTTTCCCTTTATTTCCCCCTCAGCACAAATAACTTTTTATGGTGAGTGCAGGATTTTTTCTTTATAAAAGCCGTGTGTAAACCCAGCTATAAAAAGTTTGCAGGATTTGATGCTCCTGAAAATGTGCAGCAGTGGGAAAGGGAAAAAAATCCCCGATGTTCATAGCTCAGGTGGCAGAGTTGGTTTCAGCTGGGAGGGAAACCTTGGATGAACTTGGGGCCAGAGGAGGAGAAGGAGGAGGGGTGGGAGAGGCCTCCTGGGTGCCATTCAGGATCCTTCCCTGTGCATTTTGCTGCCCACATCCCATTCAAATGCCAAAGCAGAGTCTCCAGAACCACCTGCCAAGTCAAGGAGGACACATTTGTCTGTCCCAGCCCACCTGGAAATGTGACCTGGGATGGCACAGGGTCCTGAGGCACTGCAAATTTACCTGGTGCAGGGTTTTACACCCAGTAGGGATTGCTCATTTAAATGCTTTGCCTGTGCTCCCACAATGTGCACAGCAATATCCCATTATTTTGTTCATTTATCAATATTACATTATTGTGTTCATTTATCTGCGACGTTTCAGCAGAGCTCTTGCAGATGTCTCTGAGCAGCATTCACAATGATGATAGTTTAGTTTTCTCCTCTTCAGAGTGAATTTTTCCATACCTCATAGAGCTGGGAAGGCTCATTTTAGGAGAAATCTCATCTTTTCTATCACCCAGTGTAGATTCATGCTTTTTTTCAGTCTCAAATCACCCTCTGACTGCAGCCTGTGGACACTCTCAGGGTTCTCCTCCAGGTCTGGCACCACTTTATTTCCCTGTTTGAAGGGCCACAGTGCGATCCCAATGCCCACAGCAGCCAGGAGCAGGTTTAAACATTAATGTGATACAGGTCCCTTCTTCCCACCCCTAAAAGGAATTCTTGTTGAGACTTTAGATGGGTAATTGACTGGAGCTAGCAAAGCTCCTCTGATGCAAAACAAGCTGCAGGATTTAAATCAATATAATACAATTCCTCATTTCTGTCTCAAGGAGATGAACCTCCAAGGAGAGGGGAGATAGCCATGGAGTAGAAAAGGTGTTTCCTTGCCAAAACTTCCTGCCTTACCGAGTGGGTAAATTCTGATCCAAATAAAGCTGGTGGGAGAATATTTATTTCCTTGATCACACAGTTTTAGACCCTTAATATATGTTTGTGTCTAGCCAGGGCTTGGATGAAGAGGTTTGTGTGGGTCACTGGAGCTCCTCTTCCAGGCATTTCTCCTGCCCCTGTGCTGTTACAGGAGTTTGTACTGGGCTCATTTTTGGGGAATGGGGAATTTATGAAGGATTGTTCCCTCTGAGGGTGGGGAGACCCCAGAATGGATTTCCCAGAGAAGCTGTGGCTGCCCCATCCCTGGAAGGGTCCCAGGCCAGGTTGGATGGGGCTTGGAGCAACCTGGAATAGTGGAAGGCGTCCCTGCCCGTGGCAGGGGTGTGGGATGGGATGATCTTGAACATCCCTTCCCACCCAAATCATTTGGTGATTCCACAAAATACCTTTTATTTGGCACTGGGCATAAAGTGATAAAATTTAAATTTGCTTTGTAGGGAAACCACTCAGGCACTTCCAGCTCGTGGCACATCTCCCCTGGCTCAGACCACGCTCCCCCCATGCTGCTCCAGCCTGAATCCCTGACAGCTCAGTCGGAAATTTCCAGCTGGGATTTGTCCCTTCCCAGCTCTCCAGGGATCCTCCAGCCCAGCAGTTCCTGCAGCAGCCCCGTTATGCAATGATTTCATGGCCCTTCCCCTGCATGAGGCGAAGGCTGGGGAAGTGCAGGGAGTTCAAGCTCTGCCGAGGAGTGTTTCTATTTCTGGCTGGTGCTGCTGAGCCTCTGCCCTGCTCTGCGTGGGCTGGAGGGGAGAGAATAACACTCACATGGTGATTGGAGTGATTTTGCCTTGAATGGAGATGTGCAAGATCCCTGATTTGGGTAGGGATGGGATCAATGTGCTGCTCTGCCCTTGAAAAGCAAGAGGAGCTGCTTGCGCCAAGAAAAACCCTGACTCATTGATGCCTCACCTACACACAACATCCCAGGTCCTAAATGGAATTCTCAGGATGCCTCTAAGTCCATTAAACCCAGCAGAGTTCCTCCTGGTCAGGGAAAGCAGACTGGAGTTTGTCTTTCCATGCATTAACATCACATGCCAGAAGCGTGGAGCTGCGCGTCCTCGCCTGCCCCCGAGATGGATCAAAAGATCAATAAGATCTCAGTTTACATCATTTGTCTGTAATTTCAGATGCCTTTAAGCAGAAAATTTACTAAATTGTTTTTTATTCTGACTTAACCAGAAAGCAGCAATCATTTCTTCCCTCAGAGTGGAAGCATGGAAATATTTGCTCTTACATTCGGTGCCCAGTGTGGGTTTATTCCCAAACCCTGTCCTCGGTGGCTGAGCATCCCAAATATTTACTAAGCTACAGAGGACAAGGTGGGAAAGGCCAACTTCATTTGTTTAGCCTAAACCCCTGGGTAACACAAATGCTGGGCTGCCCTGGTGCCATTTAAATATTTATATAGAGCCATCAGCTGCTTGACCTGTTCCCTTCTTTATTAAACAGATCCTCTGGATAAATGGATGAGGCTTCTGCCACTTCCATTGGGATTTAGAGCCAAATCCCACAGTTTGCTGTGTCTTGGGGGTGGCATTCTCTTTTGCCATAAGTAATCCCCTGATGATGAACTCTTCTCCCAGTCTGATGGATTGCTGTTCCAGCAAGGGTTTCCCTGCAGGATCAGCCCCCCACCTCCACTTCCTGCACTGATTTTATCAGACTTTTGGGAAGAGGAAAATTCAGAGTGTCTTAGCCTTCATTCTATTTTAATTGATTGCTTTTATAGCTTTCCTGATTGGTTTTGAGTTGGTTTTTAAACTACACTTTTCCTCAGTAATTTTTTACCACTGTCTGTAGGAGCCTGTCACGTTCTGCAGCCTCTGCCCTCACTTGTTTTTCACTCAGCTCCTGGAACTAGCCATGGAATCTTTCCAATTCCAGGTTATTAATCACCTGCCAGGATCCAAGTTGGCATCTCCACAACAAACCCATAACAATCCTCCTATCAGCAGAGCTCGCCATTCATGGTTGGGGTTATTTATCTTTTATGTGCTCCATTATAAATGTATTTATGGTGTTATATCCTCTCACCCTGACAGGCAGTGGGTGTTATTTTCCAGGGATGACGCAGGAAGGTTTGTTCCCATGTGCTGCCTCCTGCTCCTGACAAAGCCACTGGTGTGGATGTTCCCACAGAACCTCCTCTTCCATGAATCCACAAATCCATGAATCCCTGAGGGGTGTGCTGGTGGAGTTTTTTCACTCCTTGGCACAACCTGTTTCAGCCTCAGCTCATCTTCCTCACCTCCTCAAGAATTTTCCACCGTGTGGAGACCCTTGAAATCCTCCTTAGGTCAAGTTTTCCTTACTTTGTGAGGAATAAAGTCCTCAGCTCTTCCCCTGTGGTTTTATAAATCCTTCTGGACTTGTGTAGCTCTCCTTCAGGCTTTTGGTTGCAGTTGGTTTTATTTAGAAAGAAAAAAGTTTTTGTTTCAAAACCCAACCAAACAACAGTTTGCAATCTGTTTTAAATGCATTTGATGTAAATTAATTAAAAAAAAAAAAAAAAAGAGCTGCCTTCCACGTGCCCCCACACCCCCCTGGGCAGGGGTCACCTCCTCTTCCCTCAGCCCAGCACTGGCAGCACCTTCTGCACTTTTGGGGTTGGCCATGGGGAGCACTGGGACACCCCAAAGGTGTTGGCTTGGAAATGCTAGTTTTGCATTCCAAGATCCAGATGGATTTCAAGCATCATTTCCCAGCTGGGCTATGGAGTCTACCCTGAAAATCCTCAGGAAATTGCTGTGTTCCCACCCCGGTGTTTATTACAGAGCCAGGAGCTGGAAAAAGCCACTTTGTAACCTTCCCAAGCAGGATTGGGCAGAACCAAAAAAAGATACCTGTAAAAAACCTGCACTGAGCTGGGCTGCAGCTCAGCCACGTCATCAGCAGAGGAAACAGTTCTATTTCATTAATTTTGCAGAAAATATATGGGAGCTTCTGCCTAATGAATGCTAATAGACCCTTTAAAGCTCATTTACCAAATCCTTACAATTAAAGGACAATGGGAGGCATCACTTACAGAGCACATCTGAGCAGCCCCAAAATATTCTATTTGTTTATCCCAATAATTGCAAAATAAAATACATTGATTGCTCCATATTTATGAATTCAAGAGCTATTTGGGTCTGTGCTCTGTGTAATGAAGGTTATAAAAGCATCTTAATGCAAAATACAAGGAAAACTTGAAAACTGCATGAAATTTGGGAAATAAGACCTTGTGAGTCAGTCATTTACTCATGTTCTCTCCCACCAAAGCACAGGGAGCATGATGTAAACAGGATATGGGAGGATTTGTGGATATTTATGAGCAGGTGCTCTTCAGCTGGAGTTAGGTTTGAACTAATTGGCACCTGAGGCAGAGGCTGCCAGAGGGTTTTGGTGGGAGCAGGAATTCTGCTGCAGAGCTTTCTTGGATTTACAGCAGAATCCATGCCAGAGTCACTCCAGGCACTGAGTAGTACATGGATTCCCAGAGTGGTTTGGGTTGGAAAGGACTTAAATCCCATCCCACCCCCTGCCATGGGCAGAGTCACCTTCCACTGCCCCAAGCCCTGTCCAGCCTGGCTTTAGGCACTTCCAGGGATGGGGCAGCCACAGCTTCTCTAGGAAATCCATTCCAGGGCCTCCCCAACCTCACAGAGAGGAATTTCTTCCCAATATCCCACCTAGCCTTGCCCTCTGGCAGTGGGAAGCCATTCCTGCTCCCTTCCCCTCTGTCCATGGAGAACAATGACAGTGAGCAGGCTCTGCTGGTTGTTGCAGCCCTTCACCCCACATTCCATGAGGTCTTCCCAGCAGGAATCAGGGAGAGGAGCCCAAACCCACTCTGCTGACTGAGGTGGCAGTGCCCAACCTCTGGTCCCACTGCCTTTCCCAGAGCTGGAGTGGGAAGGGATGGGGTGGGTGCAGGGACTTGGGCCCTCCAGCCCAAACCTTGCAATAGAGGATTTCCAGTCAAGAGCCACCTGCTTCCTTTTATTTCCAGGCTGGAGATATTTCATTTTGGCCTTGTTTCTTCTGCGAAGACACAGCATTTTGCCAGGTTTTATATTCTGCTTTGGAGCAAAAAACAGGTGCAGCACAGAGCAGGCAGAGGAACCACAAGAACTCCAGTGGCTGTAAAGGAATGTCAGAGGTGGGTGCGTGGTTGGGTCCAGGGATTTTCCACGTTGGGTGATGGGAACAAGGGATAAATAGAAGCATCACCAAAAGGGGAAAAAACTCCCGTTGCATTTAAACTGTGGAGCTGAACCCCAGCAAAACGGTCCCCAATTGCACTACTTGTCTCTGCTGAAAAATATCCACCAGGCACTTGGGTTTATTCTCAGGGCATTGGGAACATCTCCATAACATCCATCTCCCTATGGTGTCCATGTTCCCTGGTTAAACCTGTGCCTCCAGGTTCTGGAGGATCTGTTGGTTATCTCCTGCTAGCGAAGCCATCCATCTCTCCCAGGTGAGGGGAACCACACTCATGTGCTTCTTGGTGGCTCTTTTATGATTTTCATTATTTTTAAACTCATTTCTCTAAATCCATAAGCGCTGTTTTCAGCTTTAACGTGCCCATCCATCCCTCCTTTTATTTCCCATTATTCCGAAGTCACCACCTGCAGCTCTGGAGAGGAATCAGCCTCTCAAACCACACTGATCACCCCCAAAATGCTGCTCTCCCCAGCCAATCGTGGTGGCACCACCTCTGTGCAACAGCTGGATGCTGATGATCAGCCCCAGGTCCACCAGCCCATGCATCAGAGCTGTTCCTGGGGGGAAACAGCTCCAAAAGACTGCAGAGCCAGCCTGTGCAGCCTTTGGGACAGGGATTTAATAATTCAGTGGATTTTTTCTTCCAAGCATCATTTATTAGCTCTTTACAGAGCTGTTTGCTGCTCAGTCAGAAACTAAAGCCAATATTCTTTGTGAGTGTGCGGCTCTAATGCTGTTGAACTTCACAAAACCTCATCAGCAGTGATTTGGCCCCAGGTATGAACAACTGAGGAGGTAAACAGCAGCTTTTTCCTGCTTGATCTCAGGAGCCTGGCAGGCTCTTGTTGCAGCAGATCCTGGCTGGATGTGGGTCTTGGACATGGTCACATTCCCCCGTGGAACCAATGGCTTGTGCCAGGCAATGGTTTGGACACCCACCAAAATCTCCTCTGAGTAATTTTGAAACCATAAAGTGGTGACTAGCATCGCTGGGGCTGATCAGGAAGCCCTGGGAAAGAGAGAGGAAAGCTTTTGCTTTGTTTGGTTTTTTTTTATAATTACCTTTTATTGAATGAATCCTTTTCCTTCAGTGGATCCTGATGTGGGAGTGCTGCTGAAGTCCCACACACAGGGATGGCACCAGAAATATTTCAGGCCAGAGCCTGTAATAATCAGACTGAATAAATCAGACTGAATTCATCAGCAGCTTCTTGCTCTCCAAACAGTCTTTTTTAGCCAATGCAGGACTGGGATTAGCCACCAAACCTGCCCTGGGAGCAGTGGCAGAAAGCTGTGACACTTCGCCCCTGTCACATCTCAGGCGCGTCCCCTCCGAGGTGTGGAGCCCATGGAAACATCGGCAGCACCGGCTCAGGGAAGGGACATGGCCGTGGTTCAGTGGCCCTAACACTAATGATATAATTAGCTGCGTTAAAAGTCACTTCTGGGAGAAGCTTTGTTTCCAGGGTGACGGGAGTGCCACCGATGGCGATGTCCAGCGGTGTTTCCATAGAGCCGCGGTCCCGGCAGAGCGGGGCTGAGGATCCGCCCTGGCCACGGGGCAGGACATGGGCACGGCCCGTGGGGCTGTTCTGCCCCCCAGACTGGCAAAGCTGACACCACCTGCAGTGGCTTTTAAAAGTTAAAAAAGAGAAATCTCTCAGAAGCCGTGATCTCACTATGGTCAATAGACTTGGCTGCAACCGATCCCACCATGAAAGAAGGAAAGTCGATCCAGAGGTTCTGAGGAAGAGCCAAAGCAGAGCAGAGCTGCATCGCTCCAACACCCACACCAAGGGAGCTGCTCCAGATCCAGCTGGGATCCTTCATCCTTGGCTTCCCACAGGTGTGGAGCACCTCTTGTTTGTACATCAACAGAAGCATGGATTGGTTTTACCTAAACCATTCTCTCCCAGAGGTCTTCCTTAGTTTTTGTCCTAGAACCTGTTCTCTTTTTATGATCTGACTTAGAAACCACAGGGGGGGAAAAAAAAATCCCATTTCAGCTCAGGAAAGCACCTAAATGTACCCAGGCCCGTGTCTTTAGCTAAACCTGGATCACACCTTGGATGGAAACACTTGTGACACTTCGTTTTCCTGTAGTAAGAGTTGAGAAATTCATCCAGTAGATACAGTATTTCAAGGTCTTTTCCAACCTAAATGATCGTAATGCTCCACAGCTGGGTGTTTGGGGTGGAATTTTGGGTTTAATCAATTAGAAGGAAGTGTGATGGGTTGTGGATACTTTAACATGGGAAGGTCACAGCTCTTTCTCCAGATTTGGGGGTAAATCAGCCATTCCAGGCTGGTGGTGAATCCAGATCCTTGCTTGGGCAATTCTCTGGGAACAACCAGGGAATAAGCAAGCAGTACAGTATAAAGGGATCTATTCCAACATCCATTCAGATCCTTGAGACAGAACCATGAGCTGCAATTCCAGCCTATTGTCTGGAAAATGTCAGGAGCTGAGAAAACGCTGGAGGAAGAAATTGTTGGCATGAATGGTGAGAGCACTGTGGGGTCTCATCATCTCGAGCTGGGAATTGCCCTCCTCCTGCTGCTCCATGAGGAAAATGAGAGGGCAAAGCCAGCCCTGGGCAGCTCCCAGGATATGGAAATGCTGCTGGTTTTGTGTGTGCAGAAATCCAGGAACATATGGACAGCATCCTGTCCCTGTCTACCCCAGCAGCAAAGCAGAAGGAGTGTGAATAAACTCCTATCAACAACAGGATGGGAATATCTATAGGAAAGTGAAACAGGATAGGGGGAAGTGGCTCCTGTCAGAGGTGGGCTTAGGAGGGAGCATTGCATTGTGATTTGCTGACCCCATGCACCCAGACATGAGGAAAATTATATAAAAGTGCCATTAACCTGAGGATGTAAAAGCCTACAATGCCCATAAACATCCATGATCTGCCTCCAGTTCTCCAGAGGACTTATTTTTACTTTTATTTTGGAATCCTAGGCAGAGTGAGCAGCCTTCGGGTGTATTTATTACGGTCTTGAATTCCTTTCCATGGTAACTAATTGTGATTTCTGAGGCACAGGTTCTGCAATGACACAGGATGAAATGGAGCTGAATATGAAGGCAGCTGGGAAGAAGAAAATTGCTTGCTTATGAAATAGTATTTAATGATGGAGATTGATGGAGCGGAAAAAATGGGGATGGCAGGGACTAGAACACAAAGCAGATCTCTCAGCTTCATGTATTTCCTCAGATTTTGAATTCCTCAGGAAAGCATCTGGTGAATATTTAAGGAAGGGAAACTCCCCTATATGTGCTGCCTTCTCACTTCCCCACTTTCCGTTTTATTGAGGCAAACTCTTACAAATCAAACTGTATTTAAAAAAACAGTCAGGAAACTAAATGATTATGAAATGGTGTTTGCTGTTTAAAACAATGGGAGGGCTTTTACAAAAACTTACCCATTGCACAGTGAAAAAGAGGTGAAAAAACTCTGTTTTGAGCAATGTTGGATAAAATTGAGGAAAAAAGGTCTCCCTGGAATGCAGGGGTCTTGCTGCTCTCCCACACCCAGAGCCTGGGATGGCTCCAGTGCCCAAGAGTGCCCCTGGGCAGAGCCAGGGAAAACACTGAAGACCATTTTGAGCCAATTGGGAATTTCCAAGCTCTCACATGGAGTCAAAACCTCTGGAATGTTCCTGCCCCTTCTCTGTAAGACTCTGAGTCCATAGGATTTAACAGCTATGACACTTTCCCTAGAGAAAGAGCAATATCGTCTTGCCCTCTTTAAAAACTCTGAATTAATGAGCAGCGGTGCAAAACCCAGCCCATGAAACGAACAAAAACCCCTAAAAAATCTAAAACCCACTCCTCAGGACCCAGAAAATCCAAGTAATCAACCAGAAATGTAACTGGGATGAGTGTGGTTATGTTGCCCAGCTAAAACCCACAAGTTTGTGGGAGTTTCTCTGACCTTAGCCCAACATCACCAGAAATCCTGGATAAATATGGGATCAGATTTATGGGGATGTGCATATGTCAAATCCAATCCTTTGTCACTGAAGCATTAATTTTATTGACCCAGCAGACAGTGAGGTTTTTATATAAATATAGAGATGTAGGCACTTCAAATGTGAGTATTTGACTCAAGCCTGGTGACAAGGAGCACAGAGCCATTCCAAAGGATGGGAGATCCACAGGAACCGCTCTGGAACCTTCCCCGAGGGTCTGCCAGGCTGAATCCAAACCTGTGCTTTATCCACCTGAGGAACTGTAACCAAATTTTCATCTCTCTTGCAGTTACCACACTCCAGTTTGGCTTTCTGGAGAAACCTGCCTGCTCCGGCTGGAGCAATCAAGGGATTACAGGAAACCACACGTTAAACAAAATGTTATTTTTAATGATCACCCCCCAAATACCCAAAGGCACCAGTCAACACCGTGGACTAATGACCTACAAATTGGTGGGATTCTTACACGTTTGTAGCATTACGATATTTTTTCCACAGCGTCAGATGGCACATTAAGAGGAATATTTCATTTCCAACAGCTTTGTCCTGAACACTCTTCCACGTGATTATTTAATAGAAAAAGGATCAAATCAAAGCTGAGCTCGCTGCCTTCCTTTCTCCAGGTATTTCTGCAGCTCATCTTAAATCCATACTTGTATAACTCCAAATTTATTCCAAATTCATCACTGTAACTCCTCTAACACCACCCAAATCCCTCACAGATCCTCAGGCTTCAGGTAACACACGGAGATGCAACACCTCCACTGAGGACAATTTGCATTTCTTTTATCCATTGCAAAAAACTCTGTAACATGTCAAGTGTAAAGCTCACAAAATACATTTTAAAGGAACTACCATAAAATATTTGCTTCAAATAGACCTTTTACAACAAAACACAAAATTCAAAGGACATTTTTTAAGGAAAGCACTTGAAACTGTAACACTTAGGTCCTGACAACATTAGATTACTTTAAGCTGTAAACCCTAAGAAGTTTTGTGATTAAATAAAATCAGCATTACAATTTCCAGGCATTATAATCATTGAACAGATTGTAACAACGAGATATAATTATAATGCAAACATGAAGCTCAGGAGACTGGCACTGAGAAAACTCTCAATTCTTTGTAGATTTAGATCTGCACATGATAAAATCAGTAACAACTGGAGAAGAGGTTCCAATATTTCATCCAACACAGCCATCAGTGTTTTGCAAGCAGCAGTCAATACATCATCCCCTTTTCAATATTACTTTACAGAGTCTTTATGATCTTGAACAAAAAAAAAACCCTCCAGGTCAATTACTGCTGCCAGGTATCAATAGAACATCTGGAACGAAATAATTAAAACCATCAGGTTTTGTTAATTGCCCCTGTAGGTGTAGATACACGGGATTTTATATATGTAAGGCTAAAT
This sequence comes from Anthoscopus minutus, assembly GCA_013399455.1. Classification (NCBI taxonomy): domain Eukaryota; kingdom Metazoa; phylum Chordata; class Aves; order Passeriformes; family Paridae; genus Anthoscopus; species Anthoscopus minutus. The sequence goes on along the minus strand of VWYI01000107.1, from coordinate 302,707 downwards.
AGATTACATATATATATATATATGCTTACATATACAAAATCACAACCTCAAACTTCAGAACTGAACTACATCTAGGTAAGAAATATAAGACCTTTTTCCATAACTTTAAAGGGTTTGTTTATACCTGAGAGATTTTTGCATATTGATGTCTTTGTACCTTTGCCTGTAGGTGCTCCGCTAAGTCTTTTCTCTTTCCTGGGGTACAAAGCCCATGGCAGCCAGGTGGATTCTTCCCACCAGCTCCATGGACTTGGCTGAGCCCTTCCTTGCCTAACCTGGATCAACAGAGAAGTGACAGAATTCAATATATATATTTAAATAAAGTTCTGTACAAGTGCACAGCCTGGTTTATACAAATCCACAGCGAGTTCACCACTCCTGATACTTCCACAATATTTGATTTTAAGAGTATTTTAGTTCTTTACCCAATGCATGTTTCTACTTGTTGGTTAGAGAACAGCTTAGTGAAGAATTTTTCTGGGTATTGGATCACTGGCCATGCAAGACACGCTGAAAATGCTCCTTCCTGCCTGACCTATTCCCTGTTCCTGTTCTTGGGAAGAACAACCCATTTTTCCATCCAGCAACCATGGAAACCAGGAGTGGAGGAGTAATAAATCAATGTGGCAACACTGCATTAAGGTCACAGGTCAGTGCAGATGGACTGAGACTTTCCAACAATTCTAAAAAGATTAGGAGCCCCGTTCCTCCTGAAATTTAAGGCATTTGGATGCCTGATTTCCACAGATTCCCCAGTCCAGCTCTCAGCTCCTCATCCCTGCAGATCCCAAGCAGTTGCAGGGACATGACAATACGTAAGGCTCTTACAGAATTTCACAGTGCTATTTAACATGGCAAACATCAAATTAAATGGGAAGGCTTCCTTTGTCATCCCGACAGTTCAATTAAAACAAATAAAAGGAATCCACCATGTCTCACTCCATTTTGCTCCTGACAGGGGGAATTCCCTAGAAGTGCTTTCATGCAAATATGGTGTTACCATAGCTGATCACAGAGCAATTAGAATTGATGGGTTTATTAAATATAGTTTAACCAATGGAAATATCTTAGTGGAAGGGGAATAAAATGTGCTTTCAGACACCAAATTGGACATACCTGAAAAATCAGTGAAAGTAACAGTATTATATTCATGAAAGACATCACAAAATGAATCAGCTTCATCAGCAAACCCTGATGTTGGAGAAGTACCAATTTTTTGCACTGTATTTTACAGAAAATAAGTTGACTTTAGTGATGATAGTCTTTTAACAATTCTTTGTTTAAATGTACAGGAATATAATGGGGAAGAGGGAAGCTACATTTCACTGGCAATCAGACTTCATCTTTAGAAAATTTAGAAATGTTTGATTTAAAACAGCACATTTACAGACCACATTTCCTCCATAAAATAAACCAAACTCTTGTGCCCAAGTAGAAGAAATTCCCAAAGCCTTACACCTGTTGTAAATGGATGCAATGCAGCCACTGCTCTGGAGCAGGAGGAGATGAGGATGAACAGTGACAGGACAACACAGCGATACACAAACTCGATGTAAGAAACTCTACAGCTTGCATTTCCAGTTGGCTGTTCCCATTTTATACCCACACTCATTCCAATCTTGTTTTGCCTGCTAGTCCTTCTTGTTCCATATTTCTTTTCCCATGTTTGGTTTTGCTGGCACCACCTTAGATCCATCTGTCCCAAACCTGTTCCTCCTGGAGCAAACCCTCTGCCCGTCGCTGCTACAAACACTCTGCAACCCCAGGGCGTTTCTCTTCCCATGTTTCCCTTTCCGTAATTCAGGAGCTCTCTGGCACAATTTCCAACATTTCATGGAGCAACTGGCACAGGGAGGCACTTATGTGACATGTTTAAAACTTATCTTTGGTAAACACACACACACACACACACACAAATGTGTAACTCATGTTTGCTTCCTGATCGTAAATCCTCGTTTGCTACTGGTGGATGTGTGCAGGTATCTAAACACGGACAGGACTTTACCAGTATAAAATCGTTTTTCAAATGCCACTGCCAAGGATTTGTTTTAATTCACCTAAAAATAGCACAGTCCTGGGATTTTGGAATTTTTTCCTGACTCTCTTTGTTGTGCATTAAAGCAGCTCTGATCGATAACAAATTAGCAATAGAAAGTGAGCCCATTCTGCTCAATTTTCGCCTCCTTTCTCCTCTTGCCTTGGTTTTCAAGACCAATTTAATCAGAATAGTTGTACCCCTTACAGCTTTTATTGTCTGTGAGGCAGATCCTGGGCTCTGATGCTGCCTGACTTGAGCAGCCAAATCTTTCACTGGGATCAGTGGAAATTTTGGATACACAAAATGTATCCTGCTCTTGGTAGGGGCATTTCCTGCTCACCAGTACAAACCAGTACTCTGGGGAGGGGAGTGACCCCCAAGTCTCTGACCTGAGGAACCATCAGCACAGCTCATACCACCAAGAGACAACCCATCAATGTGTATTTTCAAAGGTGCTGCAAAATACAAATAAATGTTGCTGGAACTGCATGGATAAAACCAAAGATGATTGACTTGGATGTACCCAGAGCACTGTCCCTTCTAACATCAGGCATTTCTACAGAGAGGTATTTCATTGGCTTCAGTTTTCATTGACACCATTGAAATTTTGCTTAAGAAGTATTTTTTTTTTTAGAACCCAGAACTTAGTGCATTTCGTTTTTATAAAATTAGAATAATTTATATCCTTCTCTTTTCATTGCAAAAAAATACAGCCCAAACATGTCAAGGTATAAACACTTCACGAATGACAGACGCTTCACTTATTTCACCTGCTTAATGGTGAGTTAGACAATGATCAACCAAACAACTTTGGCAACTTGCACAAAAATATGTCCTTAACTCAAAAGTGCTGATAAAACTTGCTTTAATGAGGCCTTTATTAAGGAGAGAACTGGAAAGAGAGGAGTGATGAGTGCTTGGAGGTCGGAGCGTTCCTACACCATCCCGCTCTGTAGCTGTATGTGGAAAGGGTACGGCTGGTAGAACACAGGGGGCTGTCCATGAGCAATGTAGTAGTTGCTGAAGTTTCTGTCACTGATATAGGGAGCAGGCTGATAGTAGCACGTGACGTTGGCCGCGTTCGGGATGATGTTTTGTTCTCCGAGCACTTTTAAAGCCAGAATTGTGATCATGTTGAGGGTTTGCCTTCGCTCGTGCCCCATGAGGCAGACTGTGCTCTTGTTCACCACCCCACGCAGGGTCATCAAGTAGTCGTACTTGCTCTTCTCCTCCCCGATGAAGTGGTTGCGCAGGTAGGACTCGATTTTCCTCTGCTGCTCGGCAACGTCGGGAAAATCAATGAAGAACCTGGAGCACATGTAACGCTCCAGAGATTTAATTTCAGCCTCATCTGCTGGCTTAAAGTCACGGACCAGGAGGTTGCTGTACTTCAGGAGGCCGCCTCCCCTGATCTCCTCCGGGTTCCGCGTGGAGATCAGTTTGTATCTCAGGTGGTCCATGGCTTGGTTGAAGTCCCCGTACATGCTCTCAGCGATGATGGCGGGGTGACAGTCCTGTGTCAGGGGCCGGTCTGAGGCTCTGTAGACAGCCAGGATGGAGTCCAGGATGATCTGGAAGGAGTCCACGCTGAACTCGAACTGCCGCCGCAGCGAGCTGACGAACTTCAGCTCCACGTTCTTGCCGCTGTTGTTGGAGAGCGAGATGAGGCTCCAGCGGTCGTGGTCAGTGGAGACTTTGACCATCTTCTGCACATAGGCATCTTTCATGGTCTGAGCTGTGATTTTTTGCTTGTTAACACATTTTGGCAAGAAGTCCAATAGGCAATTGAGAACTGCTTCCTTAACGACCTGGAACTCAAGTTCACTGGGAAGTTCCACTCCAAAAATGATGTCCAGGTCCTTGTAACTGGTGCCATTGTGCTTCACCAGGATGTGACTGGCAGTGGAACCGTTCAGGCGGATGTCCCTGACATGGATCTGCTTCTCAATGAGCTGCTCCTTTACCATATGGATTATATCCTTTGGCTTTACCTCCAGGGTTGGAAAATTTCCTCTCCCATGAATAGGTATAGCCTCAGTTAAAACCTGATCCAGGATTTTAATCTGATCCCAGGTGAGATAACTGAATCTGTGGTCCAAATCCTCAGTCATTGTGGTATCAGTTGGCTAAACAGGGAGAAAGAGGAATTAGAGATGAATATTAGAACTTCCTGGAATACCAGAGAGGACATTTCACTGAACTTCCTCCCTCAGTGTAGTGACAGAGCTGTTCATTTTAGAGACACAGCCCCAGTTAATGGTCTGAGTCAACCATTGCACTTGTTGCAGGCTTTTAATTGAATTTTAATGTACTCAGGTTTTAATCCTGCTGAGAAGCCATCATGTTATTGTATAACCCATGACTCAAAGTAAATGCAGAAAACCATATAGACCAAATTTAGAACTACTCGAAGGTTAATAATATGAAATACTTGGTGGTTCTAATGGAACTCCAAATAAATTTCACCATGAAGAGCTAAAATGAGCAAAATGAACAAATTTGTTTTTTCTGTCCTGCCTAGACATTTCCTCTGATCTTCACTGTCTTGAATACTTAAAAGTACTGAAAGAACAGGAAGGTTTTTGTGAGAACCAGGAATGTTGCAACCTGCTCCCCGTTAATCCAGCCATATGCCTTGGATGAACTTTGGTCTCTATGAATCATCTAAAAACACACATCCTTTAACATCACTTGTGGTTTAAGGACTAGACATCTGATAATTGCCAAGCTGTTTCCATGACGTTTCTGAGGCTAATATTTCCCTTCTAAGCCATAAGCCATGTTTAACATTAATGTATCAATGCTGCAAGTTGTGATTTGCAGATCTGGTGAGAAAGCCCTTTCCAGTCTTGTGGAAAAAGGACCTCAAGAAAGCCCGTAAAGAAGCACCTACAGAACACATGGGATAAAGCTCAGCTTTAGGAATTTCTCAGTTTAAATTGATATCTTGACTTCATAGCATCACATTTAGCAGGGAGATGAGACACTCAGGTGGTGGCCAGGTGGGATCTGAACCAGCTCAGTGAGGCACCAGCTGGGTGGAAGAAGTGCCTTTGGGAATCTGCCAGCACCCAGAACCTGCTTCCAAAACACCCCCGAGTGTTTCTGCAGCCAGATGGCTCAAACATATTCTTTCAGCCAAAGCTCAAGAATAAAAACAAAGTAAAATCATACTAAATAACAACACTACCGAAAAGTCCCCACTGTTGTTTCTTAACCTGTGGTGACTCCATGTGTATGTTGTCATACATTCCCCTTCCCTCACCTTCAGATTCCACATTCTTGAATATTTCAGTAATTTCAAGTAACTTGTGAGCTGTCAAATGGCTTGGGAATATGGCAGAGATCTATTTCACATACTTCTGCTGGAATTTCAGCTCCCATTATAGAAGCATATGTAATTCCAAGCACCTTCCTGGCCTCATGACAAAGAATGGGACTAAGTTGTTTGAAGCTGAAGGAATGTTTTAAAAGTTGGGTAAAGCAGGACTGAAGTTGGGAATTTAATTGGCAGTGTGAAGGTATTGGAATCAGTTCCATATGTCTGACACAACCACGTAGCTCCTGGCATCGTGTACATAGTTTATAATTCCACACCCATAACAGGTATGTTTTCAGATGTATTCAGAAATATCCATTTTTTTGCCACAGGCATTTAGAGGAGACATTTCATTTGAACTGAAAAGGAGAGAAATTGCCCTCCACAGCACTGCCAATTTTATGTGTTAATGATTTCACCATTGCATATTCATTAGAATTCCATGCTTATTCCTTTAGAACTATAGCTATGCATCCTTCAGAGATGAAGGATCACAACTTTATGATAACTCAGTACAAGTCTATCCTAAAAAACAGCTTTTACAGAGAGCTACTGTTATTTCTGGAAGTGGGAAAACCTTGTGTGGAGGCAGGTTAGAAGGAGAGATTTTTGTTCAAATGTTTTTGCTGCCATGTTGTCACCAGAGTCACTCATAGAATCACAGAATCAAGGTTGTAAAAGACTTCCAAGATGATCAAATCCAGCTTTTTATATGTCAGATTATGGTGGACCAGCCCAAACGATCCTCTAGCAAACTTAAAATTGTCAGAATTGTTGTCTAAGCAGTAGTTTTTATTATGGTATTTGTTTGCTATTGCAAAACTTTGACCTTTCTAAGGCTGATGCTGTGATGTAAAAAAAAAAAGGGAGTAGAGAAGGGAATGTTGAAATTCAATCCCCTTTTAGCAGAGGGACCCTCTTCAAACACTTGGAAAGTCAGAAGATGGACATATCCCTAAAATAAGCTTAGAAATCCTTCCTTTATTGCTATATGTTTTTAGGTATTTCAGATCTTATTGCAATATACTGAAGTTTGAAACTGAAAGGAGAAGATAATGTTAGTAAATCTCTCTTTTGTGCTGAAGAGACGTCCCTCAAAATGTCATTTCTCTGAAGTGATTCCTGGAGAATCTAAGGAGGCTTTGGGAGCTCAGGGTCTCACCATTGTTTTATGATAAATAGTAAAGAATTCTGTGCTGAAATAACACCTTTAACTCTTGACAAGTGAGGAAAATGTACTAGGAAAAGAACCCAGGAATTCAGTTTTCCAAAATATAATTAATTTGCTGGTAACTCTAAGTAAACATTAGTAGTAGTAATATTTTTTATTATTTATTAATTTGCTACCAGTTTGCAACCCAATACTTTAACCCTGCAGAAGGATTTTATCTTGCTCTTTTCTTCTTTTCTTCAGTCTTGTCTGGCAACAAGAACAATTTCCAGGCACTTCTATAGTCATCAGAAACCTGATTTCTCAAAGCAGGGGCAAATTTATTTACTGAGGTGCTCAGGTTAATGCCGGGAGTTATTATTAATGTAATTAACCTCAGTCACAATAAATCAGCAGCAACACTGAGGTTGTAATTAGTCAAAGTGTTGCGTAAAACAAGAGATCCTGGGATAAGGGGAAGAGACTCCCTGCATGTGACCACAGCACTTGGATGAAGCCAAGCACAAGTGAGTACTGAGCTGGTTAATTGGAAAAGGGGATGGAAAATCACTTTGTTCTTGGGAAACTGGTGCTGTTTGCAATGCAGGATGATCAATTTACATGGGAAGACAGTGATAGGAGAGGTAAATGGTTTTAAAGTAAAAGAGGGGAGGTTTAGATTAAATTAGAGAGAAATTTCTCCCTGTGAAGGTGCTGAGGCCCTGGCACAGGGTGCCCAGAGAAGCTGTGGCTGCCCCAGGATCCCTGGAAGTGTCCAAGGCCAGGCTGGATGGAGCTTGGAGCAGCCTGGGACAGTGAAAATAAAACTGGAAGTAGATGATCTTTAAGGTGCCTTCCAACCAAACCACCCTGGGATTCTGTGATCCCTGGATGCAGATACATCTCAGGTCACTGGCACCCCCAATCCCAGCCATCCCTAAGCCTTTCCTGCTGCACCCTGCCAAAGAATTCCCTTTGTGAAATTCCTTCCACACAAATACCCCAAAGCATCTCATGTGTTCCACATTCAGGGTTTTCTTGTCCTAAAGTCTGCACATGGGCAAATGGGAGCTGCACAAACATCACCACCAGGGCAAGGAAATTCAAAAGAGAGTGTTTTTTACCACACTTCATCAATATTTTAATTTACTGAGATTCTCTCCTAGTGATTTTTCTGAACTTTTTTATTGTTTATGGGATTTAAAATGTTATGATGAACTGCAGCATACCATGAATCCCATCTGATTTAAGATCTTTGCCACAAAAAAGGATGAGAAAAAGCAGTTTTCAGGGTGTTTTCTTTTACATACACCAGCTAGAGAAGCACAGAATAAGATGGATCAGACCCAGTCAAGTTTTGTGATATATCATCCTTATTATAAGGTTAGAAAAATATTTCCCTGACTCAACTTCCAACTTGTCCTTGAGTGGTCACCTTCACCTGATAAAGCAGTCACAGTGTGGAAAAACATTTGGATACTGTTGGATCATTAAACATAATATTGTTATATTTTATCATTTATTTTCCCATTGAAATTAGAGGCTCTAATTTTCTTTTTGGAGCAATCAACTCTGAGTTTGGGCTTACAATGATGCTAAAATGTTTCATTAACCACCTCTTAGCACTCCACTGTGCATGAGCTTCATCAAAAAAACCCAAGCAGATCTGGCTTTACATCTGAAAGAAGAAAATCTGCCATGCTAATGACAGCTTTCATATTCCCCACAACTTTCATAGAAACAGATACTTGCAGTCTAGAGAACAGTCTCATCAAATTTAGCTCATATTTTACTGATAAACTGTTTAGATTCTCTTTTTATATATTCCATAATGTTTATTCAGTGTGTTTTCAAAGGGTTTGCCATGTGCTGGCATTTTCAGGCAGGATACAGCTGAAATAGTTTTTGTGCAGCTGTGGCAACTCCATTCTCTTCCCTTTGCTTCTATCTGCTCCCATGTTTTTCTGTTTATAATAAAGGTTGGGAATACTTAGACACTCCAATTCTTTTTACTTTGCATTTGAAATCACTTGTGAAGAGACCTTTCACAGACCACAGAATTCCAGAATGAGTGAAGTTGGAAAAGCCCTCCAAGACCAATGAGTTCAACCGGTGCCTGATCCCCACCTTGTCACCAGCCCAGAGCACTGAGTGCCACCTCCAGGCCTTCCTTGGACACCTCCAGAGATGGGGACTCCAACACCTCCCTGGGCAGCCCCTTCCAAGGCCTGCCCACCTTTTCCATGAAGAAATTCCTGCTGCTATCCTCACCTGGCACAGCTTGAGCCTGTTTCCCTTCATCCTGTTCCTTGTTCCCTGGGAGAAGAGGCTAAAAAGGAGATGTAGCAAAATATCTTGGGAGCTGCTGTGCTGGCCTTGTTTTAGGGGATCACTCCAGAAACACCCACAGAAACTCTGCCATTCCTCTCATCTCTGCACTGGCTTTCCTGCTTATACATTATATACATCACTATAAATGTCCATGATCTCCTGCTAAAGCTTTATTTTAATTCAAAGGTCCATTTCTTTATTAAGCTGGACATTTGGAAGTATTTTGCTTACTTACTTCAGGACTGCAGCTGACATAAGCTCCAAAGGCAGGAATGTCAAATGTGGAGGGACTTCCAGTCGTAACTTAAACCCAGATGAGACAAGGAGAAGCAGTAAAGCATCTGGGGAACCTAAATGGGGACACATTTAAACTGGTTTGACCGTGTCTTCCAAGAGTTTTTCCCTCCATTAATGTTAATGCAGGCGGTGAAGGCAGTGTTTATTTATCCTGTTATCAAGCGATAATGCATGAATTGCCATCAGTTTTCAGTCCAGTAACCATCGAGTTTCCCTGGGATTATAAATGATAGCTCAGCTCTTCCCAGGCAGATAAGGCTGCAAGGTGGGCAAAATGCACTGCAAAGCTCTGTGCTTGGGCCATGCCACAAAATGGCGCTTTCAAGGGCACAAAAAGTAAACACAGGACAAGACTTGATCTAAAAAAATGTGTCCTACTTTTTCCACCCAACAAAAGGAACATGGATATGGGCTTTAAGGGAAAGAGGACAGGGTTAAATGGGATATTGATAAGAAATTCTTTCTTTTAAGGGTGGGGAGGCCCTGGAACAGGCTGTGCAGAGAAGCTGTGGCTGCCCCATCCCTGGAAGTGTCCAGGGCCATGTTGGACGGGGCTTGGAGCATCCTGGACTAGGATGTTTCCCTGCCCGTGGAACAAAGTGGGATGCAAGGTCCCTTCCAACCCAAACCATCCCGGGATTCTGTTTCTACTGGAATGTTCCAGTGGATATTGGCTTGATGAGCTGGGAGTTCTCAGGAGGCACAAAATAAGGAGTTTAATTTGGGCACCCAGTATGAAATCACAATCCATACTCTGTCATGCTGGATATTTGAGGAGTTTTGGATGTCCCACTTTTCCATCATGACTCATGGTACACTCATTCTTAGCCAGATGGGGATCCCCTCACAAGGCAACATTTTCAGGGGCCAATTTATCATGACTTGATATCAGTTCCCACAATACCTGAGGCTCCTTCTCACAGGGCTTCCAGTCCAAACCAATGAAAGCTTTAAAAAACATGAGGCCAGCAGCATCTCAGTTGCTCTAAAATACTTCAGTAATTTTTTTAAAATAGCTGTCGTATGCAATAATTTGTCTGTTTTTTGCTGTGGTCACCCGTGGGAAGTTCCTGCTTTAGGAAAAGATTATTTGTACAACCAAACACATACTCATGGACTGAATCCTGAATAATATTCCCAGCAAGGATGCAAACTCCCAGGGACTCACCGTGGCAGGACGACTGGAAGCGTGTATTCCAGCAGAGTTAATAGGATGAGTCACTGGATCATTTGGTAGAAATATGAATTGTCATCTTGTCGCTGACAGAAACATGAAGCTCCCCAGGAAAGCTGCAGGAAATAAAACCCAGCAAACAATCACATTCATTTGGAGATCAATGTTAACCACCAGTCACCTGCTGGACATAATACATGATTACACTGCAGCTGGCAGTCCTGCAGGTAAAACAGACTTTGAAGTTGGGAATGGTAAGGTAAAAGTAGTGGAAAATGCACCAAAGGGTTTATAAAGACTCTGGGTTTCAGGTCATGCTTAATCCTCTGCAAGGATATTAACAAACTTGTCATTTTCCCTATGGGATTTTGAGTGGGAATTTAATATTAATAATAGACATGCAAATTAGCAGGGATGTAGTAGACTCATACAAAATTATAACTCAGCAAAATGAAGTACTATGATTTGTGTAGTGGCTTTAGATTCTTTCTATCAGAGTGTGCAGCTTACAGGAAGGTCATGTTTCCTGGCATATGGGGTTGTTGGATCATTTAGAGTAAGCCCAGGATCCTGTTGCTGGAATTCCCATGTTCACAGATTGGAATGAAATATTTCTGTAAATACTCACCTGCTATCATAAAGGCACTCCCTTATATTTGTTTCTCATTTCAAACATGTGCTGACAATCAGTATTCTCAGGCTCTCCTTGCAAGACCTCCCATTCCAGCACCCCATCCTGCAAAGTTCACAACACACACTCAAGCTCCCTGACTATCCCAAACAGGGCCTGTCCACTGTATGGTTTGATATTCACAGCAATTTACTCCTTGTTGAGTTGTGTTCTACAATCTCAGCTTTTATGCTTAAATTATGTATAGTTCTTAGTAAAGATAATAAAGTATGATTAAAGTGTAAATATCTGCATAATCTGCAGAAAAACTGAAATTACAGACCAAGCAGGTATGGACTGTGTTATCCCTCTACTAGGAATATAATGGATTTTTCCTCCCTGCTACAGCCGGCAGATTTTTATCCCTGAAAATGCCATTTTAGTGCTGCCAGAAGCACAGCACTTGCTTTGCTCACCCTGTGAGGACCTGTCTGTTGTGCCAGGGCCTGTCTGCAGCTTTCATTTGCTTTCCAACTCCTGATGGGCCACTAATTAGCTGAATGCATGTTCCTGACCTGCTCCCAAATCCATGCACTAACGGCTCACATTCCTGGAACTGCTGGAATAAAGGGTTAAGTCTGGCAAGGGCTGAGCCCTGCTCTGAGCCTGGCAGTGAGCAGCCAGTTAGGCCTTGATGGCAAAGGGAAGAGTTCTGGGCTGCTTGGTAAAAGACTCTCAGCATGTGGAGTCTGGAAAAGTCAGACAAATCAGTCACTTTGCAAAAAAAAAAAATACAAACTTCTTCTTAACACTGAAATATTATTATTTCTTCCTGTGCGGGGATGGAAGGTTTAATGGATATATGATATCCATTAATGGATATATCACTGTGATAGAACAGATTAACACTGGAGCAGAATTTATGGCTTCCCCTGGTGATATTTAGGGGAAGAGAGAGACCTTTATAGCTTTTTTTTTTTTTGGTAGAAGAGGCATTATTATATAATACGTTCATAGAAGCAGCAGCTGAGATTGATGAGCTGCTTTGCCTGCTGGGACATTATTCCCAACAGCTGCCTTTTATTGGCTCAGTCACCACAGGAAAAAGCATCATTTCCTTACTCTATACTCAGGGTTCCCAGGATTTTTTCAGCTGAAGGAAAAACAAAAATAAAAATGATGATGTCAACAATTACCCTGTGTTTTAAAGAGAGTATTTCCCTGTTGCTGAATTGGGGATGTGAATTGTGGCAACATGCACCAACAAAACCATTCCCAAGCCTTTTCCCCTGGTGTCTCCATGCCTAAGGAGCACAGGACTATCCTGAGATAGAGCAGGGTCTGGGGGATGATGTGGGGCTCTGTGCCCTGGGTTTCCCTCTGTGCCACAATTTCCCAGCTGATCACCCAGCTTTGGGTGTCCCCACTCCCGGGCCCCACCCTGAGGAATACTGACCCTCAAACCTTCCAGGTGGACCTCAAATCTTTGATGGACATGGAGGTTACTCAGACACCTCACGAGCTCTCCCAGGGCATTTCGAGGTGATGCCCCCTGAACTGGCTGGAACAAGAACCAAGGATCCCAGAGACTCCTTCCTCCCACTCTGTGCTGCAGCTTCCCCTGACTGCTCTGCTCAGCTCCTCAGACTAATCCCAAAATCTATTTACTCACTCGAGATCCCAGTGACTCAATCCAAAGCTCACTTATCAAAAATTCTCATTATTATGACTAAACTGCAGCAAAAGCAGGCAAGGTAAAAAATGAAACAATCCTTCTTTTCCATCTATTAACCATCTTCATAATAATCTCTCCTCTTCAAATGCCAGAGGAAGAAGGATGAGCGATGCCATGTGCCACTGCAGCCCTAAAGCTGGGCTGCTTTCAGGGTAAAAAGGACATTACAAAGTCAAGGCTCTCCTCAGGAACTCTCCAGAATCATCCTCCCCTCATCTACACTAAAGGACAACTATCAAATATCCCCATGGTCACTAAACCATGAGAGGATCCTCCAGGATCACATTTCTGTCTGTTTTGAGAGGGTTCCAACATAACCATATGCACTGACTGGATTTCTCTTTTTTGACTGATCACACCCCGAAACCCCTTGCTGGAAGCTGCATTTAGTTCCTTCAGTCAATGCAGTGTGAGAGTTTCCCCCTTTAAATCAGTACTGAGCCACTGGGGTATTGAGGGTGGGTTTTGATGGTTCATCCAGAGTGGATTTGTAGTTTTCCTTAGGAAGAGCCTGAAAGATGAAAGAAATGCACCCTGAAGGCCTCTCTGCATCACCCCTGCTCTGCTCTGCTCTGCTCAGGTTAGAGAAGTGTTTCTGTTGAGCAATTATTCTGTTCCACTCCAGGGGTATTTCCAATTCATGGCAGAAGCCGTGAGCTCCAGGCCCAGGCTCCAGGTCGATTTGTGAAGCAGTTTAGGATCCCTCCAAATAAAGGCTCTTCCCGACTGCTACAGCATGGGGTGAGTTTAAATTCAATTGGGAAAACTTCTGTATCCTGGAGCAAGCTGGGCTGGCACCTCCACAGCAACGTGTCTCACAGGCTACTCAAAGATTACTGTGTCTTCCACTATTTAATTATGTTGCTGTTTGTGTTTACAATGTTCATACAGAATTCATATTTTTATGAATTAATTTCCATACTTATATTAGAAAGTTACTCTCTGAATACAAAACACAGCAGTGCAATATCATTTTAATGCCATTTTCCCAATTTTACGAGTTACACTGTAAAAGTGGGGGAAAAGAAATGAATTATTCGTTATCTTCAAAGTATTTGCTGCACAGGAGTTTATGTTTAGTTTTGCATCAGTAATGGCCAAGATTCCCATAAAAAATAGTTTTTTGATAAGTGAAAGGTTTTCTAGAGTTTGCAGTTGAAAAATCTGCAGAACTCTGGTCAAACTAAAAAAGGAAAAAGGATTCTGGCTGCAACAGCAGAGCAAGGAACTGCTCCTCTTTTGTGGTGAAGGCAACACGAAATCTCTGTTGACATTATTGCTAAAAGGCAGAGAGGAGATAAAGTGATGATTAAACCCAAGGAAAAGGCCCAGGCCCTGCAGCACAGCTGTGCATTCGTGACTTTTCCATCACTATCAATAATTCATAATGACCATCATGCACCTGACGACACCAAGTTGGGGAGAAAGACTGAGTCAAGCTTTCACCAAATGTGCAAAAAAATCCAATCCGACATCGGATGTCAGGGCAACAGGACCTGCTGGATAAGCAAAGATCCAGCAGAAAGGGTAATGGAGAAGAAAATCAGCTGATATGGACATAAATCAACATCTGCTGTACCCATTTGTGGCATTTTATGGAGGAAAGCTCTCCTTTTGGTGATACACACTGAAAGAAATAGTTTTTAGAGCTTCTAAAATAACTTTTTCTAGAAAACAACTGAAATGATGGTTTACCTGTGAGCAATTCTGCAATATGAAGGAATGATGCTCAATATTATGCTCAAGTTTCACAGCTGGATTCTCCCTTGCTGTACCACACTAACTCAGCATGGCCATAGGCAATGGCACATTGCTGATTCCTTGGGGCATCTTAGGTTCTCTGCTGATGCTCTGAATAATTCTTTTTGCATGAAGATCATGATGGCAAAGGCAAAAAGCCAGACTGCAATTTGCAAGATATTTATATTTTTTTAATGTTTGAATCCAAATGGCATAAATTCATAGAATCATGGAATGGTTTGGGTTAGAAGGGACTTTTAATCCCATCCAGTTCCATCCCTGCCATGGGCAGGGACACCTTCCCCTATCCCAGGCTGCTCCAAGCTCCATCCAACTTGGCCTTGGACACTTCCAAGGATCCAGAGGCAGTCACAGCTTCTCTGGGCACCTGTGCCAGGGCCTTGCCACCCTCACAAGGGACAATTCCTTCCATACATTGAAGCAAAATCTCTCATCTTTCAGTTTGAAATTATTACTCCCTGTCCCAGCACTACAGTTCCTGATAAAGGAATTGACTGAATAACAATTCAATTCAGCAGGAACAGCTCTGTTGTAAATGGGAGCAGAATTGGTCTCATCTGTTCATGACTGAGCAACTGGGTTCTGTAAGATAAACCCTGAGTTCGCTTCCACTCTCCATGGACTATCCCTCAATCCATGTTACCCATCTTTTGATGGTGAAATTTGACTTGGAATTTGCCTCCAAATCTTCTAACTGTACATTGACTTTCATCCATTAAAACCAGTGGGTTAAGCACAGACACATAAGAGGTATATGACATGGAAGACATAACTACGTGTTAAATCCATTAAAAAAAATCTATCCCCATATGCAGAGACCATCAAGGGACTGAGAACTCAACAAACACTGTCAACAGCCTCAGGACAACCCACCAAGGGATTCTCAACACGAATGAGAGAGGCAAAGCAAAGCAAAAGGTAGCCAGATTTCCTCCACTGCTGTGGCCAAGCATGGGTGGCACAGCCCAAACCCTTCCTGCAGTGTGATCATCAGAGCCCACAACCACGAAACCACTCTGGATTAGGAGTGTTTTGAAACATGGGTAGAATTTCATTCCTTCAAGCACTGTTAATTCATTAATTTCCACTGCCAGCTTAAATGCTGCTTAATTGACTCTCCAAAATAACTCAGTCTCAATGCGATCTTTCAAGGAACTTGGTCTACTTCTGTCTCCCTGATTTATGGTCGATTCATAAATTATGGGACTCTACTGTGTCAGCAGTTACTCTTAAGCTCAAGCAGGAGCTCAAGGCCTGATCTGCAGGGCAGGAATTTAGGGTCAGGCTTTTGCTCACAAGGGTCAACATGTCTCTGTGTGGAATTATTTCAGAGCATACAGTCCTTACACAGCCCTGTGTGTCTGGTGCCTAACGAGCCAGCAAAACTAAATTTATTGTAAAGTTATGCCTGGGATGCACAACTGAGCAGGGAGGGTGTGCAGGCAGCACTGCCCAGAGGTCAGAGGTCTTCAGCACTGAAAATTAAAGGAATTTTTGGTGTTCCCTTTGAACTAAGCTGTGGGAATGCCAGAGTGACAAGGCATAAGGAATAGAAGGAATAGTGCAGACAGCTATTCTCCCTGCACACATCAAGCCCGTGCTCCTGAGTCCTGGATGCTGTAGGCACAGCACAAGGAGGATGAAAGGGCACAGGGATTGTTCTGAACATTTCTGAATGGGACAGACACATCACATCTGCCTCTAGAGCTTAAGAAGAAGTCAGGAGCACGAAGCATGGGAGACTCCCTGCTCTGGAGTCACTGTCATCTATTATTCATCCCTCGGCCTTTAGCGGAGAATTCGGCACATCCCCATTCATTCCCACCTGGCTGCTTTTCATGGGAGCCACAAACTGGCTGTTACTCCTAAGGCAGCACACAGAACACAACGCGTGAGCCTGCAGAGTCCACCCTCCTCTTTCCGAGGGAACAATTAATGCTATGACAGACTTGCAGTGGCTTAAAGATTTATCGGAGATGGCTGTGGGAGAAGGCAGGGAGCACACGAGAGTGGTTCCTGGCTGGGAAGACACAGAATTCCAGCTCAAGTTGCTGGAAAGCAGTGTTGCTTTGCATGCAGGCACTTCCAAATAGTTTAGGGCAGAGAACTGCAGCTTGCTTTCACTGTCACTGTCACCTCCAGGCTATGACCTCTCCCAAAACACCGACGGTCCTTGCAGAATACACAGAAAAGGCCTCAGCTACCAGGGCTGTCATCATCTAAGTGGGATGACAGAGCTTCCAACAGCGAGTAAGGAATGCCACGCTCCTACTACCGCTACTATGAATGTGGCGAGGCAGGGCTTGCCCAAATCCAGGGAGCTTTTAGGATTCATGCAAAGGAACGCCTGTAGTGAGATGGAGCTCACGTGCAGCGAGACACACACAGCCCCCGCCAGCACCGCCGCGCCGCCAAACCGCCCTTTTTACAAGTTCACCCCTAAACTTTGTAAGGAAAACGCCTTACGGAGAGACAAGGAAAAGGCCCGAGCCGAGCCGAGCGCTCCGGCTTTCTCCAAGTTTTTTAACCGAGCCCAACCGCTCCCGCAACGGCCCCGCCCGGCCCAACCCCGCGGGCACCCGCGACCCGCCGGCCCTGCGGGCTGGGCGCTCCGGG
>VWYI01000107.1:240409-285293 GCA_013399455.1 Anthoscopus minutus | reverse complement strand
GCACCGCTGGCAACGCCGGTACCCTCAGCACCGCTGTCACACCCGGTACCCCCCGCACCGCGGTCACACCCGGTACCCCCTGCACACGCAGTACCCCCCGCACCCCCAGCACTCTCGGTAACCCCGGCATCGCTGTCACACCCGGTATCCCCGGCACACCCGGTACCCCCAGCGCCGCCGGTACACCCAGGACCCCCTGCACAGCCACTGCCCCGGCTCGGAGAGTCCGCACACCAGCACCGAGGCCGTGCTCTGCCCCATGGTGACACCGAGAGGACACGGCCACCATCACCTCGTTCACCTTCACTGCCGCACAGTCCTGGTGGAGGGCATGGAACCGTGGATGTTGGGAATCAAATAAAATCAGGGAATTGTTTCGGTCGGAAAAACCCACTAAGGCCACCGAGAGACCTCAGTCCTGCCAAACTCACCACTAACCTGTGTTCCCAAGTGCCACATCTACATGGCTGCTAAATCCCTCCAGGGATGGGGACTGAGGTCCAGGAGCACATGGACAACACTCTCAGGAACAGGGTTGGATTGTTGGGATGTCTGTCAAGGGCCAGGAGCTGGACTTGATGATCTCGATGGATCCCTTCCAACTCAGTATACTCCATGGTTCTGTGATTACACCACTGCCCTGGGCAGTCCATTCCAATGCTTTAAGAACCTTTGCCATGAAGGAATTTTTCATAATATCCAACCTGACCCTCCCCCGGTGCAACATGAGGTCCTGTCAACCCATGGAAAGAAGGTCCTACTGACTTGGCAGCAAACATTTTTATCCTGGTGATCCAGTTCTCAGTTCACTAAACCCAAGAAAAGTCAGAACTAAACTTGTTTGCTTTCAAGGTCTTTCTTGCACAAATAGTCTGTGGGTTTGGCCTCACTGTTTCATAAAATCCTGGAATGGTGTGGGTTGGAAGGGACCTTAAAGAGCATTATCCTACCCCCTGTCATGGGCAGGGACAACTTCCACTATCCCACGTTGCTGCAAGCCCCATCCAATCTGGCCTGGGACACTACCAGGGATGGGTCAGCCACAGCTCCTCTTTGCAAGACACACGCACAGGATGTAATTGCCAAGGAAATTTAAGTACACCTATATTTCAGAAGCACAAAGGATTGAGTTGACTGAGAGGAAATCTGTGATGTGAGCACCAGCACCTGCAGTTTGGCCACTCATTTTCCCAAATTCTGCCTCACCTGCAGCTCGTAGAAAAGTGCTTGGCTGCTGTGTGGTCCTCAGCTCTGGAACCAGGATCTCCTCCAGCGTGGCTCTCCTCGGAGATGGTCCCGCTGTACATATTCCATCTGCTCCTCCCTGTATAAGGCATGATGTCACAGACTCAGTTCTGGCTCTAAACACTCAATTTAAAAACCAGGCTTTCCAATGTGAGCTTCTAAAATTTATTATCTTTGATCAATTACTTCGCTGAATGGATGGGATAAAATCTGGCATGGGATGAGGTTATGGCATTTGTGCCATTTTTGGTAATTTCCATTGCACCGTGACACTGAATACCTTTGCTGCTATACAATGTTTAAGTTTGCTTAGACACAGACCTAAAATGAGAGATAATTTACTTAACTGTTCTGAGAAAATATGCCAAATGGGTAAGCCATGATTAGTTTTGAAAAAAGTGCAGATTTAGTACTACAGTGACTCATAACAATGGGCAAAAAAAGGTCATGAAAGTATTTTAAACTGCATTTTATCATAGCGAAATATAAAATCACCTTAAATAGCTGTGTCTGTACTTGCAGCACACAGGTTCTTCTAGGCTGGCTCTTGGGTATTACACCAAAGCAGGATTTTAACCTTTTCCCCTACAAGAATCCACAGCAAGGAAATACGACCCTTATCGAACATAAAAATCCCCAGACCAGCTGTTATTCTTTTAGTCCCTTAAAAACATCTTTCCTCTTGGGAATAGTTTTATGATGGGGCAATTGCAACCATTACAAAGCACAATTAAAGACTCCCACTCCTGAGAAAACTTCATTTTATGTCATAAAGTTAGTTTATAATATTTTATATTCCCATGTCTGGAAAGCATTTATATTTAAATTATATTATGATACCAGTTTATAAATTCTTTGTTTATTATTATTATTATATTGATTTATATTCCTACTTCACAAATCAGGGAAAAGGGGTGAGGAAACATTTGAAAATCACATAAATTCCAAACACAAACCAAAGCTCAGCCCAGAAATGTCTCTTTTGCAGTTGCCTGGTCCTAGGCCACCAGAGCCAAGCTGGAGGGAGCCCAGAGCCTGTCCCTGGACAGGCAGCATTGCTGGAGAGAGGAACAGGATGGGAATTGCACACTCAGCCTGTGCCAGGATGAAGTCCATGGCTTGCCCAGCCATTGTATGTAGCTATTGAGTGATTAATTGGGCAAATTAATTAGTTAATGGTCCTCCTGCACTTATGAATAGATACATATCTTTTTTTCCCATTTTTTATCACTAGGAAGCTGCAGCACTATGGCACAGCTGGGCAAGGGAACAGTGTTCAGTACACTGAGAAAAGTTCATGTTCAGTGTGTGATGAACCCAATTTAATGTCAGGCAGGAAGAGCCGGATTCTCTTGGAATTGTGCCTTTACCTCTTTGCACATTTTCAGGAAAGCTGATGTAAAAATGTGCCATGGTGATGTCACCAGGCTGCTGGGACTGGCCACAGGCAGGCAGGTCAGGAATGCCACCACAGGGCTGGCAGCACCACATTCTCCAAGGGGAAAAGTGGAAGGAGACTGAGTGAAGAACAAGGACTCTTGACAACTTCCCAGGACCACTGAGATTGCTGGGACTCCCGCTCCTGAGTTCAGTAAAGCAGAGATTTCACCAAATTCCTTTTGTTTGGTTCGGAAATGAGGATTTTAAAGGCCTCCCCTGAGGCCAGATCTCCTGTGCTGATGTACAAGAAACACTTCCTAACCCTGGACTCTTGCTGCCTCCTCCTGCTTTGGCCCTAATTCCAGAAAGCACTTAATACATCCATAAATACATGTCCCACCGGCAAAGCTCTTGAGCAAACACCTCGTTTAAAGATTTGCTTATCTCTAATTCCTTGGGGAAGAAGTAAGGTATTGCTCCAAAGGAGTAAAAAGGGATAATCAAGCTGTAAATCCTCACAGTCTCTATCATTTATAACCAGAGCTTAGTCATCTTTTGACCAGTGACGCACAGCACTGATTTCTTGCAGAATAAAATTGTAGAAGCACAGCCAGTTTTTCACGGAGCTTGGAACTGTGCCCTTTGTGGGGTTTTATGAATGCAGAGCTCAAGGTCCATAGTATGGCACAGATAACCTAATGCAAGGTCATGTTTTGCTGGAATAACAGTGCCTAAATCCTCCACAGCAACAATGGGGTCCGGGCCTACCTGGAGATTTCATCAAATTTCATAGGGATTTGGCTGTGCAGAACAAGTTCAAATTGTGAGAGCAATAAAGGCAGTTGTAAAACGCTGAAGACTGGAACTGTAAAGGTCAGAGCCTGATCTGCACTTCCCCAATTCTCACGTGTATTTAGATCTGAGATACCCTGTGCATTTAGCTCTAGCTCAGCGCTCTGCAGTTCAGCAAGGTGGAAGAAAATCATCATTACCTTTGGAAAATTCCATCACAGAGCTATGTTTTTCTTCTAAAACTCCAGAATTTCATGTCATGAATGATGCATATTCTGTCTCAAAAGAAATCACCCCAGAAAAACATTCCCCATGGCCTTAACTTTAGGCAGATGCTGCTGAACTAGCTTGGGGGTGGGTAAAATTGCATTTCCCAGGTGAACAGGACACTCACTTCTGCACATACACACGCACACAAAGAGGACAGAACCATGAGAAATTTTCCTTTCTGGCCTGCCAGAGTGAAGCCAGATTGCACACAGGACTCTCAGACCACTGTAAACTCTTTCCTCTCATCCCCAAGCACCTTGGATTGAGCACCTGGCCAGGATCTGGAAGGAACTTATATTCAGTTTAGTAGCCACTGAGTAGAAGTACTGAGAGCTCCTTTTGCTGTGCAAATTTCTTTTAAGAAAGTCGGAGAAGTCCATTGAGGTCAGGGGTTTTATAGGTCCTGTTCCCTTTTATGGAGTTTTACTCTTAAATGTGAAGTGACTTAAGTTTTTGTATTGCTGAAACCCAGAAGTGGAGAATATTTTGATTCATCCAAAGAAAGTCTCAGAAGGCCATCAATGCTCAGAATGAAAATTAATCAAAACAATCAACCCCCTGAAATTAGTCAGAATTAGCTCTTTTCCTGTACTGGTCTGTATGAAATAATTCCTTGATCTTTGACCAGGGAGAAAAAAGTTAAAAAGCACAAAATAAGCTATAAAAATGACCATTAAAAATTTCCTCAGGAAATCTATTTAAATGCTGATGTCATTTTCTCTGGTCACCACTTCAGTTTTACTCTGTGTTAAACCAGAAAGGCGCTGTCAAAGTCATGAGGAGGGGAAGGTTTGGCCAGGCAACAGCAGGAACATGGGAGACACATCCTAGGGGGAATGCACATGGCAAGGGCTGCCAGGAAGACTCCAAGATGAAGAAGAAATCTGAGGAAAGTGGTGTCTCCCTACTCTGGAATTTGAGGTGAATCCTGGGACATGAAGCACAGAATGGTTTGGGTTGGGAGGAACCTTGAAGATCTTCTCCCAATGGTGCCAACCCTTCTGCCATGGGCACTCAGCAAGTCTTGCTCCAGATGTCCAGGTTTGGAGAAGCTCATGGAAGTGTTGAATTTAATCAGAGGTTGAACAGTCCAGCAGGTGAGAGGCTGCAGAAAATCCACTCAGGATCATGACTCTATAATGGAGTGGAGAAGAGGCCTCTAAGTCAAGGCACAGAGTGGTGAGTGCCAGTTTGTTGGAAATCCAAGGGAAACAGGAGATGTGGCCTCATAAACCTGGTTATTCTTCCAAAAATATACTGCAGGAACATGAGATGCTACTGGGAACACACACAGTGCAGCACAGTGTTCAGCAAAGCATGGTAACCTAATTTCCGTGTTACATGAAAGAAGAAAACCCTGACTCATATTTTATGAAAATTGTAATGGTGAATCAGCAAATTACTTCTGTTTATCTCCTCCAACGTCAGCACACTGAAGTCTGGAGCAACCTGAACTAATCCCAGGGCACTTTTAAATAGAATATATTCAGGCCAGCTGAAGCTGGGCTAAATGGGAACAAGCAGGAATTCGTCATCAATGGACAGCTGGGAAGCTCAGAAAATGATGTTGTTTCCTGCCTGTCTAGTCCAAAGGAAAGACAAGCTCTGTGTGTGCCCTTCACCTCTGACTCCCATATCAGATCCTAAATAAAAACTTTTTGCTCTTCAGAAATGTGTGGCCATTATAACAAGATGTCCCTGGATGGCAAATGCTGGTGCCTGTTTACACATATCCCTGTGGTAGTAGGAAGAAAATAAAACTGCACAGAAATCTATAACCTGATCTGGTTTGTTTAGCTGCTAATCCAATCTTCTCTCCTAGTAGAGCTCCAATAATTTGATTGTGTTGTGTAGGGCACTCTGGAGCACCTGAAGGATGAGAACGAAATACTGTAGATGAGCAGAGAAACTGCTGAAATGCCTTCCTGCATCAGTGCTCTGAGTATGTCATGAGATTGCTGCTGCTCACCCTCAGACCCAGGACACACAAATCCATGAAGCATTCCCATCGGTGTTTTGTCTGGCATCGGAATGGGGCTGCCCAGGGAGGTGGCAGAGTCTCCATCCCTGGAGGTGCTCAAGGAATGACTGGAGGTAGCCCAGTGCTCTGGGCTGGTGATAAGGTGAGGATTGGTCACAGGCTAGACAATGACTTTGGATGTCCTTTCCTACCTTAATAATCCTGTGATTCTGTGATCTCCTGTTCCAGGGCTTTTCCAGCCATCCCAAGCTGTTGAGGGGAGCACAGGGAGCACAGCAGGACTGTGCCCATCCTTTGGGGCTGTTCCCACAGCCAGGACTGCACCACTGCCTGAACCCAGCATGTTGGCTCCCACTGGAAGCAGCAATGTCCCCAGTGGGGTCACACTTGGCTGCACACCTTCCTGTAGGTTTGTTGCCCTCACTGGTGCTATGAGAGCATTAACTGCCTGTAAATTCCCATTGTGCCACTCGCCACCCCGTAAGGAAATTGTAACTGTGATGAGTCTCCCCTCAGCCTCCTCCTGTCCAGCTGTACAGACCAAGTGGCCTTAAGACCCTCCACCATCTTTTGCCTCCTTCGGAGGGTCACTAATAGTTTAATGTCCTTCTTTTTGTGACGCCCAAAACCTCCCCCAGGACTGGAGGTGATGCCACCCCAGTGCAGAGCAGAGTGCGACAATCCCCTCCCTTGCCTTGTGCCCCCCAGGACAGGGATGTCCCTCCTGCTGTCAGGGCACTGCTGGCTCATATCCAACTTCCCATCGACCTGGAGCCGCAGGGAAAAGAGCCGGGACCGCCCTTCCCCTCCAGCGGGGCAGAGGCTGGAGCAGCCCGTGTCCCAGCGGGGGCAGAGGCCGCTGGTGGCACTGGTGTCCCAGTGACTGTTCCGGAGCCCCAGGGCCAACCTGCAGCTGGGACTGACCTCAGCGTGACGGCAGCAGCGCTGAGTCACCGAGCAGCAGAACAACAGCAGTAGTTTGCACATTTGCAAAGTGGGAAAGGCTTAGAGCAGACTGGATGGGATCGTTAAGGGAGAAGCAGCCAGGCTCTGCAGTGGGATTCATGTGCTGCAAGGAACTGTTTCATCGGCGTTGTGTGAAAAGAGCTGTAGTAGAGCCTGATATTGTTTACCGAGTTGTGCAATATTGCAGCAATCCCAAAGAATGACAAATGCAGAGCGATTCCTTCAGAGAATCAACCACTCTGATAAATGTTGCACTGAGAGGAAGGATTTGTTTTGATCATCATTGAGAAAACATGTTTGAAACACTCGGCACAGCACAGACAGCCCTGGCAGCAGAAATCTGAATCCCTGGAGCACAGAGAAGTCACGTAGGCTCCTGGAGGTTCCCCATCATGTGATTTCAGCTGGGAAAAAAAGGGGAAAAAACCCTAAAAGTACTCTGGAGGATTATTTCTAAATGCTCCAAGATAAAATGCAACAAAAGATAAAGTAAGGGCATAAAAATACTGTTCTAACTTGAAAAAAACTTGCTATCCCACATAAAAGCTTTTGTAGTCTCTGAGCCTTTGGAGATCCTTGTCTTCCTCCAAGGCTGGGCTGACTTTAATCACAGCTATACAACCCCAAGTAGTGGCAGAGACAGTCCTGGCTGCTGTATTGATTTATTATTGAAAGGAGGTTATTTTTTTAAGATAAATAATTTGATTTTTTTTATCTTCACGCTTGTTCTTTTAACTGCTTCTCTCCACTAGTGTTTTTTCCAGAAGAAAAGTCACTTCTCTGTCACATTAACTAAGTTTAATTTTCTCCTTAAATCTGTCCCAGGCTTCTCATTTACTCAGATAGAATACTGTCAAAGGCTAAATATTAATCTATTTAAGAACAGACATAAAGCATTTTGGGGGAAAAAAAATAAACTTTCAAATCTTTTTCAGAACTAGCAGTTTGTTTTCCTCAATCTATTTTGAGTGAAACTTCATGTCCCCATTTTAAATTGAACGTCCACAAACCATTGCAGAACACAACCAGTACAGCTCAGTAGAAGGCTGTGCCAGTGCTCCTGGCAGAGATAAGTTGGAAATGAAGCTTATTCAGGAAATTCATGGTAATAGAACAGGGGAAAAAGACTGATTAGTAAAAATAAATGAGCCCAGTGATGTAGAGCCCTTTGGTTTTCCCTGCTCTACTGGCTTTCAAAAAGACCTAACTTAGATTTATATCAATTATTCTGAAAATGACACAATCTGGGGGACCTCAGAGGTGGAGAATCAGATCATTAATGCTGCTGTTGGAGAATTAAATGGTTTTATTGAACTGATTCTTTCATGCCCTCTGGTTGCTGCCTTTCAGATCCTGGCAGGTTTGCTCTGAATTCCTAAACACTTCATTCTCGGCTTTACAGTCCTGTTTGTCTTCATTGTTCCACAAAGAGACAGGAGAAATCCTTCCGCTGCTTCAGATAAATAATGCCCATGGTGGAAGAAGTTTTCTTTCCATGAAACTTTGAAGGAGATGGCAACATTTCAAAGGACAGCCAGAAGGTTTTAAAGGCAATGATGTTTAAAGAACCTGAAATATGACTAGGAGGAGGGTGGTTGGGTTTTTTTGCTTGTTTGTTTTTAAACTACGAGATTTAAAAGATAAAATCAGAAAATGAGCTTTTTTTCTAAAACATTAATTACTGGACTCTGCTTTCCTGGAAAATTATATCATTTCTGGTGTGTACTCTAAATAAGAGCAATTCTTGGTGAATTTTCTGTGGAACAGAAACTCAGTTTTGTCCACTTTCAGTGGTGTCTTTTAGGTAGAACTATTGCAGGAGTGTCTCAATGGAAGAACAACCAGCAGTTCAGTGCTGAACAAAACAACATTCAGCTGCCCAGAGCAGCTGAGGCTGCCCCTGCATCCCTGGAAGTGCCCAAGGCCAGGCTGGGCAGGACTTGGAGCAACCTGGGATAGGGGAAAGTGTCCCTGCCCATGGCAGAGGGTGAGACTGGATGGGGTTTAAGGTCCCTTCCAACCCAAACCACTCCATGATTTTATGGTCATCTTATACTTGTAGTGATTTTATCAAGTCATGAAAATGCTCATTTGGGGATGTAAGCATGCAATGTATGGTACAAAAAATTGTCAGGATCAACAGGCCTTTTACACCCACCAGAACATTCCTGTTTATCCAGGTCCAGCCAGTGGGCAGAGCTGTATTTTGCCATTGTCTCTCCATGCGGAGCCAGGACCGATTTCTCGTTCCCTCTTTGAAGTGGACTCGCACAGTTACCAACCACCTGCAGTGGAAATCTGGTGAGTCACCAGCATTTGGGGCCATCAGTAATTCTGAGCTGCAGAGTCCTCCTGCTGTGGTGAACTTGCTGCAAGTAGAAAAGCAAAGTAGCTGGTGGGCAACGCGTGCATATCCTGGTGCCAGTGCTCCTCCATCCAATGGGAGGAGGCCAAGCTGCCTGGCTCATCCGGAGGGATAACATCATCCCTCCTCCCATGGCCAACTGCTTCTGCCTCAGAGATGCAGCCAAGATCCCACAAACCTCAATGTCTTTATCACCATAATTTCTTTTTGCTGTACATAGACGTTAAATACGTGAGTCCAATCTTTTGTTGCTTTTATTTGCATCACTAAGAAAATTGCATTTAATTAGAAGTGTCCTTGCAGCGTCAGAGTTCTCAGCAGTGCTGTATCACACCTGGATTTGCTCGTTCTGATGTTCTACACCCTGAATTCCTATTTAACATTTGCTGCCTCTTGTGCCTCATGCGTGACTGGCACCGGGAGTGACTAAGGGAACAGATCAATTATTGTGATTAAAATTGATCCTCATCGCTCTTGGTGTCACAGTTCACAAGCCAACGCTCATGAGCTCATTTGGCTTGGGCCTGTAACCACTGCATATGGTCACTGAGCAGAGTAAAATCATCACTACGTCAAAATTAAAGGATTTGATCATCACAAAAATAAAAATCAAGCTGTGATTGTAGCCTTTATACCTAATGGAAAAGTCATATTTAGGTTTGGATGCATTTCAAAAATGCTAATTTATAGTAAGAACCACTCTTTGAGAGGTTTATGCAATACAGGATCTCAGGTACCATGAAAATAAAATGTACCTTGGTTCCTTCTTGCAAAACATGAAGGGTATTCCTGAGGGCTTGGCTGAAAGGCATCAAGGAAATGCCAAATGTTTGTAACACACTGCACTGAAAAGCTCATTGTATTTAGCAAAACCTGAGTTGGTCAATTCCTGCATGTGGAAACATGCAGGAAAGGGAAAAAAGAGATGGAAAAGAACATGATGGAAGAAGAATAAAAGAAAAAGACTGAGCTGAAACACCACAGACAGAGAAGGAAAATTTTATGTAATGAATGTTTTCCACCTCATCACCTCCTTCCTGCCCTAAACACTATCACTACCTGTAAGTGCACTCATTAAACTGGTAAATCCGTACACCTCCATCATGCCCGGAGATTGAATTCTGCTGAGTTTTCAGCACTTTTATTTAATAATTCTGATTTTTTTTTCATATTTTCAGTTCACTTCTTTCCTAGCTCATCTTCTTGTGCAGCTCAGTTTGTCAGTTTTATTTCTCCAAAGTGCTACAGAGGGAGCAACATATAATTCACAACTCAATAAAATTTAAGGAAAAATAAATATTTGCTGCATCCAAGATGAGATGGAGGATGTGTAGGAGGGGAGGAGGCGGGAGGTGGACTTGAAATTGCTGCTTTTGGAACAGATTTGAGAGTTGGTACCTCAGTGCAAAATGGCTGGGGCTTTAAAATGGATTTATCAAGAACTGAAATGAAAAATGCAGAAGGGAACTGTTCAGAAATCATGTCTGCACAAGGTGATTTCAGTCTAATGAGCAATACTGGACACCCATGATTGTTTGAAGGTAACCAATTTATTTACAATTTTATTGGCTGGAAAAAGCCACTAACTGCACCTTCACCTTTCAAAACCTGGGATACAGCAAACTCCTTCCCATTTTAAAGGCAGAAGGTCTCTACCAAGAGTTCAGAGATTAATCAACAGCTTTATTCCTAACCATTAACTCCTAACCATTGGTGACTTGGATGTCAAAGAACAGGGACTCCAATGTCAAAGTTATTCTTTTGCTCCTAGGGGAGAGAGGCACTGAGCTCCTGTGAGGAAAGCCTCACTTTGGGCCCAAAGCACCGCTCAGGAGGGATCCTCCTACACTCCCAGAATGTTATTATAATGAAAATATCTCTAAACTATTAAATTACATAGGTTTCATTGCATTCTGTGCCAACATCTTGGTATATCTCTACACCTGCATCCACAGTAGGTAACATATTTAATTCAGGTTGCTGAAGATAATTGCTTGGTAATGTGCTTCTTCCAAATTTGGAGTTTTTTTAATAATGAAAATTCAGTGATGATTGCCAGCAAAAAAAAAAAACCAAACCAAAAACATGTATTTCTTTTTAAGGTATACCACCAGGATATTTCCTCAGCAGTCAAAAGGAAAGAGAGATCTCAGTTGGAAATTGTGAGCTGATGTCCTGAGCAGCTCTGAGGAAGCTGCAGCCCAGTATGTTCTCTCCTGTGTCACCTGTGTGACACTGATTGATGCTTCTCCAGGTTTAATTGAGATAGAACATCACATGCTGCTGTTTCTGAGCAGGTTTTGCAGCTTTAGTCTCTAACATTGTTGTGGGTAATTAGGTCAGGTTCACTTCTCTTTGACAGCACTGAAATGAATCATTTTTTTCACAGTAGATGATCACTCTAATACTTCCTATCTAATATCACTGCCACCTCCAAATCGTGTCCTAATGAGAGAGTTCCAGGAATATCAGAGAAAAAAGAGGTGGATATTCAATGATCTAGTGTCTGTTTCTGACCCTGGAAAACCTTATTCATTTAAAGAACTATTACTCATGAGAATTACTGTGCAAGCTTCCAGGAGGCTGAACACAGGATGGTTATCCAAGCAGGAATAGGCTCTTTTAAACAGAGAACTATTAAATATGTTAAATCTCTCCTACAGCCTTCCTAAGATTTGGTTTAAAACCACAGATAATAACACTTGTGTGAATTGGTGATACTGAGAATTATCAGATCCAGAAAATCTCATCTTTTCCCGTCTCCTGGATAAGAAGGTCCTTCCTGCAGACCTCTCCTGTTACACACATGGAGTCTGTCACTGCTGTGGTGTCACCAGTCTGGTTTCAAAGTTTTCACAGCCAGGACTCAGCAGTCATTATCACTATAAATTCAGACATCTGAGGCACCAGCAAGAATAATTAGTTACTGGCTTTGCTCAAGTGTCTTCTGCCACACTCTTTGCAGTTCATTTACCACAAACACTCCTGCGTTATTACCGTATCCACAATTCAGGCACTTCACCTGGGAAGAACTGCCAGCTCAGATGCATCACTCCTCTGGCACGTTTTGTCTGAGATGCCTCAGCAGAAAATATCATTAAATATAGATCCTGGTGAGTGAGAGGCTGGACATGGCCAAGCCCACAGCCACCCCTGTCCTGGGCTCATCCCCAGCATGGGCAGCAGGAAGCAGGGGATTCTGCACTGCAGAGCTGCCTCCAGCCCTGGGATCCAGAAGGAGGTGGAGCTGCTGTAGCCAGTCCAGAGAAAGCCACAAATGATTACAGGGGATGGGGCAGCTCTGCTCTGGAGAAAAGCTGGGAGAGTTCACTGTGGAGAAGCTTTGGGGTGACTTAATTATGGCCTTCCAGTACCTGAAGGAGATGGTGAGAAGGATGAAGAGACACTATTCATTGACAGGGACCTGGAGAGACAGGACAACTGGGGGATGGATTCAAACCAAAGGAGGGACGTCCAAAGGAGGGGACATGAAGATGGTGAAATGCCATGAGCAGATGAGGGCACTTGGTCAGTTCATCTGGAGGAGGCTGAGGAGAAACAGCGCAGTTACAACTCACTCCATCGTGAGGGAAAGCGGAGGGGCAGGCGCTGATCGCGGTGGTGACAGGGACAGGACCCACGGCTGGAGCTGCGCCAGGGTCAGGCTGGAGATCAGGGAAAGGTCCTTCCCCCTGAGGGTGCTCGTCACTGGCCAGATTCCCCAGGGAATGGGCACAGCCCCAGGGATGCTAGAGCTCCAGGAGAGTTTGGACAGTGCTCCCAGGGAAGCATAGTGTGGGATTGCTGGGTGTCTGTGCAGGGCCAGGAGCCAGACTAATGATCTTCGTGGATCCCTTCCAACTCAGGGTATTCTGTGATTTAGATTGGATATTAGGAGGAAATTATTCCCTGTGAGGGTGGTGAGGCCCTGGAATACATTTCGCAGAGAAGCTGTGGCTCTTCCACCCCTGGAAGCATCCAAAGCTAGACAGACCGGGATTTGCAGCACACCAACCGACGGACGCACTGCTGCCCACAGCAGGGGACGGCTGGGATGAGGTTCCCGGTCCCTCCCATCCCGAAGCCGCAGGCGCGGCCCCGCCCCGGCTCATCACGGGGCCGGAACCCGGAGCCGCCGGAGCCGCCGCCGCCGCCCCGGGCCCATCGCTGCTCCAGCCAGGTCCGGAGCCGCGCCGCTCCCCCCGGGGCCGCCAGCATGTCCAACATGGAGAGTATCCCTGGGGGACCGCGGGCGGGACGGGCCGGGAGCCGCAGGGGCCGGGCCGGGCCGGGGGAGGTGGCGGTGGCGAGCGAGGCCTCCCCGCTGGGAGGAGCCCCCGGGGCGCGGGGGAACGAGGAGGTGAATCCCCCCTCATGGCAGTTTATTCGGGGCCCGAGGGGCAGCAGCAGGAGCGGGGGGACGGTTGGTGTGACACTGGCAGGGTGTGACAGTGGCAGGGGCTGGGATCTCTCAACCTCGGAATTCTCTTTTAAAGACGACATAACCGAGAAAGAATCTCATATTCCAGACCGATATCTCCAGGGGGTGTCAGAGGATAGGGGCAGACTCTGTTCAGTGGTGCCCATCACAAAGATGAGAGGCAGTGGCCGTAAACTAAAAACTGAGATGTTCCACCTCAACACAAGAACTTCTTTCCGTGGAGGGGACAGAGCACTGGAACAGCTGCCATGGGGATGTGGAGTCTCTGTCTGGAGGCATCCAAACCCACCTGGACATGTGAGGAATTGGACTGGGTGATCTCCAGAAGTCCCTTCTAACCTGAGTTGCTCTATGATTCTGTGGTTTCACTGCCCTGAAGGGACAAGGAAGTGAGTGGGAAGTTAGGTGTCTTCCCAAGGTGTGATCAGGCAGCGTTGGCTGGGAGTGGGGAGGGGGAGGCAGGGCTGTGGTGGATGGAGGGACAGCCCAGTTCCTGAGGCAGAAAACACAATTTATACTAAAAATAGTGCAAACTGCAGCAGGGACAGCATGCTGGTGTGTGAGTGATGTCAGCAGGGCTGTCCCCCAAACAGAGGTGTCACCACCCACCACGTCAGCTGTGCTTCCTGCTCTTGGAGAGAATGTACACGCAGAGCCCTGTGTGGGGTGGCTGAAACTTTCTTGCTGTATAAAACCATCTTTACATACAGGGGAAGAAAATTTGTACAGAATCCAGAGGTCTCACTGTGGCTGGAATGTGCAGGCAGTGCTAGCATTGCTGGTTGTTCTGGTAGGAACTGACAGGATTGCTGGTGCAGCTGACTGTGAGTCACAAACTGAGATGGAAGCTGGGTTCCACTTGGTTGTGGTGTGTTGAGAAAGACTCTTGAAGGGAGGAGCAGGAATGTGATCCTCAGGGATGGGTGAGCTGAGGTGGTGGCAGGTGAGCTGGTTTAGTGGCAGGTAAATTCCCTAGCTGAGTAACTGAGGAAGTTCAAAATAAACTGCTCTGGTACTGGTACCTACATTAATAAATATCCTAAATGCAAAGTAACACATATTACCTGTTTGTAGCCTGCCTGTAATGTTTATGGGATAACAAAGACGTTCCTAATGTCTTCAGGTTGTTGTCAGGGTAAGAGGAATGACTGGACTTTAAATCAGCAAACAGCTGTGGAATAATTTATATGGTTGAAATGTTGAAGGAACCTCAAGTACTCATAATGTTTAGCTTTGTGCTTCCACTTAATTTTTAATTATCTTAGTACCTGCTGCATCCTCTTGGGATATCACAGGTGGCAGGAAAGAAACCTAAGAAGATTTTAACTTACATATTGTTTGAGAAAGACTGATACTATTTGGAAGCTTTTATCAACAGTATTTTAAGAGAATGTTTTTGATTGTTATTTTTACAGCACACACTCTGTTCTCTGTCAGTGGAAGTTTAGTGTAGTAATTCCAAATCACTTTGAAGGCTGGTCTGTTTTCTTGGAGCTTTAAGTTTAAGCAGTTGAACTTTTGTTTTTAAAGTTTCTCTTCCTGACTGAAGTACTCTGCCCAAAAGTCAGGTGATGGATCTGTTGGGCAGCCTCGGATCACTCACATGACCCAGGGCTGGGAAGGAGCTAGTTGAGCAATTTAAATCCAAGATCCTACTGGGTTGTAGCTGACCATGGCCAGCTGAGCCAGTTTACTGTTACACTGTTCGTTTGTTGTGTTCTTCAGTGGCTTTATTTGGATGGGGAGGTTCCAGGCAGGTCGGGAAACTGCAGCATTTCACTGAGAGTAGCAGGCTCCGGGTGTGGCAGTGAAAGTAACCGGCAGAGAGCCACTCTCAGTTCCTCTTCGAGAGGGGTGTTTGGTGGTTGGATTTATCACTCTGAAATAGGTTTGGTCCCTTAACCTGCGCTGCAGAACACCTGTTTAATTTGAAGTTTGCTGCAAAGGAGCTCAACAGGAACTCCAAAAAATGCGACAAAGAAGAAAAGGCTGAGAAAGCTAAAATTAAGAAGGTAAGTCTGAACCAAGCTTTTTAGATCTCTTGCTTGCCTGTTGGAGCAGGAAGGTTGGTGTTTTGTCATTTCCCTGGTGTGCATGCTAATAATCATGTGGTCAATGTTTATGATTTAAAATATGTGACTATAAATATTCCTCTGTTTATTAATAAACTTGAGGATAAATCCATGCACATCCTCATGGCATTTGCTTCCCTAGAGGATTGTCTTGTATGTGCTTTGGTAGAGACTGTTCTCAGAGTTAAAACCACTTCATTTTTATCAGCTTGTATTAATAAGGCTTGTGGAGAGGAGCTTCAAAACAGCTTTTGAGTCCTTGAAGCAGTGAAGAGACTGAGTTGATTTGATGTGTTTTTGCCCATGAGATACAGCTGTGCCACCTGTGCCTGTGTTTGTGTCTCGAGACTGAAAATGTTTTCAGGAACAGAAATTAAGTATCTGTAGCTCTGCAAAACTGCCTATTTGAAGTGCATGTTTTCCCATGCTTTCCTTGGAAAGAAGTTGGGAGTTCTCATATTGGAAATGTTTGGGATCTATTGTGGGAGGAGGGAGGGACTTGTTTTCTTTTTTAATAGAAGAATTAATGCTTCTTTCAAAACCAGAACAGACTATCCTGTGTACAGGATGAACAGAAATCCTATGTACAAGAGTGGGGAAGGGTTTAAGGCTTTTCCTCTTGTCTCTCCCTCTTTGCCAAGGCCATCCAGAAGGGGAACATGGAAGTGGCGCGGATCCACGCGGAGAACGCCATCCGCCAGAAGAACCAGGCCATCAACTTCCTGCGCATGAGCGCCCGCGTGGACGCCGTGGCAGCCAGAGTCCAGACTGCTGTCACCATGGGCAAGGTGAGGCCCTCCCCATCCTGCAGGGGTAAGGAGGAGACCTCTCATCTTCCCTGGAGTAGCTCCATCCTGGCTGGAATGAGCTGGGAACTTCCACTTTTGGTTTTAGAGGTAGCCAAGAGTAAATCGGGTGCTGGAATTCCTCTGGCAGCTTCTCTTTGGATTATCTCACAAAGATATGTCTTCCCTTCAAAATATAGTCATATCAATCACGTATAGTTGTGATTCCAGAGATCTTTTTTACCTCAGATAGCTGTTTAGGTAAACTGATTTACTGCTTTTCACTGTGAAAGTTTACTGTGACCTGTGGACCAGATGTATCCCTTAGCAGTGACAGGTCTCAGGTCTACAGAAATGAATGCCAAATAAAGCTCATTTTTAGGGAATTTTGGCTCAGAATGTATATTTCAAGTGGCTGAGTTAATTTCTAAAGCTGGGAATGGTAGGAGCTGTTTAAAATATGACATTCCAGATGGCAATATGATGTTCCCTCCTCTATCTGACAGATAGTCAGAGCTCTGTGGACAGAGATAAGAAAGCTGGATAAGAACAGAATCCCAGAACAATTTGAGTTGGCCTGTGCAGTGCCACCCCTTCCATGGACGGAGACACCTTCCTCTATCCCAGGTTGCTCCAAGCCCTATCCAGCCTGGCCCAGGGATCCAGGGACAGCCACAGCTTCTCTGGGCACCCTGTGCCAGGGCCTCCCCATCCTCACAGGGAAGAATTTGTTCCTAAACTGCTCATTTTTCACTTGTAATGATGTCATTCCCATTGTTTCAGGTAACAAAGTCAATGGCAGGGGTGGTGAAGTCTATGGATGCCACTTTGAAGAGCATGAACTTGGAAAAGGTAAATAGACTTAATTTTCTTGGAGGTGACATCAAAAGCAGAAGTGACAACAGGCACAAGTTTTAAATAGGAAAATTCAATCAAGAGTTTTCCAGTGGAGATGTATTTTTTCTGTTATCTGAAGATAAGTGATTTGATTCATATTTTCATAGATATCTGCACTAATGGACAAATTTGAGCATCAGTTTGAGACACTGGATGTTCAGACACAACAGATGGAAGACACAATGAGCAACACTACGACATTAACAACACCACAAGTAAGAATAATAAAATATATCTTAGGAAGGTGATCTTAAATTGTGTGTCTAAACTGTTCATTAACAGCACTTGAAGCACTGAGGTATATGTTTTGGGTTTTTTATAGGTATGTTGAATTCTGTAGGAGCATTATTTACAAGCCAGATTTAAATTAATGTAATTTTCATTTCTGAGCACCTCTGCTCCTTATTTTTGAGTTCATACCTTCTACTGGTTAAGTTCAAAACTATTCTGCCAAAGGCATTACCTGTTAAAATAATTCCTGTTCTCTGAAAATCTTAACAAGAAGTTGTCATAAACTCCAAAAGTAACAATCCATCTTTTTTTCCTTTAGAACCAAGTGGACATGCTCCTGCAGGAAATGGCAGATGAAGCAGGGTAGGTGAAATTTCTGTTTCTTGAATAAATCGTGGTTCCCACAACCCTTCCTGGTTATATCTACAGTCAAATACCCTTGTTTTAAAAGTCTGTAGCTTTGAAGCAGAGAAAAAACACAGTTTTCCTTTACCTCTGGACATACCTGACTTGTCCTGGTAGTGAGTCAGAATTACTCACCAGCTTGTGTAACTCTGGAGTGTTCAGGAGGTGCTGTCTCATTTTTCTACTGCTGTCAATTATGGTGCTTCTCCCTTGATCTACCTGTGCCTGACTTGGTGTTTGCTCTGTTTTCTCCTGTTAGCCTTGATCTGAACATGGAACTACCTCAAGGACAGACAGGTTCTGTTGGTACAAGCGTGGCCTCAGCAGAACAGGTAAATGTTGGGTTTTGGTGAGGTCAGTGTTTTCTGGAGAAATGGGATGTGAGAATTAATGCTTCACTCCATCAAAACGAAATGCGAAATTACTAAATTCTATTTCAGCTGTCCCAAGGAAACTATGTGGTTAAAAGGCTTGCTATCAAAGTAATTTTAGCAATACATTTGTTGAATGTTAAAGGAAAGGAACCTTAAAACTCCTCCAGTGCCTCTGCTGCCATGGGCAGGGACATCTTCCACTCTCCCAGGTCACTCCAAGCCTTGTCCAGCCTGGCTTTGGACACTCCCAGGGATCCAGGGGCAGCCACAACTTCTCTGGGCACCCTGTGCCAGGGTGTCCCCACCTCACAGAGAGGGATTTCAGCCCCCTTGTCCTATCAAATATTCCATGCTCTTTGAAAAAATTATTTCTCTCCTTAATTTTGTTTTCTGAAGCTCCTCCCCCACAGCCATGCTTGAGGTGTTAAGCAAATCTTGTTAAGCATGAGAGGATTTCTCATCAGCTGGACATGAGATGGCAAAAGATGCTTTTCCTGTTGCTTATGGTTGGTTTCCCCTGTTTGTTTTCCAACTGTGCAGGATGAGCTGTCACAGAGACTGGCCCGCCTACGTGATCAAGTCTAACTGAACAGAGCTGCAGTTCTTTGGACCTGCTTCCAAATTCCCTGTCTGGAACTAACCCTGCACTACACTCGAAGTGTAAAACAGTCCAGCTTAGGTGTTTGAATACTTGTAATATAGGGTACTTCACTCCCAGCTTGCTACTCTTTCTAAAATACATTAAGTGACCCAAAAATATCAGCTCTGATGTCCTTTTCTGTACATTTGGAAGTTGATCTATTTTTTGCAAGCTTTTTTCACAAATTCAAGTTGATATTCTAAGTCAGCTACTAATGGTGGTACATTCTACTTCCAAGCAAAGCAGAGTGTTAGTGAGATATATTTTAAATTATTAAGTGATTTTTTTAAATTATGAGAACTGTTTATGGTTGGAGAACTGATACATCGGTTCAGATGATTGCTGTAAATCATTTTCCTGCAGAGCCAAACTCCTGAACACAGATGGGTGGACAGCGTGGACCTCCTGGGAAATGCACTTGTTGAAATAAATAAGTGGACTTCGAGTTTTTCAGTCTTTAAAAGTTAGGATAAATGTGCTGAAATTAGCATTTTAGTTCAAAAAGGAGTTAACAAAAGCTGATTTCATATAACTGGGGACTTGTATGGTGGTATCATTTTAGCACAGGAGGAATAAAATATATTTTTGGACTCTTTGCAAGGTCTGTTGCTCTCTGCAGATAACGTCCCATTGTTTGTAATATTCTGATTGTATGGAGGAGCTAATTTTAGCAATCCTTTCCTATTTCTGCATAGTAAGAGTCTGGCTTCTCTGAATAGCTTCAAACTCTTGTTGCAGTTGTAAAGTAAGAAATGGTTGTAGAAATTTGTAGCTGAGACCACTTGTGATGTGTTGTGATAAACAGTGACATTCATATTCTCTTCCTGATTTTTTTGGGCTCATTTTTATGTTTTGTCTCTGTAGGGGTGAGGGAAGGTGTGGAGCACTAGGCTTGGAATTGGTTCTTAATTGCCTGGTGCTCAGGGCTACGTGGGTTTTTCAGTGTTAGGGAATTGTTTAAGGAAAAACTAAAACCTCACTTTTTTATTCAAGCAGGATTTTTTTCAGTGAAAATGTGCAAAAACGATGAAACATTTCAGAACAGTTTCAGATGGTATTTTGAATGTGTTATCCACCTCTGAGAGTTGAGCCGGATGTTATGTACTGAAGTAATCAAGATTACTGTACAAATAAAATCAGGAAGATAAGACAAACAAAACAACCTGAAATGTTGTGGGATTCTCTCTCACACTGGAAGCTGAGCTAAAACCATGAGTTTAAAATGGGATCTTTTCACTTGTTAGAAAAAAAGTGGGGTTAAAAATAAACACCTTAAGTGTTCCTCCTGTAAAGAGGAGTTGTTTAAAAACCAGGTACTGACAGCTGTAGTCTGGGTATGATCCCTTCAAATGAGTAATAAAGCATCCTAGATAGGGATTTTTTCCTGCATTTTCTTCCCTTGCTACTTCTGAATGTTGTAACCGAGGTCATGGTGTATCTATGCAACCCAGTTACCCAGCTGGGGTGGCTGTGTGTGTGCCTTTGCCTTGCTGGACTTCCTTCAGCTTTTTAATATTCAGTTACTTCATATCATGAGAGTGCTGGAAGCTTCCTGCAGTGGAACTGCTCCACACCAGAGTTTACTTGGAGCTGTGCATGAAATGCTGAGGATTCAGTGTCTGATTAGCAGACAGCTCCAGCTACTGTGTCTGACTTCTTTCAGTGTTAAAAATGATGCTACTGTTGGACTGGTTTGGGCCATTCTGGAATTAGTTGAGGGTCAGACAGCAATTCTGAGCTCCCACGTGGTTGATTTTCCCAGTCTGTTGCCTTGCTGTGAGCCTTGGAGGGATTTAAAAATAGACTGGGACTGAGGTTGCTGCAACAGAAAGGTTAAATAAGCTTCATTATTTTATTGATTGTTGTGGAGTTTGATCCTATCCCAGGCTGGTGAACTCCAGGACCAGTGTAGATTTCCAGTGTTGTCTCCTGAAAGGAATTAACAAATGCAGAGGTTTGACTGACATAATTAAGGTTATGTCTGGGGGACTGGAATACAAAGAGGCTTAGGAAGAAGTAGATGCTTGAGACAGGGAATTTTTGCCCTGTAGGCTTCACTCCAGGTGTTGCTGTGTGTTTCAGCCGTGCCAAGGTTTGGGGCTGGCAGCTCCTGTGTACAGAACTCCTGCCCTCTCCTGGGGAAATGCTTTCACTCGTGGCTGGGAGCTGCATCCGGGAAGGTTGAAGTTATCTTTTAAATACATACATTTTTCTCATTTGGAAATGCTTAAAGCTGAAAGTTACTCTTAAAGCAATATTTGAGTTTCGTCCTTCCTCCCTTCAGGCTCCTCAAAACATTTCTCTTCCCTGAGCAGCTCTGGCTCCTCACTCCGACCTTGTTTTGTCTCTGTAAGTTGACTGTAAAGTTCATTTCATGTTAAATCACTTGTTTGTGCTTTTCTGGAACCTTATTGCCAGCTAAAATTTCAATATTTCTGCTGATGAGCAGGCACATATAAAGTGAAACATTGCTTGAAATGTTGCTGGATGGTTTTGCTCAACATTTTTATCCTCTTACTAAAACTGGTTTGTGGTAGCTTTGTCTTCATTAGAATTCCAAAACAAAGCCATGCAAAGCTTCAGATGAAAGAAGAGGGAAGCAAAACAAGAACAAGAACTTTTAATGTCATGATTGCAGTGGGATAAAACTTATCAAGTTGCCTTTGTGGAGATCCTCAGAGCCAAAATATAGTGAATTTTTATTAAATGTAATCAGCAGTTGTATACAAACATAAATTCTGAAGCTGGTGCTGCGTATAGAGAAGAGAATTTTTGTAGATCTGGTTGAGTTCACTTTGAAAACTGCTTTACTTGTATGGGACAGTTTGTAAATGTAACTGCAGGTGGTAAATAAAATTGTACAGACAACTCATTCTGGGTGTGTGTCCAGGTTGTGTGGCTGCTACAGGTCTCTTGTACATGAATGGGCAAGCAGATGGAATGTCGTTCCTGTGGGAAGACATCCAGAAAATTCAATATTTATGGGGAGAAAAGAAGAAGAAAATAAAGTGGGTACTACTGAGAGAGATTTGGGACAATTGAGGAGTAATTAAGTATAGCAACATAAACTCTAATTTTATGGGTTTTTAAAAAATGTGTAAACTGATATGGAGAGAGCCCCGTGCTTCAGCATTTCTGAGGGTTTTCTGTCCTTACACACAGAACAAGGGACCACTGGAAAACTGTCAAGGAGGGCAGTGTAGGTTTGAGTCTGGGGTTGAGTGGCTTTCCTAGACCTAAAAATCTTCAATTTTAACATTTCTATTGAGTCGTTCAAGAGCCAGCAGAGGGCACCTCAGGCTTTGCTTTCATGGATCTTACAGAAATGACTGGTTGCAGTAGTCCAGCCAAAGCTGGTTGGTTCAGGGAACAGTCTCTCCCGTGGAACCTTTGTTTGGGCAGTATCCACCCGCTGTAGGACGCGCCTCTGCAGGGGCTTTGATCCCAAAATCCAGCTCGGCACCACATCCACAGGGCCATCAGCTGAATGGGGTCAGTCTGTACTAAACAC
This sequence comes from Anthoscopus minutus, assembly GCA_013399455.1. Lineage (NCBI taxonomy): Eukaryota > Metazoa > Chordata > Aves > Passeriformes > Paridae > Anthoscopus > Anthoscopus minutus. Next base: position 262,938 of record VWYI01000107.1, on the reverse strand, counting down.
GGTCCTTTGCTGCCTTTGGGGGTAATTTAGACCTCTCAGATCTGTTCGGAGTGTGATAGTGAGTAGTAACCCTGTGCTTAAAATTTGTGTTTAGATTTCATTTCCAGTTAAATCTTGGGGGTTTTTAGCTGTTGTGCTGCTTTTCACCTGTGATAATTCTTTTTAATATGTAAGGAAAGATTCAGTATGCACTGATGGAAATAGATTTTAGCGGTGAATTTTATTTTTTTATCGGAGCTTTGATGAGCTTTGGTTTGATGAAGGATTGACTTTAATTTCAGGATTCTCTCTGTAGCTCTGCCTTCACCTCTTGCTTGGGCTGCTTTGAGCAGCACTTGGCTCCCAACTTTCTTGTTTCAAAGAGTATTTTTCCAATGGAACCCCGAGTAGGGTCAGTGGCCTTGCTTGTTTCGGAAGCAGCTCCCTTCATTACCATTCCATGAGGGAAAGGCTCGATGTGAACAATCTGTAACCAATTTCATGTGCCAGTGGAGCCACTTTCACTGGGAGAAGATGCACTGAGAGAGTCTCCCAGGCTCCTGCTTCCCTTTGCTGCTCTTTATTAAAGAGCTCAGCCTGGATCAGCTGCATGACATGGTTCAAAAGGGAAAATCAAAGGAGTTGCAGGATCCAGGTTTTGGGAAACTTTTCAGGGTCTTCCAACAGTGCCGGTAGCCGTGAGGAGCTGCCAGACCCAGACTCAGTGCAGAGGCTGTTCTCAGCCCTTACCTAAATAAGGAGGATTTCAGAGAGTATAACATTTTGTATTGCATATTTCTAATCTAAACATGTATATTTAATAATCCAAATAATTTAGAGAATGATATAACTGTGATAATTCTGTAGAATAATAAAACAGAATATAAATAAATAATAAAAGTATCACAATAATCTAAATAAAATCTAAATGTCTGAAAACAAAGATGTTTTACAGTCACGCCTGTGTGTATTGCTTAGGATGTTCTAAATTTATTAAACCTGAGTGAAACAAGCTTTTTGCAAAAGTCTAAAGCAACGAACATGACATAATGTTTGTATCTGACAAGATAATAATCAGCTTAATTTAATTTCCCTGCTATCTGATTCATAATTCTTTATCACAATCAATTTCTGTCAAAATGAACTGTCATGGATAGGAAAACATTTGAAAACTTCATTTAAAGACGCTTGGTAATTGTTATTAAATCTTTTATGACTCCTTTCTTTTTTCAAAGATTAGATAAACATAACCCTAGAGTCTTTACAGGAGATATTTCCCTTTATTCTTATCACAATCAGGCCTTTGTTTCTCATGCTGCAAAACGGGTCGTTACTGGAACCATTAAGCTGGATTTCTGTTTCTCAGTTCCAGGTTCCATCTGAAGTCCCAATATTTGCCTGGAAATCCATCGGAGGAGCTGGCGGGCCTGTTCTGAGTGTTGTAAATTAGTTCCAGTCTCCACGAGCCTGCTGTGACTAATTGATGTGACCTGGAAGTGGATAAAGTCCATAACAGTAAGATCAACTTTTCCTCTGGTAATTTGACAAATAGAGCCCTTTTTTAAAGTCCCGTGTAGGCTCCATTCCCCATTTGTTCTGTCGTGATGGGCATCGTTTCCGTGTTGGAGTGATAATGATTTTCCAGATTCCTGCTGATTTGTAGAGCAGGTGCCTTTATTTATTAATGCCAGAAGAAGGGAGAGATTCAACAGCACCAACAAAAAGAGAATTCCTAGGAGCAGCTGTATATCAAAGCCATTCCTTATCCAGTTACCTTGCTGTAAGTATTTGACCACTGCTTAAAATCTTCGTATCTCCATGTAAAAAGTAAAATTACAACATTTTTTGCAGAGCAGTTTTATGTGTAAAGAGAGTAGAAGTAATAATTTATTAGCAGTAATAATTACATTTAACAATAGCACTGCTTTTTCATCCATATATTTTAGAAATACAAAGATTGATACTCACCAAACCCTGAGTTTTCTGGTGTGTGGTGAGTTTAAAGCTTCAAATATGGAATATCCCAGGTTCTCCTCCAAATTTAATGCTTTTGCTGAAGTTATACAGGTTTTTTTAGCCTGTGGTTGGATTAATAAATAAACCAGATATTCCCACACTCTTCATTAAGTTTTATGGGAATGTTTGGGAAATCTGTCTGTTTTCTCAGAATACTCTTTACCACACAAGTTTTCCTCCTCCTGCACTGTAGAGATGTGCAGGAAGGCTGGTGATCTGCGGAGTCGCTCCAGCTCATTTATTTCCTTCAGCCACAGGGAAATCAGGAAATCTGTGTTGTGTGGGCTTCTGCTCTTGCAGAAGGGGCTGCTGGAATGGGATCTGTTCAGTGGAAGCTCCTGGAAACTTCATGTTGCTGCCTAATTAATTTTTTAAGAAGAATTTTAGGCAGCCACTCTAAGTACTGTATTGACTGTAAGTAAATCCATGCTGCTTTCTGGATAGGCAGGGATTTAAGGAATTTCTCTGCTCCCAGCCCCTTCCAAGCCCACATCCCATCGATCCTCTCCCATCCCCACCAACTCTGTCATGCTCCAAAATAGTCTCACCGTGACTATAAACCGCCCAGCAGTGAGCCAGGAGAGTCCAGTCTCTATTTATTTGTGCTCCAGTGGGATGTGAACCTTGGTCTTCCAGGGTGAAAGGTTGAGGGATGAGTGTCTTGTTTACCTGTGCTTTACAGAGAATGTTTTCCTTTAATCTATTAAGCAGACACACCATTTTGTCCCGTGGTGTGCAATGGGATGGTTAACGATGCGCTTAATTACTACCAAACCACATCTGAGTGCCCGATGGCAGCAGGCAGGAGACTCAAAGCCCAGTTGGTCAGGCAGGAGGGTCCAGCAAGGTTCCTGCACCTCAGGGTTTAATAGAAACATCTTTCCATGGGCTCCTGCGACATCTCCCTGATTTATACACAGCTTTAGTGATGGATAAAACCACAGTGGTTTCATTCACATCAACTCTGACTGATGGCTGAGGGCAAAGTGGGATTGAATGAGGAAAAACTAAACTGCTAGTGGATTTAAAAGTCCAAATTGGATTCTTTGGAAGTTATTTTCAAAACCAAAAATCCAAATCAGATTCCTTGGAAGGTTATTTTAAAAACCCCAACACCTGAGTTAATTCAACTGCTGTAGCACTGCTGCCTTTAACACACCTGAGGATTTCTCTTCTCTGAAGCTCTTACGTTCAGACATTTACATCCCAAAGCTGGCATTTGTGCTTAATTTTTTGGCAGTGCTGCAGATTTGTTGTATACATTAATCAACCAAGGTATAGGGCTCAGGCACATCCTCCACCAGGCAGAGACACAATAGGGTGGAGAAGGCCCAGCAAACACAGCTGGTGAACATATTTACCATCCACTGGTTAGTCACACTTGTGGAGTTTTAATTGAATTACCTTTGACAGTGAACAGCAAACCTGGTGGGTGATCTACTAAATTTAACTGATGAATGGGCTCCCTAAAATCAATTAGCATCCAGGACTGGGAGCATGAACACATCCATTGCTCGGCGGGGACCGGAGCGGGCTCAGAATGACAACAGCAAATGTTGGCCAAGTGAAAGCACGGATCTCCTGCCGCCACTGACCTCTGCTCCCCACATGAAAGAAAAACAGGAGCCTAACAGGAGCTGAAAGAATCCAACAGTAAATCATTTAAGCCCTGTTTTGCACAACTGATACAGGATGCTTCTAAACTGCTTGATTAATGCTGGGCAGTATATTAAAAGCAGGACCTGGCAGAGCAAGGAGTCTGTGGCCAAGCACCAGCTCCACAAACACCATCTGCTTGCTTAATTATTTTTGGGAGATTCAGGATAGTGGGAAGACAGGAGGAATTAGAAATGGCCTCTTCCTTTTGCTACAGTGATCAGGCCCTGTCTGTGGGCACAGAGAAGCCCCGTCAGTCTTTAGGTTGTTTGTTATCTGAATAATCAAGCGATGGCAAAATGCAGGCTGGAGGTTCCTCTGACCTTTGCCTCGGTGCAACCCGACCCTGCGTGGGGCTCAGGCAGAGCATGTAATGAGGGACAGCTGGGATGGAGTGGAAAAGGGAGCACACCCCATGTCTGAGGGAGAAGGAGCACACCCCATGTCTGAAGGGAAAAGGGAGTACACACACCATGTCTGAGGAGAGAAACACCGTCACCATGTCTGAGGGAGAAGGAGCACACACACACAATGTCTGAGGGAGAAGGAACACACACACACACACAATGTCTGAGGGAGAAGGAGCACACACCCCATGTTTGAGGGAGAAGGAACACACACACCCAGTCTGAGGGAGAAGGAGCACACACCCCATGTTTGAGGGAGAAGGAACACACACACACAGTCTGAGGGAGAAGGAGCACACACACAATGTCTGAGGGAGAAGGAACACACACACAATGTCTGAGGGAGAAGGAGCACACACACTGTGTCTGAGGTAGAAGGAGCACACACACTGTGTCTGAGGTAGAAGGAGCACACACACACACACACACACAGTGTCTGAGAGAGAAGGAACACACACACACCATGCCTGAGGTAGAAGGAGCACACACACCATGTCTGAGGGAGAAGGAACACACACACAATGTCTGAGGGAGAAGGAACACACACACCATGTCTGAGGTAGAAGGAGCACACACACACACAGTGTCTGAGGGAGAAGGAACACACACAATGTCTGACGGAGAAGGAGCACACACCATGTCTGAGGGAGAAGGAGCACACATATACACACACATCTGAGGGGCTCCTGGCTTTGCACAAACTGGAGAAGGTGGAGAATTCTCCATTTTGGCTTTTGGGTTTGGAGGTGAGGAGGAAGAGCAGCAAACAGGGTGATAGCCCTCTCTTCTTTCCCCTCTTTTACTGGATCACCAGCTAAACCTTCCTCGCAAGGAAATCTGGGCCAAATTTGATTTATTGGAATATTGACTTAAGCGAAGACTCAACCTAGATTAGGCTGCATGTGAATTTTATTAATTTTTTTAATTAATTTTTTTAAAAAATGAAAAGGAAATGTGTCAATTTCAGTGATGCTCAAACTGAAACCGGCCTAATGGCCCCTGGAGGTGCTGCACTGGGACATGGCGACTTAAGTCCTTCTTTTCTGTCAGGGTATCCTCCTTCCCAGCCTGGTTCCTTCATTGGGTACCACTTTATATGGTGTTCTGAAGTCCTGGGAAAACACAGTGGGGGTTTTATTTCCTTGCCTTCATAAGTATTTGACTATATGCATTGATTTCAGAGTCAATGTGTGAAGATTATTTTATTTATTTTATTTTATTACAAATGTTGTAAAATAGTACTTTTTAAGGAAAACTCACCTTGCACAGAAAGTCCAAACCTCATGGGAGACATTGAACTGTAATATTGTCGAGTTACAGAACAAGATGAGCAGAGATGGGATGGAGCAACACCAGCCTGACTGCAAGGGTTTTATGGCTTTAAAAATATGACATTTTAACCTGTAAAATAAAAAAAAGGGTAGGATCTAACACACACTGACACTGTGCTCTGAAGTGCTACATAAATTACATTGTACTTAACACAAACCTATTTTTTAGTTTAATTAATATATAAACAACGAGCTCCTGCCCCTGCAGAACAGCTCAGAGGATCTGGTGCTTTCTCTTCTCCTGGCTTTGCTCCACTCCTGCTCTCGGAGCTGCCCTGAGGTCTCGCTCCAAGGCCCGGCTGCTGCTGCTGCTGTGCTGACAGCCCTGCTCCAGGGTGCACCTCCTAACACACCATTCCTTGGCCTATCCAAAACTTTTGCTTCCAGACAAACGCACAGGAACACGGCTCCAAACACCACGATCAATCCCCTCAATAAAATTTCATGCATTTTCAAATGGTATCTGTCTTGATTTGGAAAACAAAAAGCAAAGACAACGGCAAAAAGCCTTCCCATTGCACGAAGTGAGAAATGTGGCTTTAATTTAGACAACTAATTGCTTCCAGCTGAACCAGCCATTAAAAACAGTTGAAGAATTACAATGTAAATAGATTAATGCAGACAAAGCAACATGTGCACTATTCCATGTCTTCTTGTTACCTACAAAATACTTGGGCAGTGACACACTGTTAGTCTAAGCCACTTGTTAGGTTCTGTGCTAATCAGCTAAAATTAAATAAACATGACTGATAAAAATGACTGTTGTGTTTGAAAACTGATGCACCAACAGAATTTACTCCAGGAGATAATTACAGATGATTAAGTAACAAAGAAATAATTCCTACAGCAAAGGGTGAACGCCGGCGGCACAGGGAAGGGGCACTTGCCAATGTGCCGGCCTTGTTGTTTGGAGGGATGAGCCAAAGCTGCAGGAAAGTCCATGGAGGGGCAAAAACTCTGAAGGAGATTTTCTACCCCAGCAATCTCCAGCGACAGAAAGCAAAAGGGCTGGAAAATCAGTATTTTGCTGTTGCAAAAACATGTATGTTTTTCCCTCCTCTTCCTACCCGAGGGATCAATCCCTTTCTACAATTCTTAAGTTTTAAATGCTGAGGAAGTGCTCCCAGTTGAACCATGTAAGTGAAAAATCTTGTATTTCCTAAATAATAATGTTAATTTGAATATTAAAGCTAATTTCCTTTGTCATCAGAATGAAATCAGATTGAGACTCATCTTCTAAAATACAAAGTATTCTTCAGCCAGTCATTTTAAAATGTTAATTATTAAAAGAATTTATTATTAGAATGATAATACTGATTGGAAGCCTTGGAAAAGCAATGTTTTCCAAAATAAAGAATAAATCTGGGAGGGTTTTTGCATTTTTTTTCTTTGTAACACTTGTTTGTAGGTGCTGTCTGGTAATAGAGACATCCAAAAAAGAAATGAAAAGCTTTAAACTGAAAAAGGGGAGTTTTAGATGAGATGTTGAGAATAAATTCCTTCCTATGAGGATGGGGACAGGTTGCCCAGAGATGCTGTGGCTGCCCCTGGATCCCTGGAATTGTCCAAGGCCAGGTTGGACAGGACTTGGAGCAACCTGGGATAGTGGAACGAGATGGGCTTTACCATCCCTTCCAACCCAAATCATTCCATGAGTCCATGATTCCAAGGAGCTGACTCCTCCACAGACCTTAACACAGCCATTTCTATACATCTTTCTTCCCATATTTTCTTTAGCACACTCATATCCTTGAGCATCTCACTGAAACACATGTTCGAGTCAAGATTAGCCCCTATGAAATGAAAATCGCTCAGGCTGCAGAGGGGGAAGTGGAATATTATTCTTCATCCTGAATTGAAATATTAGAAGCTGACTCCTGAATTATACTCCGGGGTTACCGAGCTCTAATTGAGATTGAAATTGGGCCGCTATTTTTGGTGCAGCCTGGAAAGCTCCAAGTCTTATTCCCATTTGTGCCGGTGGAAATCCCCACCCATCATCTCAAATTCTGCTCTGCCTGCACCTTCGGGGTGAGGAGAACCTTCCTGGCCCCTTCCCCCCTGAAATAATGATAAATGACAGCTACTCCAAATTGGAGCTGGCTGCTGCTCCTCACTGAAGGGCTGAGGGGAGGGTGGGAAGGGGCTTCTCCCTGGAAGCTGATTGACAGGCAGGGTCAGGATGTGGGGAGCGTTTGCTGGACCCTGTCAGATCCCAGGGTGCTGCTGACAGCTTGTGCTGCCATTCCCTTCCTTCCCTCCCTGGCCAGATTTATGCTGCTGTACAGAGGATGTGGGATAAACTCTGCCCATCCCAAAATGACATTGCGCTGCTAATAAATCTGATTTTTTTGTACTGTCAGTGCTGTCTAGAGGGGTTGGGTTTCTCCAGAGGAACAATTAGCGATGATTTCAAATGCTTTGAAATATTAAAGCAAAGTTGATGGGACTTTCCAGTCCCCAAGTCAGCACCATGTAGCAGAAACTGTGTTAGAAACCATGTTTCTGAGCAGAGGTGAGGGTGGGGAGGCCCTGGCACAGGGTGCCCAGAGAAGCTGTGGTGTCCCATCCCTGGAAGTGTCCACGGCCAGGTTGGACCGGGCTTAGAGCAGCCTGGGAGAGTGGAAGTTGTCCCTGCTCGTGTCCGGGGATGGAACAGGATGGGTTTTATTGTTCAACCCAAACCATCCTGTGGTGGTGATGTCCAGGGAGCAGCAGGAGGTGAAAATCCCATTGGCTGTGCTGGAAAAACACCCCAAATAAGGACAAGCTCCCTCCCCTCCCAAGCCACTAGCACAGACTCTGGCTGTGGGACACAGAAGGACACGTGACACAAATGACCAGGTCGAAGCTCTCACCTCCCCAGCCCCAGGCTCTCCACATGCCCAGGATCCCTTTGCACACACGTCAGGAAGTCACCCTGGGAGCTGGTGAGAGGTGTCCCCTCGCAAGGAAAGCACGAGGCAGGTGCAGGCACTGGGAATGGAGCCCCTCAGAATTAACAACCTGAAAGAATTTGATTTATCCCAACATATCAATCGGTGCAAACAAGCAAAAAATACATTGGGCTGAGATGATTAAATAGGATGAGGCCTCTTTTTTTTTCATTGTAAGTGGTGAAAAATTCCAAAGGCATGACCAAGGAATTAATATGCAGCTATAAACACACTGCGGGGAAAAGGCCAGGGGAAGCAAACAGGACCCAAAATAGATTTATCTCCAAATGTCCCGTGAAGCCAAGGAATCTGCTGCTATAAACACAGGAATTGCAACTGGCCACATGAAACAAAGCCCTGCTTTCAGTGGCACCTGGGGATGACGAGATGGAAGTAATTCCTCTTTAATGAAGATATTGTGATGTGTCCGAGGCTTTCTGCGGAGCAGCAATTCCCGCTGCCTGGGAAAAAGGGGGGTTAAGTTACAAAGGGGCTCTGCTGGAGGAGGAATCCCTGCTAGAAGTAAACCCTTAGCTGGCATTATCTGTTTAATGTGTTGCACACCATTTGCAGCATAAACATTTCCAGTTCATTTTAATTTCATATCGGAGGAGAATCATAAAGACAGAGGGTTATTGGTCGCAGCTGCAGGGATGTGGCAAATGCAACTTGAAAAATTATTCTGTCAGAGAGACAGAGCCAGATATTATTGTTTTTTTCCCTTACAGTCCTGCCAGCAGTTAAAAAGGGGATTTTATTAAAAATATTCATATAATAAAAATCTATAGCCTTAAAAGCCTTTAAAGGTACTGGAGTTAAGCAGAATAATGTGTTTACATTCAGATGTTGTAGGTTTGTAACAAAACAACTCTGCATTTGGTCAAGAAAGCAGAATAAAAGGGTTTTTACATTAACTCTTATGTTTTAAAACATAGGCATCTTTGAAGTGTGCAGCGATTGATGTAGCAGAGAAATTTTCTCCTAGGAAATGCTAAATTTGGATGTAGAAATTCATCAGTGATGATCTGGGCCACCAGTGTTCCTGAGAGGGAAAAATGACTTTTATTCCCCACACGTGTGGTTTTTACAGCCAGTGCCTGGCTTTTCAGCCGTTGTCCATCAGCGTGATGGATCATCCTTCCCTTCTCTCACTTCCCAAACCCAGGTTGGAACAGAGAATTTTCCCAAAGAAAAGGAAATATCCCAGTGCAAACCAAACCCAACAGCCACCCAGAGCCATTTCTTTTTTCAGCTCTTTTTTCTTAATTCCTTTTCTCCAAGCTTTGTCCAGTAATAAACAACTGTTCCAATCTGCTGCGCTGATCAAAAGAAATGTTTTAATCAGTCCCAGGCTAAATATCATGCTATTATGTTATCACTGGAGCAAATCATCCAAAATACAAAACAAAAATATCAGTTTAATATGCTCCAGATCAGGAATGTCTTGAAGAAACTTGCCTTCCTTACAGGTGTGTTCTATTTTAAGGAAAAAAAGGAAGAATTAAAATGTGGGGGCTGGCTCTGGGGCCACGTGGCTGCTGGGGCAGGAATGCTGGGATACAAACTGGCCAAGCCCAATTTCTGAAAATAAAACACTTTTCTCCACCCCAGAGATGTTTTTTTGTTGTTGGTTGGTTGGTTTTTGTAGGGTTTTTTTAAGCTGAGGAGTAAAATCCCTGTGTTCACCTTCTGAGGAGCAAACCCACAGGGAGAGTGTGGACGAATCCCTGCTACTTTGAAGCCATGGCTCTGGTAAGGGATGTAACCCCAAGGAGACCTAGGAGGTTCCAAATTTTTGTGACAGCTTTCCCAGGAGCCTGAGCAAGGTCTGGATCCAATGCAGGGTGATGGGAGAAGTCAGTGAATGCAGGAGCATCCCCATGAGCCCGATGCAGGATAGCCAACAGAGACACTCGCCATAGCCTCCAGAAAGTTTTGGCTTGGGCAGAGCTGGATCTCATTTCCATCCTCTGCTCTGTTCTGTGTCCAGGAGACCTACCCAGCAAAATTCCTCCTTTTTATGGCTCATTAAGGCTCATGGCTCCAGATGCATGAGTGATACTCAAAAGCAGTTAAAAAATAAGTGATATTTGGTCATTTGGGAGGCTCCAGTTTGGAGCGGGGTGCTGTGGCTGTCTCATCAACAGGACCTGGAGACAGACTCCCTGGATCAGCAGCTAAGTCCATGCATTCCCAGATGGATCCTTCAAACATGTTGGACTGAGGAAATCCTGACTCTCCATAGGATCCTCAGGGTGGGGAGAGGAGGAAAATAGGACATAAGGGGAAGATCCTCACAGGCACACATGGCTCAAACACCATCCAAACCCATTTAATGGAATCATGGAAGGGTTTAAGGTGGAGGGACCTTGAAGCCCATGCAGTCCCACTCCTGCCATGGACAAGGACACCTTCCACTATCCCAGGTTGCTCCAAGCCTTGTCCAACTGGCCCGGGACACCTCCAGGAATGGGGCAGCCACAGCTTCTCTGGGCACCCTCTGCCAGGGCCTCTCCATCCTCACAGTGAAAAATTCCTTCCTAATTCTTTGACTAAAAACCACCTCAGAAAGTGGGGACATTGTTTTGGGAGGAAGGAACATCAGCAGGGATGAAGCACTCGGACCTGACCAGATCCATATGAGCCCATCCCTGTTCTCTCCTTCCCATTCTGTCCTTCAAGAGCTCCTCATTTACAATTCCAGGGGCCAACGTGGGAAGTGTCAGCATTTTCAAAGAACTAAGGCTTTGGAAATGCCAGATTTTGTTTCGGCTGGGAATGAAGTTTGGGGCTTTGCTTTACTTTGGTTTGATTTAATCTCGAAAATCTCCGGGACACAGAGTTGTGTTTTTTCTACCAGCCTAAATTCTCAAATTCTGGGAATTCTGAGAAGCAAAGCAAAGGGAGCTGATATTATCTGTTAGAAGAGCCCAGATAGAGACATTATCCTGCTTTCATGAAAGCCAAAGGCCAAATTCATATTTATTTGAGCTGCAGCAGGATCTGGCTTATATCCTGGACATTACAACATATTGTTCCAATCTCTATTTTTATTAGCAATATTGATAACGTTAGAAGAAATATGATACAGGAAATAGCATATCGACTTTGATTAATTTTACAGTATGATTTTAACAAATGTAAAGGAAGAATTCAGCAAAAGACTGAAGCTAAAAGTGTTGCTGGTGAAGGGAGACATGTGGTATCTGCATGTCCTGAGTGGGGCACCTGGATATTCCACATGGGTTTGCCTCCATGGAAGAAAAATTGTTGATAATCAAGTTTTTTGAAGACTGTGAGTTCTCATCTTTAAGTTTTTTCAACATTTTCAGACATAATTATTTGCTGCAAGAAATGAAGGTATTGGTGTAAAATTAAATCTCTTTGTTGTGCACAGGCAGTGGTGTTAAAACCCTGGCTGAATATTTCTAGGGATAGACATGTGAAATGCTTTCATTGCAGGGAGAAAAATCCCTAACTCCAGCCCCAGGTCTCAAGTCCTGTGAGGGGATGGGACATTATTGGACTTACTTGAAAGTACCTTTAATTGTCCACACAGCTTTGGAGGGCACAGGAGCCTCCACTTCTGCATTTCATTGCCTGATATTTAATAAAAATAATAGTAATAATGATAATTCACTAATACATGGATATGAACCATTTAACACTTGAAACATTGCTTTCTATCTGGATTTATGCTCTTTTTCAAGTTTAAAAGGCACTCAGCACACAGAGTGTCGAGGTGCTGTTGAGGATAAACCAGTCCAGCCTCCTGGATCACTCCATTTTGTCCTGGGATTGAAAACACCCATGAAACACCACCCCAGCCCCAAAATTTATCAAACTGCCTTAAACCTACAGGGTGGTTAAAGCAATGTGTGTTGGAAGACGATTGTTTAAACCACTGAGTGCTTGGAGTGACGTGGGCACAGCAGGATCGTGGTTCAGTGTTGAACATCCCCCTAAACCTCCCTAAAAAAGAATATTTCTGCTGGTTTCAGGCTGCAGCTCCAGTGGGAGGGGATGCAGCAGCTCACTCTGATGAACCAGGAGCTGAGGGCAGAACCATGCCTGGAGCATCAGCTGAGCAATTTCAGGAGTAACTCCAAGTCACCACACAAGTCCTTGATTCGTTTCTTCCCCTCGGAGCCGAAGGTTTTATTTGAGGCCTGACTGGAAGCAGATGGACCTGTCAGGGCTCCTCAGGCAGGTGAGCAGAGAGGGCAGATGAGCTGCTAAGTGCTCCCAGCTGCTGGGCAGGGCCCCGAGGAAATTGTTGGAGCTGGGACCCAGCTCGGAGGTGAGATCTGGAGCCAGTGCCAAGAAGGAAAAAGTTAATTTCTCCATTCTCTGAAAACCTGAAAAAATGAGGCTTTTGAAATAAGAGAAAATAGCTGAAAAATATCTGAAAAATGTATCTAATATATCTTCAGACTTCAGAGAGCCAGAAGCCATCCTCAGCTCCTGACCCCATCTCTAGTTTTGTTCAGGATCTGCCTCCTTAGGCAGCAAAAATGATTTTTCCAAAGTTTTCTCGCTATCGCTGGTGTTTCCCTCTCCAGAAAGGTCTTGACTTTTATTTGCTGCTTTGTGTCGTTTGATTTATAAGCTCAAGGGGTCTTTCTCAAAACCTGGACTCCTTCTTGTACTTAATTGCTACATTAAAATGAAAACTTGGTGCTTTAGCAGCAGCAGTCTGGGAGGAAATGGTTTGATGGATGGAAGTAGACAATAGGTCCTTCTTGGGAATATTACCAAAAGGACACAGCGGAGAAGTGGCTTTATAAATAACTGCAAAATTCAGAAAGTCCACGAACTTGGGGAGACCAGAGCTCTGTTAAGCACAAACAGCTTGCAGGGCAATTCCCAACATCTGCAAAAGTTCTCTCAGCCCCTGTAATTCCCAACAGCCTTGGCTGCATCCACCAGCATTCACTCCCCAGGGCCGGCAGTCTGGGATGCTATGGAAAGGGATGCCTGGAGTTTGCATCCCAAAATGCAAATAAACCAGTGGAAGAAAAGGTGATTAACAAGTCAAAGCTTTTATTCACATCGTGACGAATGTACTTTTACTTTTCCTTTTAGAAAATAATTTCAAAAAGTAGTTCTTGATGCTTTAAAAGCTGTTTGTCCCAGTGAGTGCAGCATTGGTGGAGCACAGAGTGGGCATGGATGGAGTTCCTGCATGTTCCAAGCAATGACACGATTCCTGTCATGGCTCCAAGCGATGCAGCAGTAAGGAAAATTATAAAATTCATCCAGTAAATGCCAAGGAGTGAGGCTTCCTTTGTGGCACTGTAAAGTGCAGCTCCAGCCACCATGCGCTTGTAGCACAACCCCACAGGAGCGGAGAATGCATCCCCCTGCACCTGGAACCCAAAATCCATCTGGGACAGGAGAGCCGCCATGGCACCACTGATTTTATAATTATCTGAACCTCTCCTTTGAGCTTCCTGAGCTGAGTTTTATGAGTCACCACAGATGTTGTGTGTTCTGGGGAACAACCAGACACCCAAAATGAAGAGGAAAGGACACGTAAATATTGTGGCTTCATCTGTTTCCAATAGGCTGTGTTTACATATTAATGTGCAATACAAATTTGTAAACATGAGCATTTGAAACTTTTGGAGGAACTGATCCCGGCCTTTTCCCTTTCTGCAGTTTTATTGGAACAACATGTCCCCAGCCCCAGCCACACATGGACATGGTTTCCATACTGGATGCATTTCAAATGGTCTGGGCGCTTATTTGTTCTGCTCTATCTTGCTATCCAATCCTCATTTGCTTTGCATAATTGTGATACAAATTATCATCTAATTACAGCCCCGACCTCAGCAGATCAAATGTAAACCGAGGCAATTCCATCACAAAAAGTGACATCTGATGCTCCCTCTACGCCTTTGGCTTCTCCAATAGATGGATTAAATTTGTGTGAAACCAGAGAGTAAACTGCACTTTGATTAAAAATATTATTGCTGGGTATTTTGTCTCCTTAGATTTTGAATCCACCCCCATGTCTGAGCACTGAGCCCATCCCATGGTGCTGGGTATGGACACAGCACCTCTGGAATGCCCAGTCTTACTTGCTGAGTGCTATAAACAGGCTCAGATATTCCCAAATAACTTCAAACTCCTCTAGGGAAAGGTCAAATGACTAATAGCTGAGATTGTTCAGCAAGTTTCATCCTTTAAAAAAGACCCTTTGATTTTTTCTTCTCCCTGTTCCCATTTAAAAATAGCTCTGTATTCCTGAGGTGCTGTTTGCCTTTGCCCGCTAATCCCAAAGAATTGTGAATTTTGAAATGGCCACAAGTTTTCCAATTTGTGGGAGAAAACACAAAGCAGCATGTGATGGAATTGTATTGACAGGTACATGGGCTTGCTTGAAATAGTCACCTTGGTTCTCCCAGTTTCACATTTAATAAATCATTTTGATTAATCTGCTTTATTCTCTAGAGTTCTGCCACTCACCTACTAGGGGCTGTTTTACAAGGGACCCTGAGAGTGTAGAGTGCAGGTTAGCTGCTTTTTGGAGCACATTTCATTTAAGATCTAGGCAAATGCACCTATTTTACAGAGGGAGGAAATCAGCTGAGTCACCATTGTGGATATAGAAAATATTCCTATGCCAGAAGGGCCAGGTCTGCTCTGAGGTGGCCTTGGAGCCAGTGGCACAGGACAGAGAGCTACGAAAACCTGAAAACAGCACCCACCCACACCCTTTTTATTTCTTATAATGATTTTTGAAAGGGTGAAACCAGGAGGGGAAGGCAAAATAAATGGAAATAACCCCCAGATAACCTGGATCCAGCAGCTCCTCTCACACTGTGCTGACCTCTGGTACAGACAAATTGATATTTCTTGATCTGCCTGATCAGCACCCTCCCAAAATGTGGCACCTCTGGGACACACTCAGGCCTTGCAGGGACCAGGCTCTGGGTGTATTTTCCATGTGGTTGTGATGAGGGAGGATGGTGAAACCTGGGATCCTACGGGACCCACGGAGGAGCGTTAAGATCCAGCTCAATTCCACTGGAATAGGCCGAGCATCATTCCTGGTGGAGCAAATCACTGCACCAAAAATATCTCTCCCAGTCATTATCAGTCACATTTTTAACCAGACACTGATTTACTGGACTACAGCTCATGGCCAACAACTCTGGAATATCTTATGCAACCGCAAATATTTGGAAAATTGGAAGTTCCCCATTGCACAAATCCGTGACTGATCAGGAAGAGCCTTCCAGCTCCCCAGGAGTACAACCACATGTGGGGGCTGGGTCGTGGTCACTCAGCTGGACAGAGGCTGGCCAGGGCCTGCAGTGGACTTGCTATGGGAATTCAGTCACCACCAATTTTGGAAATAAGGACTCCCAAGGAAAAAAACCCTTTTTTAATAAAAATAGTGAGATAAACTGCTAAGAAACAGCCCAATAAAGCAGGTTTGTTCATTTTTAGTTGTACAGACCATTTTTCACAAACCCCCATTTCATACTGGCATCACTGGGAGCTCTGTGAATACCCAAAGCAGGAAAATTAGGGAAACCAGTGTTATCTGAATTTTATCAAAAATCAAAAATTTTATTTTTACTTGTGATAGTAAAAGTGTAACTTTTATTAATTTAGCAGCTTTTGGTATTGCTTGTTCTCTTCTGAATTTGTTGTCTGTTAAAGATCAAAATAAAATCAAAACTCTGGATTCAGTTTTGATTCTTAAACTTGTGCCTAATCCCTCTATATTGTGTGTTGTGTTTGAAAACATAGGATTAATGCCAAAATGGAGCTGGTCCCAACCAGGCCTTATTTTCCAATCTCTGCCATCTATCAAGTGATAAATTTGACTTTAGGTAGAGACTGAGCATTGACCAAATAAAGAATAAAACCTGTGTCCTGATTTATTGTGAGTTACATTGTGCCCTTGGGAGCTGGAGATTATTTACAGGAATAACAAGAATATCCAGAGGTTACAAGAAAATGAACAGGATTTTTGGAAGGAATTGAACATCTCATGTTCCAGGGCCTGTAGAGTTGTAATCCTCCATAAAGGATCCATGTTTTCAGTTGGACTGAGCCAGGAGCATCCCTGCCCTTCCCTCGGGCAAGGCTGGATGAGATCCCACTTGGATCTTCTGTGTCCCTTGGTGCTGAGAGCTCTGGGTCAGCAGATTGTCCTGCAGTGCTCCTGGGGCTGTTTCATGCCGTACAACTCTCCAAGATGTATTCTCCATGTCCCCATGGATCCATCCCACCACAGGAGAGACCTGTGATCCCCTCCTGTCCTTCCCACCACGCCGTCGATGCTGGTGCCACTGGGGGGTGAGGAGAAGAGGGCTCTGGGCCATCCTTCCAGCTTCTCATCCTCATCATTCATCCTGCCTTTCTTTGCCCTGGCAGCAGATACTTGGATTTGAGGTACTCAGATTTATGTCCCCACCCTGATAATGGAAGCATCTGGGTCTTGGAGAATGAGGGACTTTTATGTCGTTAATTAGGACCCATTAGAGGCAAGGGAACTTAAGAATGAGCTCAAATGCTTGGGCAGATGTAGCTCCCTTGCCAAGTCCAGGTCCTGGATAGTCCTTTTGAAATTTAGGGATAAAACTTGAGTGGGTGAGCAGCAGCTCCCCAGGGCTGTGAGCTAACTAAAGGCAAGCGAGAGAGAGAAAACAGAGTTGTAGAAATACAGACATCAATGTCCCCACTTGAGAGTGCAAATAGTAAAAAGGTGACTGACAGCTTGCTCTTAACCTACAACTGTGACATAAATGTGGCTAAAAGGTATCACCTCAGGGTCATCTCAGACCCTCTCAGATCCTCCACCCTCCCAACAACACAACATTTCTGTCCACAAACACAAAAGGATTAAATGCCTGCCCATCCCACTCCTGTACCATGCAGTGTTTCAGAGTCAATAACTAACAAGCCCCTGCGTATGAAGGAAGAAAGGACTTGCTTTACATAGCTCAGAAATATTCTCTGATCCCACTAAAGGCAGTGGTTAATTGTGGGGTGCCAGTTGGAGTGATTGCATCTGCTGTCCCTCAAAGCAGCCGGAATGCTGTCACTCACTTTGAAATGCCCTGCTGCATTCATCAGTCTGGATGGCACAGAGAAGTTATAACCATACAAGCCATATGGAGGATGTAAAGAACAATTAAGTGCTTCCCGAGCAATGGGACTTGATGGGAAAATGTTTCCAGATGCATGTAATCCATACAGCATTTGACCAGCAGAACCGGGCGCTTGTAGGCACTGAGCATTTAAGTCTTCAGTTTTGGCATTTTTCAGGGAAGACAATTTGGGCATATCCACCATGAAGTGGGGTAAAAGGTGTGGGTTGGTGGCTCCCAGTTTCTCGTGGCTTGGAAAGAGGAGTGCCTGTTGTCTCAAGAAGCTCGTAGGGCAGATCTTGTAGTAGAGGGGCACGTTGAGGGGGTGCAGGAAGCTCTCGGGGCACGACATGCCCAGGTTGCTTGCGGGCAAGTGAAGCGTGGGAGGGGAGCACGATGGAGAGAGCAGAGGGTTCAGAGGAGAGGGGGTCCCACCACTGGAGGCCACTGGAGAAGAGCTGGAGCTCCCACCTGGAAAGGAAAACAGAAATCATCCAGGCTGGGTTAACTGGTGTCCACAGCCAAACAATCCCTGGAGGACTCCTGTTCCCGCTCCAGGTCTCCATGCTGCCGGCGTCCGTCACAAGCATGAACCTGCTTCAAAGACCAGCTCCTGGAAAAAGGGGAGATCTATCCATAAATGGTTATTGTTAGCTGGTATTTGTCTAAGAGAAATATTCACACGTGTCTAATCCCATTCCTTGGACTGGGATCATGGTACACACAGCTCCACACACACCTGGATCCGTACCTGGCTGCACGACCAATAACCCCCCTCACTATACACACATCATTGCCATTTCACATTCCCTATTCTTCATGCAAATTCCAGACAGCTTTTCCCCCTTGGATATAAGAACAAAAAAGCATATTCAGCCTGATGGAGAATTTTTTTGTACCTTCCTGCTCACAGGAATTGACTCATTTCACTTGGCTTCCCAAGCAATTTGAAACATTCCCCTGAATGCTATCGGTGTCTCCAGAAATTCAAACTCACAAGTCATGTGAACGTCCTCCTTTTTGTAGGGGATGAATGAACACTTTCAGAATTCAGGAGAAAAGCAACCCCAAGGAGTAAAACCGAAGCAGGGACAGGATGGCTGCTCTGAGGTGGGAATGGTGCTGGGGAGGAGCCGGCCCTGGTGCTGCACAGATGCTGGTTTCATCTCCCGCCTGTGGAGAGCCAAATGTCCGCTGCACACTCATTACCAAATCCTTCCAGAGGGGTTTTCCCCCTTCTTTATTTTGATTTCTTACCAAAATCACTGGGAAAGGATGTAAGGGAATGTGGATCTGTTTGTGCTACTATTTACATTCAATTCCAACCAATACAATGCCTGGCTGGGATCTGATCTGACTTGACACGCAACCAGCGACCCGAAATCAACTGTAAAACTGAACCACATCTGCTGGTATAGAAAACCTTAAACAAACCTTCAGACAGAAAGATTTTGAATGTGATACAAATTAATTCCCAAACTTCCAACAAGCAGAGTCTCTCACGGGTCAGCCCTTGATCACGATAATCCAGGGAAGTTTTGTGGCGTGAAGGTCTCACCCTTCCCTGCTGATGTCAGTGGCTGCCTCAGTCCTGACATCAGCAGGGCAGGAACCAGTCCTCTCTCCATGGACATGTCCTGATGTCCTCCAGGGACTTTGGGTCATGTAAAACACGGGATTGAGCTGATATTTGTGTGAGGCAGCAAGCAAACCCCTATATGGTTGGATACCAGCAGAGCAAAGCAGGGTTGGTATCTGCTGCACAGTATCCCAAGCAATACCCAAATTCCACAGCAAGTTTGGGAACAGGGATTGCAGCAGAAACGATGGAGCAGATCAATGAGCAGATGTTTTCTACCCTTTCTATTAGGCTTAATAAGAATAAATTTATAGCCAATTCTTTCTTCAGCATGTTGATCATAATTTCTTTTAATTTACCTTCTGGTTTTAGAGCTTTGGGATTTCAGTTTCACAGCATTTCTTCAGGAATATATTTTATTAGTAGTAGAACTGAAGATTTTGTTATATTTATATCAGTCCAGGAACTCCACCCTGACGAAAAATACTGAATACATTAAACAAGAGAAAAATTTCTAAAAATCCCAGGTAGCTCTAATATTATATGTACAATAGTATTTTAGGGTCTTTAACATTGCATGCAGCTCATCCACCACCTCCTCTCCCCCGGCAAATGGGTTCAAAATATCAAAAGGGGTTTTTGCAAAAGATATTTTCTAAAAATAAAATTAATAAAAAAGTTATTAATGATACTAATAAAGCTGCTACAACTACCACCACCACCACCAAATAATGATAATAATTTTGGTTCTCTTTAAAACTGATAAACCTCTTAATTTCTCCTCAATCTGATTTCTTTGTGCCCTCATTTCAACGCCCGCAGAACATGAATTTTTGCTGTGATTTTTGCAGCATTTCCCGGCAGACACAAGGGTTGCCTTAGCGTGTCCCAAGACTTCGAAGAGTTCCTGACATAAACGAAAGTTTAAATCGCGGCTTTAAACCCAACTTGGAGGGCTGTAATGTGCAAACGAGCTGCTCGTTTTTTCCCTTCGGCGCTATGAATAATCTGTTTTCAAATATTGCTTTCTGAAGCCGTTTTTCTGGGAAAGGGCTCTAAAGGACCGGTTGCTCTTGTCAGGATGAAGGAGAGCATTTTCCCCGAAAATTTTCTTCCTCTTCTCTGCATTTCTGTGCGACTGCTGCATCCTAAATACCAGATAATTTTATTTTCTGTTGTGTAGCACATTTGTCGGCGCAGAAGCCGCCGCGGCAGAAAGCGCAGGCGGTCACCACTACCACGTTTGTAGTTGATATTCCCAACCCGGTTGGAAGCAATTAGTGTAACAGGATCAAAGCCGGAACAACCCGACTCCAAATTAGCCTCCTGCACACTCAGATTTTTTTTCTGCCCATCTAACTCTGGTTTTAGCCGGGGGCTGGAGCAGCCCGCGCCCTCATCCTGTCCTTCCCGGCTTCTCGCATCCATTTGCACAGGACTTTTATCCAAACCAAAGAGGAATTAACTCTCCCAAAATGCAGGGATTCGTTTTCTGGGCGCACCTGGTTGTCTTTGATAGTTTGAGCCCCCGAGGAGCCCCGTGGTTAGCTCCGGGTGTGCGGCCGGGAGAGGCAGCGGGCGGGATTCACTTACCCTGGCTGTCTGCGCCGAAAGCCTTGAAGTCCAGGGCGAGAGGGGGTCTCCACGGGTAGGTCTCCAGGAGCCCGTCCAGGACACCCCTGCGGGGTGAGAGCGCCTTGAACGCAGCCGCGGGCCGGCGGGCGCGGGGGGCGGCGGCGGGGCGGCCCTGGCCCTTACCTGTTTCTGCCGGGGTCCCGAAAACCTTTGGCGAAGGGATTCCTGTCGATCTTCAGCTTCGTGATCTGCAGAATGAAAGCGAAGGGGCCATTGGAGAGCGGGGCGGGCTGGGACCGGCGGCCTCGGCCATCGGGGCTCTCCATCCCGCCGACTCCCGGTACCGCCGGGGCTCTCCATCCCCCCGGCCTCCCGGTACCTGCTGGTTCTGGTAGGCCGTGACGGTGGTGAACTCGGTCTCCTGGAAGGAGAAGGTCTGCACCCCCTCGGCCGGCAGCGACTGGATCTGCGCTAGATCGAAGCGAGAATCCTGGGCGATAACGTGGACGCGGGGCTTGTACTTGTGCATGGACTGCAGGATGATCTGTGCGGGGGGACAGGCGGCTGAGCCCCGCCGGAGGGAGAAGGGCAGGAAAAAAGCCCGAGGCGAGGCTCAGGAAGGACCCAGCCCTGAGTCCCGGGGCAGGAGGGACCGGCTCTCGCCTTCCCGGTGCTGCCGCCCGGGTGATGCTCCGCACCCCGGGGCGATGCTCTGCCTCTCCCAGGCCCCCCCGGCGGGGCTGCCCCACACCTACGTGCCCCTTGTCGTCCATCTCGTTGTTGGTGAGCTTCACGCGGTCGAAGCTGATGATTTGCCTCATCCAGGTCTCCCCCGAGCAGGGGGAGTCGGGGTGGATGTAGAGGCGCGGGGTGATGCAGGAGTGGTCCGTGTTCCCCGCCACCATCCACTGCGAGCTGTGATAGACGTACCTGGCCCGGGCCGGGCCGCGTCAGCCGGCGGGAGCCCGTCCCCACCTGCCCCCCACACCCACGCGCACCTATAGATTCTATAGGTGCGTGCGGATCCCCGCAGCATCCCTGTGTGACCCCCGCGTCCCGCTCGGTCGCAGATCGCGGCAGTCAGCGCAGGAGGTCCCGCGTGGGTGTCCCCCCCGAACCTGTATCTTTTGGAGTCCACGGGCACGACGTCGATGGCGATGTAATATTGTTGCAGTGGCTCCAGCCCCTTCACCTTCACCCGGACCGACGGGAACATCCGCCTGCGGGCACAGGGACAGCGGCTGAGCGAGAGCTGCCGCTCGTGGGGAGAAAAGGGGCTGCGAAAGTGGGAACGGGAGTCGGGAGGAAGGAAAATCGAACTCAACGAAAATAGCGGAAAAAGGGGAGAACTAAGTGAAATATCTCAACGGAACAGAGAAAACCCAGATAACGAAACAAAACAAAAATACCCCAAGAAACAACAACATTCCCCCTTTACCACCCCCCAGCCCCCCCCATNCTCTTCCCTTCCAGAGGGGGGGAAAAAACCCCCTTAAAAAAAAAAAAAAAAGAAAGAGAGATAAAAGAAAACAAAAACGGAAAAGCAAAGCCCGAGAGAGGCGGCGGGGGCCGGCCGGTACCTGCCGGCCTTGGTGATGATCATCTCAGTGCCGATGTCGTGGAACCTCCTCCAGAGCTCGGAGCCCTGCAGCTCCACCTGCACCCCGCCCGCCCGGCTCTCGGCACCGGCTTTGGGTCGCTTCTCTGCGGGGAACACAAAGGGCAGGGGGCAACTCGGGAGGCTGTCGGGGCAGGGTCGGCCCTCGCTTCCCGCCGCGCCGGGCTCCCTCCGGTACCCACCCGCCTCCGGGGCTCTGCGATAAAAGAGTTACTGTTCTCCATTAAATTGTAAAACTCAAAGAAATTTGACATAATTGCACACTAGGGGCCACTTTTCCAACAAAAGTGCAAATAACGTTTAACCAGAACCAGCGCAAAAG
>VWYI01000107.1:213545-239919 GCA_013399455.1 Anthoscopus minutus | reverse complement strand
AGAGAAAGGAGAGAGATTCACAGAAAAGAAAGAAAAAAGAAGAAAAAAGAGACAAGGGTAGAAAAAGAAAGAAAAAGGCAGGAAAAGAGAAATAAAAGGAGAGAAAAGTGAAAGAAGGAAAAGGGGGATACAAGAGAAGGGAGACGTGCCTCGCATCTGGCCCCGCCGGGCCGCCCCAAGGGCCGGTCACCCGCGGCCCCTTCGGTGTCCCTGGCACGACAGACCCGGTGCCACCCCTGGGCTGTGACAGCTCCGGGCAAAGGTTCCAGCTTTGTTTCCCATTTTCTCTTTGCTTTTTGTTTGTTTGGTTGTTTTTGGGGTGTTTTTTAAGGCAGCCCCGCCCCGGCTCCGCTTCAAAGCGCGGCCACCCCGCCCGCGGCAGCTGCTCTGAATTACGGGCAGAAACCCCCGTTTTCCACTCGGAGAGTCCCGGGAAACTCCTGCGCTGCCGGGCAGGGTAAGGTCGGGGCCAGGGAGCTCCGGCCGGGACTCTCAGGGAAAGCGCTGCGCGGGATCTGCGCGGCATTTCCACCTCCGCTCCAGAGACATCTCCGCTCTGCCCAGGCTGGAGCCCCCGTACTGATTTATTTTCCATCCGGGAAACTTCCCCAGAGCTGGGAGCAAAGGGGATTCTGGGGTTCAGGTGGGTTTTGGGGAGAGGAGGGTGGTGTCCTAGCTGAGCAGGTGGGTGTCCAACCCTCCCCATTCCCTGCGCAGCCCTGGCCCCGCAGACTTTCCCTGCACCCGGGAGGTCAGCTGGGATAGAAGAGCTTAACGGGAAAAAAATGTGCAAAGGGATAAAATTCACAGGCCAGCTGAGAAAGCAGGTTGAGGAGGGGGGAGCTGCCACAGGGCCCTGCGGCTTTGGGACAGGCAGGGGATGGGATGCAGCATTCCATGCTCAGCTTCCAGGTGCTCCCAGAGTCACAGGGAAGCCCTGGTACATCCAAATGTGCCACTTTTCAGGATTTTTTGCTCTGTTTGTTAGAGTTGCTACCCTAGTGCATGAATTCCCAAACTTTGGGCTGGCAGCGGGTTGTGTTTGTGAAGAACATGGAATGTTTTGGGTGGAAAGGAACATTAAATATCATCTCATCCCAACCCCTGCCATGGGCAGGGGCACATCCCACTATCCCAGGCTGCTCCAAGCCTGTCCAACCTGGCCTTGGACACTTCCAGGGATCCAGGTGCAGCCACAGCTGCTCTGTGCCAGTATTTCTTCCTAAATTTGTGGTTTAATTGTTCCAGACTCACATTCGTGTCCTCAAATCCCCATCCCAAGGATGCTCCTTACTCAGCTCAGGATGGGCATTGCCCATTGATGTTAATACACATTTATAACAATTTATACCTTTTTCCACCAAATTCCTGGCATATCCCACTGGGACAGGGATTGGACCAGGGAAAATATCTCAGAGGAAGTGAAGGGGTGCAGATAGAGCTGCCAAAATCCCAAACTCAACATCCAGCCTGGACACCTGGTTAGAAGCCACCTCCTTCTCCAGCAGCTGGCCTTTCTCCAGTGCCAGCTCTGGTGTGGGCAACACCTGCAGCCTGACTGGGGAGTGGAAGGTGGGTATCCCAACTTCCCAAGGTCTGATAGTTGTAATTTGAATTACAGGTGGATTTGCCCTTGTGTTACTCCAACTTTCCATGGATCTCCATCAGCAGTGGCCCCTGATGTGGTTTTGTTTCCTACAGGAATGTCCAGGTGCTCCTGCCTGATGCTTCTGTGGGATGATGTCCAGCCTGCTGCCCATCCTCTGGAATGTCACTGCACAGGATAATGGTTCCCTGTCCATGGCAGGAGGGCAGGAATTAGATGTTCTGTCAGGTCCCTTCAAACCCAAAGCATTCTATGATCCCTTGTGGCAAGAAGTGGATGGAGAGCAGAGCAGGGGAAGGAAATTTGGGGTTACGTCCTAGGCAGGATCAGCCCCACCTATGCAGATTTGATTCTTCTTACAAAGAGAAATTAATCAAATTTTATGAACCTGTTCATAATTAGAAGAGCATAAACTCATGATTTCAAGGTGACCAGTGCTGATGGAAGCCAGCTGAGAGCATGGAGTGTGAACCTTTATCTCTGCTGACATGACATATTATTAAGAAGTATTTTGAGTAATCTTTGATTTCCTCAGCATTGCAACACATTTCAAGAACTTGGCCAGGGATCAACCGAGCCTTTTTAATTTCCTACACTGAAAAATAAAACAAAAATAAAGCCCGATTGAGATGATATAATCAGGAACATTTTGAGGGTTTAGGTCAAATTAATGTGTCAGAGAAGGGTTTTCAGGGGACTTGGGGAGCTTTAATCTGTCAAAGGCTGACTCAGAGCCTGCTTGGGCTTTGTAATCTTATTGTCTTTATGGAATTATGGGATGGAATGTCCTGAATTACCACCATCTGAGAGTCCAGCAAATAATCAATTGGCATAAAGTTCAGAATAACTAAGTTAATTTTAAAGCAAGTGTTGAACAATATGCCAGAATTTTTTTCTTAACTTGGAAATGATCTTTTAATACTGTCCCTTAATGTGTGAAAGCACTCAGGTAACCTCCAAACACAGCCCTGCCCAGCCACTTTTGGGGCAGGTTTTAAGAGATTGAGTTCTGTTCAAGATATGATCGATTTTGCCAAGATTTGCTTTGCATTTACCAAAACAAAAGGAAAAAAACAACGAAGTAAACCAAACCTGTGTTTTGGCTTAGGGGGAGGTAATATTTTAATATCACCTGAACTCAATTATGCACCTAATACTTAACTCTTTTATATCTCCACTCCATCATCGATTTATATAGAACTGCAACTATAAATTTGGCATGTGGATATTTTTGGTTCTAAGGGGTAAATTCAAGGATTGTTTGGGATAAACTCAAGGGTTGTCCATTCTCTGCTCCACAAATCATTAGCAGGAAAATATTTATCCATTTAATATTAGGGAGAATCCTGGTTTCCAGCCCTGCAGTCTCTGATCAGAGAGATGCAGCCCCGTTACTCAAACCCTGGCTCCCAGAGGAGCCTCAGTCATTGCTTCTCCAGCGTTTAATTAAATGATGAGTAGTCAAGTTTACAACTGGGTGTGGGTGCATCTCTCTTCCCTCTGGGTGTTTGTGAGGTGGGACACGCTCTGAGCAATATTTTGGGTGGCGTAGCTCCTGTTCTCTTGCAGGGAGCAAACAGAGAATCCTGGGCTGATCCCATGTCCCTGAGTGCTCTCCCCATTCCAGCTTTGGTGGCACCAACTACATGCACCCTTTAAAACTCTTTTCTCTGCTGTCAAAGAGCATTTCAAGATTGATTTAACCATTTATGCACATGCTACTAACTTGTTACTTCAGGACTCACCTTCCAGTTTCCTCTTTTTCCTGGATTCCCAGCCTTACTGCTGCCAGTAAATAAAAATGGGATTTTTTTAGATCCTAATCTATTCACTTGTAAATCAAAGAATCCCAGAATGGTTTGGGTTGGAAGGGACCTTTAAAGCCCATCCAGTCCCACCCCCTGCCATGGGCAGGGACATCTCCCACTATCCCAGCTCGCTCCAAGCCTTGTCCAGCCTGGCCTTGGGCACTTCCAGGGATCCAGGGGCATCCACAACTTCTCTGGGCAACTAAAAATCTAACATATAAATATGTAATAAATATAATTGAGCATGCTGCCTCACATTTGCCAGGGGTACACACCTGCACTGAGAAATGCAAGCGAATATCCAGTGCTCCATTGTCCAAAGAAGACCCTTTCCTTGGAGGAAAAAAACAAAAATAAACTTATGGATGAGACTGTGGCACAAAGAGCTGCCATGACCTACCTGGGAAAGGGATGGGAGGTTTATTATGGGAGGATGTAAGAGCTGGAATGAAACAGTTTCTAAATGCCCTGGAAAGACTGCAATAGGGAGGATGTGAGGCAGCTGAATGGCCCTTCTGGGAGCTGGAATAACACCAGGCTGGGTTCTACAGGAGCTGCAAGTGCCAATATTCAACTTGAATTTTTGTAAATGAAACCACCATTTCACAGGAGTCATTAACTAATTAGTCATTAACAGATTAACAAATATTTCTTTTTCCTAAAAATCTTTCAACCAGAAACTGCTGAAGACTGAGGAATTCTTGGCAGAAAACACCCGTGGTAGCATAAAACAGTGCCCAGGATATTGTTTTCCCTGACATTCTCAAATAACCCGTTCCCCAGCACAGCTTTAATTTCATTCCATGGTTATTTTGCCCCCCATGAACTTTGAAGAACCTCTGCTCTCCTGTGACTGTGTCTTGTCTCCATCCCTGCTGGGATGTGGCACCTCTGGGCTGACTCCATCCAAACCAGGAGGTGATGGCAAGGTATCCATGTCCACAGGATAATCCTGAATTTATTCCATGGCAAAAATGACAGATCTGAGCAAGAAATGAGCAGTTTATGGTGATGGCCAACCAGTGCTGAAGTTTCTTGGTTGACCTCCTAAAGAGGTCCTTCACCTCCCCATACGCTGCATTGGTTAAAGATAAATTAAAATAAATCTCTGTTATGTTATTTTATACATAACCTCCCCCTAGAGTGTGCACAGGGAATAGGATTAAACCTTAAGGAAATGATTCAGTGAAGTAAAAACAATACAGACAGCATTTGGGGAGAGTTAAATCAAATTAGGGCACTCGGATCACTTCAGGATGAGGGAGAGGTGGGCAGTGTTCACCCCCACATGCAGGGAAGTCAAGGAAGGGTCAATAATGCCCATGTGGGGTGTGGTAAGGATGAGACTACAACAGGACCTGTCCCCACAGGAACCTCCCTCCAGCTGTGGTTGGTGTCCTGCTGAGTTTCTCCAGGAGCTCCAGCATGATGTAACGGAGCCTTCTGTGAGATATCTCACTGCAACCTCCAGATATTTTCTGGAAAAGCAGGATTTCTCATCTCTGTGCTGTGAGGAACATTTTTAACGTGGCTTATCCCAGCCCAGCTCCTGGCTTTTGGCTCATGGTTGTGTGGGAGGATGAGGAGAAGCTGCTCCATCCTCTCTCCAGTCACCAGCCTTGCATCCCTCCAAGCAGCTCTCCCACCACTTGTCCTTCATCACGGCTTCTCCAGAGCTGAGAAATAAACCCAAGACCTGCCCCCTTCTCCCTCTAAGTAACAGGGAAAATTCCTGATGCATTGAACATTTCTCATAATACTTAAAGAAAAAACTTAAAGAATGTGTAATAAGAGGGGGTTTAGAAAGGGCAAAATTCAGCATTGAATGAAGAATTGAAGAATTGGATGAAGTAAAAAACCTCTAGAATTGCACCAAAACTCCTGTGTGCCTTTACCTCAGGGAAGGGCTCCAGGGAGGGAGATGGGGTGACCCCAGACGAGCCCCAGGACCTCCTGTCCCCAGAGCCACCCTTGCTCTCCTCACTGCTGGAATATGGGAAAGAAGACGCTGAAGTTCTTGGTTTAGCTGCCACAGAAAGCACACAGGAGAAGTGAAATTAAAATACTTATGGGGAAGCTGATGCTGAATTATTCCATGTTCCTGGGCAAGAGCTGGGCACAGCTGGGGTCACCTTCCTGTGCTCCCTGCTCAGCATCCCGAGGTCTGAGAACCCTGAGTGGGACCTGAGCCCCAGGAGCCCTCTTGGAGGCAGAAATCTGAGGGGAAAAAACCTTTTTAGAGAGAAGAGATGTTGTTTTTATCAAATTGACCTGAGAACTTTAAACAGTTCCTGGGTATCTGGAGACACCCCCTTGGTGTTTTGATGGCCTTGGTCACATCATCTGCTCTGAGAGGAAAAAACAGGTCAATCGTCCCATGATCACCAAGATTTGGGGTGAGGGGATGAGGATTCACAGCACCAACACAGGTCCCAAATGTCCCAAGCAGGGCCAGCTTGCCAAGCTCACCTGGATAAATGGTCACCAGTACTGGGGTCCATGCTGCAGGTCCTTCACCTGGGCTCTCTCCCTCAGCAGCCCTGTGATGGCAATATTCCAGCCATTCCTGACCTGGTGCCCAGGTTCCAGCCGCCACCCTCCCTGTGGAGCTGTGTCCTCACTCCAGCAGGAAGAGAAGACCCAGAGGAAGCAGCTCCGTGGCCAGGACATGGGGTGGGACAGGGGCACTGGGGAGTCCTGTGGTCTTGGTTGGTGATTTCCACAGTGTGGACAAGGGCCTGTTTTGGAGTTTGGCTTTAAAAAACACAGAATCATCAAGGCTGGGAAAGACCTCCAAGATCATCAAGCCCAGCTTTTGACTGATCACTCCCATGCCCACTACAGCACACCATGAAGTGCCATGCTCACTTGAACATCTCCTGGTTTTATGAGTCCACCACTTCCCTGGAATGCCTCTTCCAAACCTTAATCAATCTTTGAGTACAGAAAAAGCCAGGGATGGGCAGGTTTATTCCTGCTGGAATTGCAGGTTTCTGGGGCTTGTTCTCCCACCACACCAAATCCCCAGGTCTGCACTAAGCTTTCCTCCCCCTTCCCCAGGTTTAGCACAGGTGAGTCCAAACGTGGTGTGATGATTCCCAGTCCCACTAAGTCTGCTGAAAAATGCTTTTCCAAGGGCTTTGTTTCCACTAATTTCTGCTGTTCCTGCCCCAGGGCATGCTGAAGGCTTTTCCATCCTTCCCTGTGTGAAGAAATCAACTCAAACTCTGTCCTTAAACCAAGCCCGCACCTGGGTGAGGCCAGCAGAAAGCTCCTCTTTATTTTGCTACTCTATCTTCGATTAATGCAGCTAATTATGGCCCTAAATGCAAATATAGAGGGATGAGGATGAAAGCTTGGAAGGGCTGAGGCACTGGGGAGAAGGACAATAAATTAAGAGGTTTACAAGGAAGTTTTCACTCATCTTCATGGTTTGGAGTTGCGAGCTTGCACTCGGGTTAAGAAGCGCCTTTTGAAATTAAACAGAAAAGATACAATCTTAATATTCTGTGAGATGTGCCAATACAAATATCTGTCGGCAGAGATGTAAAATAATAGCTTTAAAAGCAAGGAAAAGAACCACATGAAGTTCTGGGAGCAGGGTGATGTCACCCCCCAGCCCAGCGAGATATTCTTTGTGTTGGAAATTAAAGCCGCATGAACTCCCCGCGCAAAGCTGGGTGAGACTCTGCTTTTTCAGCCACCCCCTTAGGGAGGATGGGTATAATTTTCTGGTTTTAATTTTAAATTCATAAATAAATGTGATTGACTTGCCACCCAATAGCACTGAGTTGTGCAAAATAAGGATAAAGTCTGTCAATTAAATTTGTCACTGGCTGGTGTTGCTGGAGCAGAAGAAAATCAGAGTTAGCTGAACTGGTCAACAAAATTCAGCTTCATGAGGAATTTCAGCTCAGGGAAGAGGAAAATCTGTCTCCATGGTGTTATCTCCCCTTCCAAAGTTTCCTCCTGGCTGCATTGGGTCACAGGCTATGGACTGTAAATTATACAGCCCAAATCAAGCCCTCCTCTGCAATAAGGGGAGAAGAAAACCGTGCAATGATTTAATGTAGGAAACAGCTCAAGCTATGGCTTTCTCTAGTTTGGGAATGTGGACAGTTGTGCTGAGATCCCCAAACCACTCCAAACCATGGAAATTAGCACATAACCATCTGGCCCAGTGGCTCAACACCTCCCGTGGCCATAAATTCAAATCCCAGCAACCTTAGCAGGGGATTTGCTCAGAGAAACAAGCTGAATCCTCGAGTAATGGAAAAACAAGGTGAGCTGGGAAGGCCTTTGGAGAGCTTTGGTTCCAGGAGGGAGTCAGCTCCAGTCAAGCATCCCTTGGCTTTCAGCAGGGAAAGGGGCTCTGCAGGAGCTTCTCCTCTTTGACTCTTGGTATCCCATTCATGGCTGAGCTCCCCAGGCCCTTCCCTGGGATCCACCAGCTCACCCAGCTCTGTTCCCCTGGCATTCCTCCATCCATCAGGATGCTCTGTCCCAGCTCCAAGACTCTGTGTGCAGTTTTGGGAGTCACAGAGCCACTGTGGACATGGAACAGTGCTGCCAGCTGTGCTTTCCCACCCAGGGTCTCCAGGATCAAAGTGTGTGGGTGTTCGAGGAAAGATCCCCCCGTGTGAAATCCTCCACTGGGAGCTGCAGGGTTTTCCCACCCTTGGTTGGAGCCCATGCTGCAACCAAACTGCAGTGGGAAGGCTCAGAGGGGACAAAATAATTTTCCTTGCTCTGTGGAATACACTGATCTTAGTTTCTTGCCTTGTGTGGGTTTTTAGCTAAACTGCAATTAAAAGTCAGGGATAAGGATTTAATATCTCCATTCGGGAGCATCTGCCCTCTCCAATAAATACTCTGCCCTGCCAGGCATGGCTGTAAGGTTGAACCATGGTTATGGCTCACCCACAAAAAAATTGCTTTTTCAAAACCCTCAAGACCTGGAAGCAGCAGCTGAGTCTAATTTGGGCTCTGCAGCAGGTTTTACCCATGGAAAGTTGTGTATTCTTGCACATCTGGTTGTATTCAGGGGGATGTTGCCTTTCAATGCTGCTCAAGTCTGGCTGTGCCCCTTTAGTTCCTGGGTAAATCATCCCTTTCCCTATGGGAAACCTGGTGGACATTGTTTGGAATTTAATTAATAATTCATTAGCATTCCCGTGGTGAAGGTTTAGGATAAGCACAGCATTAAACCAAGCACCAGGGCAGGTTTGGCTTCTCCTCCAGCGGTGCCACCAAAGGCAGGAGGTTGGATGACTCCAATGCTGCCAGGAGAAGTTGTTTGGATTAAAAAAATCCCACTTGGACTTCACTCTTCCCTCTCCTTCCCCTTTCTTCTGAGACAGCAGAGCCCAGAGCCCAAGCAGGGCAAGGGGAGTTTCCGTAAACTGTAGGGAGATGAACTCTACTTTTCCCTGGATTTCTGCCCACATTTGTGCATCTGCTCAGAGTTATTGTCCCATGTTCCACAAACTTAAAGTGCTTCCATACCGAACAGAATTCCTCCAGTTCACTGCAAAACACGACAAAACTCAGCCCCGAGGATGCCAAAGGCTCCCGCTCCACACATCCTCCAATTTCCAATCCCAACAACAGCAAACTCAGGGAACCACTGAGGAGTCGTGAAAGCTCCAGCTCCAGCTGCAGCTCTGCTTTGCTGCTGGAGGGCAGGGAAGAATTCAGCTTTTCCTGAATGTGCTTTCCTGAGGGATTTTGTCAGCACCGCTCGTCGTGCGCTCTGGGGCAGGCGGGATGGGGAGATGCTGGGAAGCAGCAGGACCAGGGCTGTTCTCCCGGCACCTCAGGGATCAGCGCTGCTCAGAGCTGGAGCTTCGCACCCGGAGATGGCTCAGGGGCTGCTGCCAGAGCTCTTTGCCTGCTGGAGAAACCCAACAAGGAACAGCTCCCAGCAGGGTTCAGTGGGCAGTGGCTGATGGATCCCAGTTGGCTCGGAGCTATCCTTTTTCCGTCTGAAGGAGCCTCCCTCCCTCCCATGGCGCTCCCTGGCCCGAGGTGTTTGTGTCCCCCTGTCTGAGCAGCTCAGAGTGGAGGTAAGAACACTGAAAAACGGGTTTTTCCCAAATTGTTAGAATTCAGCTTCGAGCAGGGTGGTGGTGCTGGGTTCACAGTTGGACTTGATAATTTTAGAGCTCTTTTCCAACCCTAACGATCCCAAGATTCTGGGAGAAAAGGAATAGATCTGCTCTTCTCTAAATGATAGAGAATAAATACACAAAACACAGCACTGGATTTTTTTTTTCTCTGTAATACATAACAGGATTAAAATGCAACCAAGAGAATTAGTAAAAAATTAATGATTAAAAAAACTTCTGTATCCGTGGCTGGCAAATAGAGTTGAGTGACAGAAAAAGAGGTTCCCTAGATCCATGGGTTTTCCTTCCCAAGCTCCCACAAACCCTCCTGCAGATCCCTGGAGTTGTTGTATGTGCGAACAACCCCGAGTTTGAAAACTCTCTCAGTTTGTTTACCTTCCCCCAAATCAAGAACACATTGAGAATAATTTGCAGGACAAAAAAAGAAAAGCTTTAATTTATCAAGGTTTCCACTCAACAAATAACATGAAATCTCTTCTCCTACCGGGACACCTGCAAAGCTCCTGCTGGGATCCCGCCTGTGCCAGACCGGCTCCGGGAGCTATCAGGCACTTTCTCAGTCATAAAGTTCCAAAAAATTTAAAGTTTAAAGCGAGAAAGTTAAATTCAAACCTGTTACACTTTCCAGCCTGGGGTCTATGCCTTCAAATTGCAGCTCAGGTTGCTGTAATCAAGTGGGGTTGAAGGAAAAATGATATATTTTTTGTTTAATTTTTAGTTTTTTTCTTCTCATGTACCTCGGCTTTGCGTCTGTCAGCCGGGTCCTCCTTTCCTGGAGCAGGGAGAAATATGATGGTGGATTCTTATTAAAGGCAAAAGGAACTGGAGAAAAAAAAAAGGGTAAAGTATAACGAAAAAGTGAAATTCAGATTTTTGAATTTAGTTTACAATTTTCTAGAATTTTAGTTAAGATTTTTTCAATGAATATTTTTATATGTATCAATTTGAAAACTAAAATAAGTGTCCATGAGTCCACTTCCTTAGGTCATCACAACGATTCTATACCCAGTTTAAGAAACCAAACAACAAAATATAATTAGCGCAGATCCCATTGTTCATCATTTGTTCATTATTTCATTATTTGTCATTTTTTGGTTCAGTTCTGGCTTCGATTTTGTGCTAAATTTGCACTGGCAAAACCCCAGCACCCAAAGATTTGTTCAGGTCTGGCTGGCAGAGCCCATCCCAGGGATTTTGCACCACTATGGGAGGGGATTCCCCGAGCTCAGGGATGGAAATTTGGGGTTCCCCCACTCCAGCTGCCTCCTGGCCTGTCTGGGATATCTCTGCAAATAATTCCAGGAAAATATAAACCTAGCAGCTCCTACAAAATCATTTTGCTACTGGAAAAAAGCCTTTTTATTTTGTGTTGAATTGAGAAATGGTTTTGCAGCACTGGTGGGAGGGAGGTTGGTGTCATCCAGCCGAACCCCAATCCCAGCTCCAGCTCCAATCCCTGTTTTAGTCTCAATCCCAGCTCCAGCCCCAATCCCAGCTCCAGCCCCAATCCCAGCATCAGCCCCAATCCCTGTTTCAGCCCAAATCCCAGCACCAGCCCAAATCTCTCTTTTAGCCCCAATCCCAGCCCCAATCCCAGCTCCAGCCCCAATCCCTGCTTCAACCCCAATCCCAGCACCAGCCCAAATCCCTGTTTCAGCCCCAATCCCAGCTCCAGCCCCAATCCCAGCACCAGCCCCAATCCCTGTTTCAGCCTCAATCCCAGCTCCAGCCCCAATCCCAGCACCAGCCCAAATCCCTGTTTCAGCCTCAATCCCAGCACCAGCCCCAGTCCCTGTTTTAAACCCAATCCCAGCCCCAATCCCANCAATCCCAGCTCCAGCCCCAATCCCAGCATCAGCCCCAATCCCTGTTTCAGCCCAAATCCCAGCACCAGCCCAAATCTCTCTTTTAGCCCCAATCCCAGCCCCAATCCCAGCTCCAGCCCCAATCCCAGCTTCAACCCCAATCCCAGCACCAGCCCAAATCCCTGTTTCAGCCCCAATCCCAGCTCCAGCCCCAATCCCAGCACCAGCCCCAATCCCTGTTTCAGCCTCAATCCCAGCTCCAGCCCCAATCCCAGCACCAGCCCAAATCCCTGTTTCAGCCTCAATCCCAGCACCAGCCCCAGTCCCTGTTTTAAACCCAATCCCAGCCCCAATCCCAGCTCCATCCTCGCGGAGCCAGAGGAGCAGCCCGTCTCCGAGCCCGCAGCGCTGCCATGGAGCTGGATAATTTTCCAGCCTCCCTCAGGATTTTCTCTCTCTCCAGGTGTGAATCCCCGGGCAGAGCCCAGCCCGACCCCAGCAGGGAGGTTTGGGAAGGATTTGGTAGGGACAGCACAGAAGATCCGGGCTTTACGGAGCGGGATCCAGAGCGGGCGAGGCACCCCCGGACCCACCGCCGGCCCCTGCTGGATGGAGGAGATGGACTTTGCTTGCATTTCAATCAGGAAAAGTATCAATCCTATGGAACACTGTGTTATATCCCACAGGATCACACATAATATGTTTATAATAAATAGGTTCTGACGGCAACTTCCATCTCTGACTCGTGCTGGGTGAAAGATTCCCTGAAACCCAGGAAATTTTTCCACGAAGGAATCTAAATAATCCCTAATGTCCTGGTACCTTTGAAATCTATGGGAGCTCTGGCTCTGATTTTGGAGCACTTGGGATTTTGCATTCCATGAACAAAGGTACCGAAACCTGGCTTTGTTGCAGAGCACAAATGATCCAGAAATCCTTTGTTTGAGGAGGGATATTTCTTCCCCTACTTGGAAAAGCCCTACAGCCACAAAAGAGGAGGAAAAAAGACTTCACAATTAACCCTGGCTCAAATGAAGAAGGATTTTAAGTTCATTTAGGTCCTTTCTTTTTTTCCCCCCAAAAAAGCCGTATCACTTTACATTTATAATGTTGGTATCATCCAGTACTTTAAATCAAATTATGGCTGTATCAGGCTGCTTAACAATGTTTCTTTTTAATTAAGTTTACCAGTCCCAGATGCATTTTTTTTTAAAGAAAGAAATTAAACAAACGTAATTAAATTACGTGACAAGGGTTAGGTAAAACAGCAAACAGCCCGGCAAAAATACAAGGATTGATAAATCCTTTTTGATACTCATGTTTTGCACTTTCTCTACCCCCTGTAGTATTCCAAGGGACATGCTGGGATGCCCACATCAGTGTCCTGAGCCCTGTTCCTTACCTAAGGGATTACCCTCAGAGATGTTTTAAAATCCTGCTGCCACAGAGATTTTAAACAGTCTCTGAAATTCCTCAGAAAGCTGAGTATCCATGAATTCCCATTCATTTCCCTGTGCTGCAGAGACTTGAACAGAGCATCAGATCTGCCTGATGTGGGGACTCTCCTGCTGTGGGAATTGCTGGGGGTCCCCAGAGCATCCCCCTCCAGCCTCCAGCAGCAGGCACGGGGCAAGGGAGAGCTTGGACAGGCAGGATCCATCCCATGGGATTCCAGCTTTATGGGATTGATAGAACAGCACCACGCTCAGGGTTTGGGGTGGTGCTCATGTAGCAGGAGCTCCTTATTCTCACTTAGATGAAGGAGTGAGCGCTGCCCAGGAAAAGGCAGCTGCATTTTTACTGAGAAAATGGCAATAAAGGGGATGAAGGAAAAGGAAGGGGAACAGGGCTGGGCAGTGGATTGCACATGCAGACCTGGAGGGATCTGTGTTTTCCTTTGCTCCTCTGAGCCCACACCCTGGAGCTGGGTTGAGCTCCCAGGTGGGCACTTGCAGCCAGGACACCCCATCACTTGAATTTCTGTGGCTGAAACAGCACAAAAATACCCAGAGTGTCCATCTTTAAAAGACACAAAGATTGCCAGGATGAGGGCAGTGGGGTTTATGGCAGAGAGGAAAGCCCCCTGCTTGCACACCCCCTTCCCAAGGAAGCTCTGGGCACGGCCGATAGCATCGGCTGGAATTTGCACCCTGGGCAAGCCGCGGTCACGGTGAGATTACCAGGATTTTTATAGGGGTTAAAATGGAATAATCTCATGGAGGGAGCAGCAAATCCCCGTCTCCAGCCCTGCGGGAAGCACAGCCACGGGAGCAGATGAGCAGAGCACCAAGAAGCCTCACGGAGCTGGGAGATCCAGATGGTCCCCAGGACAAATTGACATCCCCACGAAGCCGTCAGCGTGCACGGGGAGCAGCCTTTCCATCCTCTCCCTGATTTCCCCAACTCTGAGGATCTGCATCTGGGGCTGCAAGGATGAAGTCAGCCCCGGAGCTGCTAGGGGCTGGAAGTGATTTCACCGAGCTGCAATGCACATGGATTAATTCCAGTACTGTAAAGTCAACATGGGTGAACACTGGCTACATCACAGCCTTCATTACTGGGGTCTGGAGCAGCTTTGGATGAAGTAATTTCCCTGGGGTTTAGCACTTCCAAAACATATAGGGCGTCCTTCTTGGATTGGCCTGGAGAGAGGTGCCCCCCCCTCTCACAGCCACCCCAAATTGGCCTTTATCATTTGCACATGGACCCCTGTGACTGCGAGGGGCTTCAAACGAGCCCCAGATGGGCCGTGGCACACGATGCCCAAACACCGGACACATGGAACGAGGCTCAGCTCGAGTGCACACCATGGATGTTATTAATAACAAATGAGACAACACTCCCAGGCCGGGCCTTCAAATGGGAGAGGATGTGGGACGAGAGGGGATTAGCAATTCCTCCATCCTTCATGGTCAAATCCACTCCTGGAGAGTTCAGCATTGGGATTTTGGACACCAGAAAGCCAACGCTCATCAAGATGCTCAGTTTGGACTTTCCCAGATTTGAAGTGAACCCTTCCTGTGCAGGAGGTGTTTATTTTGTCTTTTTCCCTCCTCAGTTATAAACTGGAACCAAATCCTTGTCATGTGCAATTTGCTTCCTTGGCCATTTAGCTGTGCAAATGGGACTGGATTTTGCCTGGGCACCAGGATTTGCTCCCAGGTAGAATCCCAGGATGGTTTGGGTTGGGAATGACTATAAATCCCATCCAGTTCCAAATTCTGGACAACTGCCACTGTCCTAGATTGCTTTAAGCCCCATCCAACCCGGCCTTGGACACTTCCAGGGATGGGGCAGCCGCAGCTTCTCTGGGCACCCTCTGCCAGGGCCTCCCCACCCTCACAGGAAGGATTTTTTTCCCAATATCCCATCTAAACCCAACCTCTGCCAATTTAAGTCCAGCTTCCTGCATGAGCCACCCCACAAAAAGCAGCTTCACTTCTTCATTTGGCTCTAGGAGCTGGGTGAAAGAGGCTTTTAAAGGTTAATAAGGGGTTCCCCTCATTCTCTATGAATTCATTCACTTCCAAAAACCTCTCCCTTTCACAGCTTGATATTCAACATCAGCATCCAGGTCCTGGTTCCCTGGAAGAGGACAGAGCTTTAGAATGGATATTAAGAAAAGTTTCTCCAGGAAAAGTGTTGTCCAGCCCTGGCACAGTTGTGCAGGGCAAGGGTGGAGTCCCCATCTCTGGAGGGTTTTAAAATCCGTATGGATGTGGCACTTGGGGACATAGGTCAGTGGTGGGAGTGGTTGGACTCAGGGGATCTCAGGGGGCTTTTCCAAGCTGTGGCTGCTGGCACTGGGATTTGGGGTTGGTAATAGAGGGACTTTGGGGTGCCAACACTGGGATTTAGAGGTGCTAACACTGGGGGTTGGGGCAAATGGTGAAACCCTGAATGGCGATTCAGGGATTTGAGGGTGGTCATACGGGGATTTGGGGATGCTGACACTGGGATCTGGGGGTGGTAACACGGGCTTGGAGGATGTTAACACTGGAATTTGGGGGATTTTAACACTGGGATTTGGGAGTATTGACCCTGGGATTTGGGGGATATTACCACTGGGATTTGGGGGATTTTAACACTGGGATTTGGGAGTGCTGACCCTGGGATTTGGGGGATATTACCCCTGGGATTTGGGGGATTTTAACACTGGGATTTGGGCGATCCTAACACTATGATTTGAGGGTGCTGACCCTAGGCTGTCGGGTGGTACCAGCCCCGAGCACATCTTGGGAGCGCGGAGGTTTCCCCACATCCCGCGGCTGATCCAAGTCTCCCTCCTGCCATCTGGAGGCGAGTCCCTGCTTTTCCTCAGCCTCCGATCCCGCCAGAAGCCGATTTAATTCCCTGCAGCCTCCCATACATTTCTCCGGATCTGGTGCTCGGTCCGGTCTCTGTTTCTTGGGATGCTCGATGGAAATAAAGAATCCTTTGGTTTACTGTTTTCGAGTGAATCCCAAAGACAGCATGTGCAGCCCATGCCATGCCATGCCATGCCATGCCATGCCATGCCATGCCATGCCATCCCATCCCATCCCATCCCATCCCATCCCATCCCATCCCATCCCATCCCATCCCATCCCACTCAGCCGATGGGAGGCAACACGATTTTTGGGATTTCTCCCTCCCTGTTTACTTTTGTGGATGATGTCAAGTGGGAATGTGGAATTTCCTTTGAAACTGCAGCAGGGTGAAGGGGATTGATTTTTTTCCCTCTCTTTTCCTATAAAGAAAATATTTTATACAAAATAGACCTGCAAATTCTAATCTTAACCAAAATTATTCCCAGCAGTGCTAATGGCATCACTGGCATTGGGATTGGGATGGGACTGGAGCTGCCAATGCCTCTCATGGTGACAAAAATCATGGACAGACCTCGGGCTCCTTCCCAGTTTCTGTGCTGTGTTTTACTAGAAAATGTAGAAAATTAATTAATTTTCCTGGAGTATGAAGGAGGAAAGTTCACCTCGAAGAGCTGCTGACTCCCAGGGTTTATTTAACTCCAGTGATTATTTAATTCACATTTTAGAAAATAATCAATAATATCATTGCACTCTTTAGTGACATATTTGAAGCCATGTAATAGGAAATCAAAGGGAAAGGAAATATTCTGATGTAATTCCCAAGTGAGTGGCTTAGCAGTGTTGCAGTCACAGGGATGTGGCTGCATCCAGGGAATGATGATCCCGGGGGATGAGTGAAGCTGCAGCAGCCAAGGGAGCTCTAATGGGGCTGGGAGAGTTCAGTTCTCCCCTTCCCCCTCCTTCCCTCAATTAAAATTCAATAAAATAATTATTTTTAAATCACCCATTTTTTTTAAAAAAAGCATTAATTTTCATTGGTTTTATATTAAACCACTATATTTGCATAAATGACTTTTTCATCAAATTCCATTAGCAGTAATTACGAGGAGTAACCCGGGATAAAAATGGTCATTGTAACTTCCTAGATTTTTCCTAAAATGCATCCACATTCTAGGAGTTTTTTGGATAATTCTTTTCTTTCTAATTAAAATTATTACACTTTTCTCCCTTTCCTCATCCTTATTTTATGTATTTTTCTCCCTGACTCTGGGCTTCCCAGTGTGAATCTGAATTAACTCCATTAAATTTAATCATTTTGACAAAAATTACCCCAGAAACATCTTGGGATCACTCTGGGCTTTCTCTGTCTTGTCCTCTAAATTTCCCCTACATTTTGATTATTATTTTTCTGATTATTTTATTGACTACTTTTCTGATCATTTTATTGACTGTTTTGCTGATTGGAATTGAAGCTCATCATTGTAAAAGGCTGGAGGAGGGGAAGGAGCATCAGTTTTGGGTTAGATCTGGCCCAAATCAGCCCTAAATCTTAATATTACATTTTTAGGATCTATCTGACCAGCAAAATCCATCTCTTGCTCCTTAATTCAATAATTAATTTCATTTATTTCATTTTATGTTACTTTAGTCTAGTCTAATCCACTTAATTTATTTTCATTTTACTCTTTTATTTTCATTCTTTTATTTTTCTTGTGATTTTCCTTCTATATTCCTTTGCATATTTTATTTTATTTTATTTGTTTTATTTTGTTTTATTTGTCTTATTTTGTTTTATTTTAATTTTAACTTTTATACTTTATTTTATATTTTATTTTATTTTCATTTTCATTTTATACTTTATTTTATATTTTTATTTTATTTTATTTTATTTTATTTTATTTTATTTTATTTTATTTCCCTTACGCTGCAGACGATTCTTCACCTGTCCTGGCAGGAATTGCTTCACCCACTGCAAAACCACTCCCCAGCCTCCTGGAGCTGCACGGAGTCAGGAGATCCATGGGACACAGCTTTGGAAACCTCTGACTTCCTCCTTTTTGTTTTCCTTGTGTATCCAAATTCCTGCTCCGAAGAGCAGGAGAAGGGGATCTCCCTCTGTCTTCTCCCAAACAGCCTCAGCTGAATATTCCCAGGTAAAATATTCCTGTAAAATTCCCCCTTTCTCTTTCCCAGCTTTTCCTTCCAATGACGGTTTGTGGCTGCTCCTAAGGTAATCGAAATAATTTCCCTTTTTTTATATGTTTAAAAGGAAATTAACTAAAATAAAATGTTGGTTTTGTCCAATCCCTGGCCTGGAGGAATTTGGAAATTCATTTTTTATTTCCCAGAGATCTGACACCTATGAGCCGCTGGCCAGGGATGTTCTACCAGCATCTCCCCAGGGAAAATAATCCCCAAACTGGACTATGCCAACATCCCTTTGAGTCTGAAGCAGCAGCTTTTAGAAACTTTATTCCCACACTGGGGGCTGCGGAGCAGGAATGGTGCAGGCGCAGGCAGGATACGTCTCAAAAACATGGAAAATGGTCAGGCTGGGAGATGTGGAGCTGGACAAGTTCCCTTGGCTTCCTGCCCCAGTAAAAACGTTTCTCCTTTCACGGCCTTTCCCAACACCACAGATTTTTTTCTCCTGAGCTGAGCCCAGACAAAGCGAGATTTGCTGATCCCAGAGCCCTTTCCCTGCCCTTTTCCAGCTTCCCTGTTAGTTTTGCTCTTTGGCAAATTATTTTGGAGCTGATAAGAATAGAAACCCCACTTTTGTGGGATCTAAAAAACATCAGATATTGGAGTTCTGGAGCCGAAATCCAGGGAGGAACATGAGCATTGGGCTCCCTCCCTGTGCCAAAACTTGGGGATAAAAATCCATCTTCTGGTAAAACAAGGATCACTGCAGGGTCTGCTGATAAAGAAGTATCAGCTTTTCCCAAAATTCTGGGCTGAAACAATGGTTTCCAACACTTGGAATGTGAAGTAATTTTCCTCTTTGCTGAAATATATTTCTGGCAACAAGAAAACAGGAAACCAACTTGGAAAATATTAATGAAATGGAAACCGAGATCGTAAAGAATTCTGGGCTGGAGCCTTTTGCAGCTTCCAAGATGCAACAGCGGCAGAAGCAGAACCCTAAACCAATTAAAGGCAATTTAATTTTGGAGGCTTCTCACGGAGGGAAGCGATCTGGTGAGGATTTGGGATGCAGGGAGACATCCCAGCCCCAGCACCTGCGAGGTTATTGCTCCCAGAGCCGGAGCTGGGATTCGATGCAGATGTGCCCTGGAATCCACTCCCCGCTCCAGCTGCAGATCCCAAAGATGGGCTGCTCGTGTCGTGTTCTTCCTTAATTATTAGGGAATTTGAGGGTTTTAATTGTGCTGGCAAGATATTTTGGAAAGATTTGGGTTTAGGTCTGAGTCCTGCCTCTCCAAGCTGGGAATTTGTGCCATGTGTGGTCCATGGGAGCACAGGGAATACATTCCAGTGGAAAATGACCCTATAGAAATCCTATAAAAGATTAGTTAAAGGACAGAACAGAGGAATAAAGTGAGTCTCTGAGTTTGCTCCATTCACAGGTGCTGGGGAATCTTCTCAGCATAATCCTGGAAAGCCATTCCTCACTCATGTGTTTCCTCTCTTCCTTGATCTTCTGCTGATTGAAACACACCCAAAGAAAAGAAGCTCCCATTCCTGGCCTCTGCTGGGCAGCTGCACTCTGGGCTTCCCCACATCCAGAGCTGCCTGAGGGTTTTACTGCTCATCCCACACCTTCAGGAACATTTTCTGCACCCAAACACCCTTCGGCTGGGATATTGTCTCATTGTCTTAGAATCCTCCCGGCTGAACAACTCCCACAGGGAAACATCTCTGTCCTAAGCCTTTTCTTCCCCCCTTGAAGGTGCTCCTTTCCCTGGTGAGCACTTCCAGCCCGCTCTGCATCCTAAGAACTCTCCAACAAATTGCTTCCACACTCCAGCCCGACTCCAAGCCTGGTGCAATCCAAGGGTTAACCAAGTGAAACGTTTAAGGAGTCATGAAATGACTGTTTCCGCTTCCCATCTGGCTTTTATCAATTTTCAGTCGCTTTCCGAAGCGCAGCGACACAATCAAAAGCCCCAATCTCCCGAGGCAGATAATTCAATTTGGGAAATGAATTTCTTATGTGCCCAGGAGTAAATACATTCCTGGCCAGGGAGATATGGACTGCTGTCAATGGGATAATGAGGTCCAGGGGAGAAGCCATGGCCCCCCTGGAATCCTTTGGGGAGAGTGGGAGCGGTGGGATGAGGGTGGGAAGGTGCCAGAGGGATGGGACAGTCCCAGGGCCAAGCGTGTAACATCAGCCACATCATGAACGTGTAGAGGGGATGGATTTTATTTTCTGGATGTGAAAAAACGGCTCTGGGCTGGTTGGGGGTTGGACTCAATCTTGGAGGTCTTTTCCAGCCTCAGTGGTTCTGGAATTCCGGAATCTCCACCACCTCCAGCTGGGTGTTGGCCTCTTCTCCCAGGTAACATTAAAGACAGGAGGAAACGGCCTCAAGTTGCCCCAGGGGAGGTTTAATTGGATATGAGGGAAAACTTCTCCACCCAAAGGATTGTCCTGCCCTGGCACAGGCTCCCAGGGCAGTGGTGGTGTCACCGGCACTGCCAAGGCCACCACTAATCCATGTCTCCAAGTGACACCTCTGAATGGCCTTAAATCCCTGCTGGCTCTGCCACAAATGTGCTGTGGCAAGCAGCCAGAGGGATCCAAGCTGGAGAGGTGCTGGATGAGCTGGATAACAGGAACTGCCTGGGATAGGCAGCAGCTGGGCTTTATCTGCTCCTTTAAACCTGTTCAGATCACGGTGTTGAGTAGCAAAAACCACACAGAGAGGTTACTTAATAAATCAAAATTCAAGATGGATTGAATAAAAAATTAAATTAAAAGAAATTCAAAGTAATTAGCCAACAAATTTTTAAAAAATTAAAAATGAATAGAATTAAAAGTGAAAAATTGATGAATTTAAAAGAGATTGAAATAAGAGAAAATAAAAAGAAAATTAAAGAAAATAAGCAGTTTGGTCTTCAACTCTAATTCCAGGTTTAGCCCATCCTATCCCAGTCCTCCTTTCCTCATCACATTTAACCTGCCAGAACACACGAAATCCACCCTATGCTGAGCTTGGAAAAAGACTTTTCCCTCCTCACCTCAACAATGCCAAACAAACAGGGTCCATTTCCTCTTTTGCTCCTTCTGTTGGCACTGCCCCATCCCGATTTTCCCCCCTGGAAAGGCCGGTGGGTGCTGATGGGACCATCCCATCACACTTTGGGTGGGAAATATCCCTCTTTTGCACTTTCCCTGAGTAGGATGATGCCAAGAGCCCACTAAATTCCACCTCTGGAGGGAATTTTCCTCCTTTTTCCAAGGTGTTTGGGACAAACTGGGCACATCCCAACTTGGAGAGCAATCAGCCCTTGGCCAAGTTCAGGAGGTCCCGATTTTCCTGGGGGAAGTGCTTTAATCAAGATTAATCTTTTCCAGTTTTCAGTAATCGGAGCTCTTCCTGAGTTTTCCTCAACTCTGCTTTAGGACGAAATTATCGAATTTCCATGGCAATTAACAGAGGAAGGCTGAGCACAAGGATCATTCTGTGAGATGGGTGGCAGGGAACAAGTGACACAGGCATGGGCCAGCTGTAGGAATGGTGTCTGTGGGATGTTTTCCCATAAAATCCATCCCTCTGCAGCACAGTTTTTACCTGAGGCATCACTGACCTCCTGATGCTCACGAGCACCTGAATCCCACTCTCAGGCTCCATCATCCAGCGATAAGACTCAGAGGGATTAGCAGGAGAAGGAACTTTGACCTGGATTTAGGATTTAGCTGAATATCCACCAAATCCCCTTTACGTTAAAGCCACCTCGTGGCAAAGCCCTGGCACAAGTGACAGGCACGGGAGGGGCTGGAGGGAGCTCCAAGGGGATGGGACAAGCCCGGGGCGCATCCCGACCTCGGCTACATGGAAGGGACCACCCTGGGATCAGCTGATCCAACCTTGCTGCTCCCTCCTTGGAGAGGGAAGTGGGGAAAAAGGAAGGGAAGTGAGGAAAGGAAGGGAATGGGGACAGGGAAAAGGGGAAAAAGAAAGGAAGTGGACAGAGGAAAGTGGAGAAAAAGAAACTGGGGAAAGGGAAAAGGAAGAAAGCAGGGAAAGGGAAATGAGGAAAGGGAAGCAGAGAAAAAGGAAGTAGGGAAAGGGAAGCAGGGGGAAAAGAAAGGATATAGGGAAAGGGAAATGGATAAAGGAAGGAAGTAGGGAAAAGAAAGGAAATGGGGAAAGGGAAAAGTGGGGAAAGAAAATAATTGTGATGGAAGTGAAGGAAAAAGAAAGAAAGTGGGAAAAGTGAAATGGGGAAAGGGAAATGAGGAAAAAGGAAAGGAAGTGGCGAAGATGAAAGAAAATGGGGAAATGGGGACTGCCCCTGCCCTGAGCAGCCCCCGTGGCAGATGGGTTGGGATTTACAAAGCGCGGATGCATCCAGGGAAACCCCTTCGACACGGCTCTGCGGCTCAGCTGAACCAAAATATTCCATGGTCAAGCAGAGGCAGCCGGAGGAACCGGGCTTCCCAAAACACACATTTTAGTGGGATTTGGATCCTGCTGTGTCCTCCGAGCTGTGTCAGAGCT
Source organism: Anthoscopus minutus (assembly GCA_013399455.1). Taxonomy (NCBI): domain Eukaryota; kingdom Metazoa; phylum Chordata; class Aves; order Passeriformes; family Paridae; genus Anthoscopus; species Anthoscopus minutus. Next base: position 217,570 of record VWYI01000107.1, on the reverse strand, counting down.
GCCTCAGCCTCACATCTCCTGGCACGGGAAGCAGGAGGAGCCGTGCGCTCCCGCTCCGGCCGGGATGCAGCAGCTGGAAAGGAGGGGAATTGCTATGACGTGGCCACGGAGAGAGCCAAGGGGGAGGGCAAAGAGCAGGAAAACGCAGCTTCCAAGGACATATATTTGAGGGAAAAGTTCCGCAGCATCCGCTTAGGACATCGGTCATTTCCCTCAGAAAGCCATTCCTGAATAATCGCCTTCCTCTTTTAATGCAAGTTGTATTGTGGATGATTTAAAACTCCAGAGAAGGAAGGCACCTGTGGACGCAGCTCCAGCCCCAGGAAAGGCATCATTCCTGCCCGGCATCTCCCGGGACGGGGTTACCGGGAGTAATTCACTTACAGCTCGCAAACGATAAATCCTCGCGCAGTTGGTTGAGGAATCCGGGCTCAGGAGCGATGGAAGTGAATGATTGAATCCAAATGGCTCCACAGCCCGGGCCTGCCAGGCTCACTAAACACCAAAATTAACAATATTTCGGGGCATGATGAACTGCAGCCCTGGAAAACTGCTCCCCAAGTGCACCTTAAACACAGCGAGAGTTTTTCAGGGAGGTTTTTAGATACATGTGAGAAGAAAAGAGACGTTTTCATCATTTTTCTTCCATTTGGTGGAATTCCTGTAAGTCCTGTCCTTTTCTGCTGAAGTGGATGGGGCAGGATGGTGGCATCAGAGTGAGCCTGGGGCTGCTCTGGACACAAATCTGTTTAGCAGAGAAGTACAGAGGTGGGGTCTGCTGTGAAAAAAATCCTCTAAAAGTTGAATTCAGACACAGCCCAAACTCTGAGATACTCTCAGCAGGCATCAGGTAGGACCATGATCCCCCGACAATCCCTGGATGATCCAAGGTATCATCTCCACATCCCCTGGCCAGCAGGAAAGGTGGGCTCCTCTCAGCCAGGGTCACACTCCATGAGCTGCTGTCAGGGATTTATGACAGAGCAGAAAAGAGCAGGAAGCCACTAAATGCAAATATTTTCCCCTTATCATCAGGTATTTGGGCTGGCTTTGGAATTTCTGCTTCTCTCCCAGCTGTGCCATTGAGCAGGCACATCATCTGTTTAGCCTTCCCAGAAATAATCCGGGTTCAGGTGAGCACCAAGACAAGGGGATTTGGGGCTTTGCTCCACAGGAAGATGAAGATTCAAGGATGAAAACTTGGTGACTGTGTTGGCTTTGCCTTGCAGGAAAATCTGTATTTGTCTGACTTGTTCATCCGTGTCTATGTCCACACTGCAGTCATTCCAGGAGAATCTGTTCTCGCTGCCTGGATGATTCCTTTGGGGACTGCAGGAGCTCAGTGCAGCCCCCAAAAACATCAGAGGGCCATCAGGCCAGGTTGTTCCCAGTTCTTCAACCTGGACTTGGACAATCCCAGGGCCGGGGCAGCCACAGCTCCTCTGGGTACCCTGTGCCAGGGCCTGCCCACCCTCCCAGAGAGGAAATCCTCCCCAGGATCCTGTCTCACCCTGCCCTCTGGCAGTGGGAAGCCATTCCCTGCGTCCCTTCCCTGTTTCTGGTATCAGGTTCAATCCTGATGTCCTGACATTTGTACTGACAGAGTCACAGAACGGCTGATGCCACTCTGGGATATTTTCCCTATAAATAATCCGCACTAGGGGTTGATGCCAAGATGAAGGATTTTCTCTGTGAGTCTCTACCTTGTTCAGCTCCATTCCATGAGCCCCTGGCCCACACCTGGCCAAGCCCCTGAGCACATGGGTTGCTTGGAACATCTGGGAAAACCCATCTACTGCAGCAAATCCATAATTTTTAGCTTAAATTCATGGGGCTGCATCTTAAATCAATGGGACAATCAATCAATGGGATTTTTCCCTTTGTAAAGACTCTGGGGCCAGAATTTAAAACACAAAGTCAAGGGAGTTTCTCCTGAAAATGAAGTTTCTAAAATGAATATTACAACATTGTTTTCACCCTTATTGACTGTGTCATGCTGTTATTGCCTCCAGTCATTTTTTTTAGGAAACAAATAAACAGCCAGGATTTGTCAGTCTAAGCAAAAACCTATAGTGGCAGCAAACTTAATCTGGTGTTAATTAGGCTTGTGGAAAACTAAATCAAGCATCAGAAACCACAGATTATTTTAGGCTTCCTCTAGCATAAACAGAAAAGCTTGAGGATCCATAACATATTATTTTTGTTGACAGTTTTCCACTTTTCCCCCAATTTATTTCATGGATCTGATAGGCTGCTCCTTGATTGCTTTTAGCTCTGTCTTCTTTTGGCCTCTGCGTGGCAGTTTGTTAATCCTTCCTATTTTTGTGTGTTTAAGCAGGATTACAAACTTCAAATACACTGTAAAAGGAACCTGTATACAATCTTTCAAAACCACTTAAGTGGGCCAATGACAGAAGTCCCAGCCCTGCAAGGAAATACAGAACATTTCGGAAATCATCCCCACTGTTTACTTAGAAGCCATTTTTAATTACTCAGCAGGAATGAATGAAAGAACTGGAAAATGGAGAGAGACAGAGAGGTTTGCATTGAGTTATAGCTTGTGGAGAACAAGGGAGGGTCGGTCAGGCTTTCAAGTCTGGGGAATTTTAGGATGTGATTATGTCCTGTGGATTTATTGACAATCAGACAAAATTAAAGCACAAATACATTGCAAAGAGAGGAGGGATCTCTTGAAAAGCTCAATGCAGCATCTTCTGGACCATCAGGAGGAGGTTCTCCATGGAAAGGGTGGCCAGGCACTGCAAGGGGCTGCCTGGGGGGTGGTGGAGGTGTCCAAGGAAGGACTGGAAGTGGCATTCTCCTGGTTTGGGGAAGGATTTCCCAAAACTTCTTCCCAAACTTCAGCTCCAGAGTGATCCTGGCATCTCTGGCTGGGATTTCTCACAGGAACCATTCACAGAAGGCCCATCCTGCCAATGAGTGCTCATTCTTCCCAGAGTTTCTCTTCCCTTAATAGCCAATATTAGCCTGCCTGAGAAAGAATGGAGTGTTCATTTATTGGGACAAGATGATTTTCAAGCTGATTTGCATTAATTTTGGAAGTAGGAATTTTTTTTTTGTTCCTGTTTCTTTCCAGGAAAAACTGAAGTCATAGGAGATCAAGCCATGCCTTGCCTGGTTTTGATCACTTGAAGGACTTAGAAGCAAACTCCTCAAAGTAAATATTTCCTAGGAAGATCATTATGGGTGCAACCAACATGTAGGGAACAGCAACAGGAAAATACTGCTTTAAACCTAATCCCAGCCCATGCTGCATTCATTAGTGAATAACATTGTAGCTGGAACAGGAAAAAATAAAAAGCCATGGAGCAGAATGAGATTCCAATTGTTAAATGCTTCTGGATCACTCCAATCATCCCCCCTCAAATGGCAATTGTTCTACATGTGTTTAGAAAGGCAAAAGTTCTCACAGACACCAGTTCAGGTGGGCACAGAAGGCAGGAATGTTGGTCCTCTGCTGATAAGCAGCCTGGGAGCTGTCATCAGTGAGATATCCAACATGGGGACCTGGAAATTACTTGGGACATGATGCCTTGCTCCCTGTGACACTAAGGAGAAAGAATCCTTCTCATAAAGTCATGGAATCATAGGAGGGTTTGGGTTGGAAGGGACCCCAGAGATCATCTCATTCCACACCTTCCACTATCCCAGGTTGCTCCAAGCTCCATCCAGCCTGGCCTTGGACACCTCCAGGAGCAGCCACAGCTTCTCTGGGCACCCTGTGCCACCCTGACAGGGAAGGATTCCTTCCCAATATCCCATCTAACCCTGAACCTTGTCAGTGTGAAGCCATTCCCCCCATCCTGTCATTCCTTGCCTTGTAAAAAATGTGCCAGGATAAAACTCCCAGCTAGAACAGCCCAGCCCAGGAGCTGCTCCCTCAGCCTGGAGCTCCCAGAGCTCCCTGGATAGCACCCATGGGTGCTATCTCTCCTGCCCAGGATGCCTTCCTGGAAGCCTGACAACTTCTGCTTGCTAAAAACCAACTTCATTATTAGCAAAAG
>VWYI01000107.1:183881-213474 GCA_013399455.1 Anthoscopus minutus | reverse complement strand
AGTGGGGAGCTGCAGGAAGGCAGATAAGGAGCAGCTGCTCCCCTTCCTGCCCGGCCCCTCTGGGGCTTTATCTGGCCAGGCCACGCTGCCTGTCCCCTCCAGGGCGAGGGACACGGCTTTGGGGACAGAGGATTTCAGGGGCTGGAGCGTGTTCAGAGCAGGGAATGGAGCTGGGGCAAGGTCAGGAGCCCCAGGAGCAGCTGAGGGAGCTGGGAAAGTGGCTCAGCCCGGAGCAAAGGAGGCTCAGAGGGACCTTGTGGCTCTGCACAGCTCCTGACAGGAGGGGACAGCCAGGGGGGCCGGGCTCTGCTCCCAGGGAACAGGGACAGGGGGAGAGGGAACGGCCTCAGGCTGTGCCAGAGGAGGTTCAAGTTGGACCCCAGGAAGAATTTCTTCCCTGGAAGAATGGTCAGGCACCGGAGGGGCTGCCCAGGGAGGTGGTGGAGTCTCCACCATGGAAGTGTTCAAAAATCAAGCAGATGTGGCCCTTGGTGATGGGGTTTAGTGGTGGGATTAAATTGAAGATTGGACTTGATGGTCTTGGAGGTCTTTTCCAACCTTTAGGATTCTATGATTTTTTATTTACCTTGCCCCTTGTAAACTATCTTTTTAATCAGAATTTCTAACTGGCGAAAAATTGCTATTGGTAAACATAAAACTTTTTCCCTGCTTTGCACCATTAGTACAATTCAAAAGGAAGGAGTTAAAGAAGCTCCATGAGAGATTCCAGCCAAAAATTAATTCCAAATCCTACAATTTTCCAAGAATTTTTTTAATACAAATATACCCAATTACAATAATACTGGACATGAACACTCAGAAATTTGGGAAACTCAGGATACTTCAGAAATGCCACAGCTCTGGGTACTGGTTTTCAAAGATATTAAATTAAACTTTCCCTGTTCATGAGCAAACACATCCATGAGGTTATTAAAGAAGAAGCAGGGGAAATTAAGGAAGAATAAATATTAAGGAAGAACAAATAATGAACTTCTCAATCGGTGACTTTGCTTTACTTTGCCACAAGATGGAGCCTTGAGATTAAATCATTTGTTTGAGGTTTGATGGGTATTAAGGAAAATTCAGATCCATTTGAAGATGAAGTTGGATTTGCTCAGATGATTATCTATGCTTTTTTAATGTATCATGGCTTTCATCATCTCTAATTAGTCAGATACGAAAAAACTATGAAGACTCTGTCAAAATAGTTGCTACTGGCATAACTCAAAGGAGGAAGATATTGAACAATGCAGCTTTTCTTCTGTAATAAGAATTCATGCTCCAAACCAGGTGATATTACCTGGGAGAGAGGAGATGGAGAAGAAAGGGCACTTTGTGGGGAAGCTGAGGCATGAATGGGGACAAAAGAAGGGTGTTTGGGAAGCCACAGTCTTTTTTTCTCCTTTTTCACCCACCTCCTGGTTCACGTTTTCTTCAGCAAAATCCCCTAATTATGTATGCCACAGTTATTTCTGAAATGCAGTGGATAACAATCCATGTAAATGTTGTGCTGAGTTCCAGGGTTTGATATCAGCAGCTGAATTTAAGTCAGCCCTCCCACCAAGATCCTCCTCCCTGCCCCTTGCCAACAAGAACTTCCCCAAAATATAAAGCCTGAGTGCACAAATTTCATCTCTCTTTTGATTTCACTTCCCTTTGGCCTTTTTGTTTCACACAGGACTTTCCTGGTGGGTTGTTTTCATTTTCTACTTGAAATTATTCTGGGAAAACTGGGAAAAGAAGTGAAGTTTGGGTTTTTTGATGAGGGCATTTGAACTCCAGAGAATTCTCCTCTTGAGGATTCTCTGAAAGGGGATTTACAGGATAAAAAACACAAATGTCTATATTTAGGCATCATTCCTGCAAGAAGACTTCTTGGCATCCCCATGCCTCTAGCCTTCTGTCTCCTCTGGGTCATAGATTCCAAAGTAATAGTCCTGCTCATGGATCAAGAGCGTCCCTGCCGAATTTCACCCTTAGCATCATATTAAATTAAATATTAGGAGGAAATTCTTCCCTGTGAGGGTGGGGAGGCCTTGGCCCAAAGAAGCTGTGGCTGCCCCTGGATCCCTGGAATTGTCCAAGGCCAGGCTGGACAGGGCTTGGAGCAACCTGGGCTAGTGGAAGGTGTCCCAGCCCAGGTGGGATGAGATGCTCTGTCTTGAATCCAAACCAGTCTGGGATTTTTTGTAGCTCAGAGGGAAGCAGCAAAGGCTTGAAATCCAGTGTGAGCAGAGGGAATGAAGGGTTGGATCAGCACATCCATTGCCAGGGTCAGCCTGACCCTGGATGTCAGCACTCTGAGCTTCCAGCGCTCCAGAGCTGCCCACATCCTTCCAGCAGCTGGACTGCTGCTGTCCTCCTGGCCAGGATTTTGTGTGGAATATTCCCCAGTCCCTGCCCTTCCCTTGCCAGGAGCACAAGTCCAGGAGCCTGCGGGGGTTGGGAAGCACAGGGACAGGCAGGATCGGGCAGGCTTCCTGCAGCCTCTCCAGCCCTTGGCAGCTCCAGGGCTGAGCAATCCCTCTCTGGGGAACCCCACCCTTGGAGAGGTCTCTGCCTTTTCCAGATAAAAGGCCAACACCCTTGTACCAGACCCTTTCTTTAAAATAAAAAAATAAAATATTGTCAATTGTGACTTTGCTGTGCCCAAACCTTCACTTCCAGGCATTGCAAAGGGTTTTGCTCCTTTTTTCTGTTTTCCAGTTGAAAATGCCAGTGTTCCTCAGAGAGACAAGAATGCAAGGAGACAGGGATGTGCTCAGCTTGAGGATACAATTCCTGAGAATAAACAGAGCTGTGGAATTGCCCTCAGACTGGGGCTCCCGCATGGCTGCAGTGACTTGCCCAGAATGGATCTCTGAATCATGGAATTGTGGAATGGTTGCTCAAAACCCCACCCAACCCAGCCTTGGACATCTCCAGGGATGGGGCAGACAGAGTTTTTCTGGCACCCTGTGCCAGGGCCTCACCACCATCACAGGGAAGAATTCTTTCCCAATATCCCATCTAAGGGAAGCCATTCCTCCTTGACCCAAGTTCCTCTCCAGCTCTCCTGGAGCTCCTTTAGGCACTGGAAGTGGTTCTGAGCTCTCCAGAGTACTCTGAAGAGTAGAACGTTTTAAGGAACACTGGATTTTAAATTATGGCAATACTTCCTTCTGTCTTTTCCCAGCACTGCCTTGCATCACTTTCCCTCTCATGCCACTTGTTTCCATTGTCTCCCCAGCTCTATCCCGTGCCTTCCAACCCTTCCCATCTCACTGTCCAGACTAATTAAAACCCAGGGAGCCACTTCATTAGGAAAGAACAGTGTAGTGGAAAGACCAATTCCAACATCTCTATGACAGAAACCAGGACTGGGGATGCACCTTGGCCTCTAATGCGGGAATTGAACAGTAACCATCTCAGATGAGGTTCATTTTCAATAAGACTTCACGGGAACCCGATCCAGCTCTGCTAATTAAGGTGAAAAAGCAGCTCATCCAAGAAACTGAAGGAGGCAATTCCAAGGATATATCTTCTACACTATGTATTTGTTATTCTCTGTTGGAATACAAGATATGAATGGAAGGGTTTTTAATGCTGTATCAATTTCAGTGGCGTCTTTTCCTATCAGAAAACACCATCTACTGAATGCAAGCAGGTGAATTTTAGAAGAATGGTTAAATTTGGGTTCAAGGCAGCATCATCTCCAGGCCTCTGGTGTGCCACCAAATAAGGGGGACACAGGAGGGGAGGTCACATCCTTCATTAATGGGAATATCCACTTGGGAAGAAGGAGGAGAAAATAACCCAGAAATAAGGTCATTGTTCCCCTGGCATCCCCAGGGGGTACTCAGGCAATGCTGAGACTGAACTCATTTTCCATCTGAGCCTGACAAGGATGAGGATCCCATTTCACACAGCAGCAAAGGCAGCAGTGGAAGCAGCTCTAGTTTGTTTGGAAATATCAGAAATCCCAAGAGGACAGTCTGTAAAGCACCTTTAGGGAAAATGATCCTATGGGAAGCTCCAACACAAGGACTCTGAGATTATTGTCATGTGGGCCATTCAAGGTTATCAAAGATGGGCCATAATTCAGTTTTGGGTTATCACAGCATTGCCAGGACATGAAACATTGCACCAGAACTGTATTTCTGTGGAATGCAATCCTTGGAGAAGTGGAAGCAAACACTTCCTCCTACCTCTTGTCAAGATTCTTCCTTTGGGATGAAGAAACAGCTCTGAGCATGGAAACGATGGACACTTAAGAAGAGATGCCAGATTTTAAAGACATTTTTAAACTGCAGAGAACAGGGGTTTGTTTACTTGGCCAAAAGGCCACATTGCTGGGAACCCTTCATCCTCTACCCTCAGTTGAGTTGTAGGGGAGCAGCCCGGAGTTAGAAATGGGAGAGTGGGAACACGATTTCCTCCACTACATTGGAGATTGGAAGGTGCTTAAGGAAGAGAAACAGTGTCAGAGAGCAGAGCTCCCTCTGCCCCACTTCAGGGTTGGCACTGGAGCTGCCATCCTGCCTCTGTGTCTCAAAGCTGTTCCCACTCATGCCCAGAGCTGTGTCCAAGAGCTGCATCCTCCCAGCATCCCAACACAGGGCTGTGGGTGTGAATGTTCCCATCAGTCCACAATACAGTTGATTTTTAATTTTTAAATATTAATTATGTGAACCAGAGACTCAGAACATTTTATTTAACCACTGTTCCCTGAAGAAGTGGAGGCCAAAGGGTGACTATGGCCTCAAATTGTGGCTTGGGAGACACAGATTGGACCTCAGGGGGGAAAAAAAACAGTAGTAAGGGAGTGTAGTGCTGAAGTAGGTTACCCAGGGAGGTTGGGGACTCTCCATCCTTGGTGTTTTCCAAGATCCAGCTGCACAAAACCAAATCTAATGTTGGTGATAGTTCTGCTTTGAGTGGGAGGTTGGGCTAAAAACCAAAACACTTCTCTTCCAACAAACATTCCCATGTTTCTGTGATCTTAAATTCAGGCCAATGCATGTCTTTAATGTTAACTTGGGGAGATTTCAATATGCCCCAAATTGCTTTCCTTAAACATTCTTTTGAACTGGGAGCTTTCATACTAAAATGCAATAGAAGAAAACCACTGCTTTTGGGGGATTTCTTAATTCCAATCCTTCAAAACACAAATGTTGCTTACTCTGCTGTCTGCTGGAGAGTCAACACGTTCAAATACAGCAGCACAGGTCCCATCAAAGCCTTGTAACATCACCAGGTGTCTCCTCACTATGAAGAGATTTTTTGGAACAGGAAAAGAACCACAAGTTATTTCCTGTATCATGCTGTGATATCTGTGCTACAAACACAAAACATCTCCTGCACTGAAACCTGTGCTCTGTAAAAATGGTGTGGGCAGCAGATTTGCTTTTCCTTCAAATCAAAAGGCATCTTCTCCAAAGTAGGACATAAAAACTTAATGAGTTTCTTAAGGTCTGTTTCAACACAGTATTTCATACGTGGATTAAACGTGGTTTTCTAAGGCTGAGCCCGTACGTGTGAGTGACCACGTTTGTTCCTGCCTGCACGGCACAGAGGAAACTCGTGGCTCGGATCAGAGGCTTCCTGCTCTCTGCTTTGAGAAGAGGAAGCACAGGCCAGGCTTGGCAGTGTCACCTCCCTCAGCTGGCACCGTCCCCAGCAGCAGACAGCGCACTCCACTGAGGCTTTGCCTCTCGGAGCTGGCAGACCTCGGCTCACAGATAAACATCAGCACAGGAGACCACTGCCACCTCCACTGCTCAACAGAAAACCTGCACAACTTCACAAAAAGCCCCATAAATCTCTTTAACTGACAAGATTTGTACTCTGGCTCTGTTAGCACAGGTGTTCTGCAGGATTGCTATTTTTGACAGGCTTCACACAGATGAAAAGGGACACCTGTATTCTAAAAAAAAAAGCACCTACAGGAGTAGATGAGGGTGAAGGCAGGTTCATTTTTCATCAGTAATTTTTATTTTTAAAGTTTGTACTCTTTCTTCAGGTAAAAGATGGCTACAAAAACTGGTAAAATGTTCTTACAGTCTAGGGCAGATTTCTGTTAGTGTTAATGAAGTTTGTAGAAAAGGTGTCTCTGTAATTGAATTATGCCTTTTTTACTCACTAGATATTCCCAGTTCCAGTTCGGATGCAGCTCTGGATGATGCACAGAGTTCTGCTAAAGCCTTTGAAAGATTCACCTGTGACTTTTCACCCTTGCTTCAAAACCTTCTACAGTCTCTTAGTGGTGCCTACTTACGGCGTCTTGTACATAAGAAAATTCTCCAGCTGGAATGTGGTGTGGCCATAAATCCTTCATTAATATCATGTTAACAGATGGATCTGCTCCATGTGCAGGTGGTATGCATGGAACACACCCGGGTATAAACAGACCAAGGCACAGCTCTCGTTTCCTTGGTTGTTTCCAGAGCTGCATCTTTGGGTGACAGAGCTGGGGAAGGAGCTCGAGCTCCAGGAATGACTGGGGGAACTGGGAAAGGGGCTCAGGCTGGAAAAAAGGAGGCTCAGGGGGGACCTTGTGGCTCTGCACAACTCCCTGAGAGGAGGGAGCAGCCAGGTGAAAGTTGTGCTCTTCTCGCAGGGAACAAGGGATGGGACAAGAGGAAATGGCCTCAAACTGTGTCAGGTTGGACTCCATGGAAAAGGTGGTAAAGCATTGGAAAGGGCTGCCCAGAGAGGTGCTGGAATCCATATCCCTGGAGGTCTTCAAAGAAACAACTGCATGTGATACTCAGTGCTATTGTTTATTTGACATGATGGTGTTCGGTCAAAGGTTGGACTTGATGATCCTGGAGGTCTTTACAATCTTAATGATTCTGTGACTCACTGGAAGACTTAATGGATTGTAAATTGATGATGCGAGCTCCCAGCAATTCTTCCCGAGTCCAGGAGCACCACCTCTATAGGTACTGCTTCCATCAAGGCAGGAAAGAGCTGTCCCTGTGTGCACGGCCCTATCGACAGGCACGGAGTAAACCCACAGGGAACAAGTCAGACAAGCTTCACCAGCCATGGCAGAGTTCTGCCAGGGCACTGGGGCTCCTGCCAGCACAGCCCTGCGCATCTGGGAACATCCTCACCCGGCAGGGACACAATGGAGGCAGGGCAGGGCAGGGACACAATGGAGTTTTGGACAGCACAGTCAAAGGAGACATTCCCATGCCCACCCTTATCGTTAAACTGAGCTCAAACATGACTTGGTCACAGCAGGATCAAGCCTGTGCTGTTTGAGAAGAGGCTGCCCCTTGCAGCAACATCTGCAGGTGTGGGCTCTCCTGATGTTCAGCATTCCAGCAGGATGGCACAGCCACTGAAGTTCCTGCTCAAGTAGGAATCAGCACACAGGGAGAATGACGAGGATGAATGGGTGGGGTTTCTTCAGCGCTTTTCCTTTTAAGGTGTCCAAAAAGTAACAGCCCCGGTTCAAATAAAAACAAACTCAGCCTGGGGGTCCTCCCCTAGAGCAGCCCCTGGAAGAGCTGAGCCTCTCTCAGCCCACCTCTGGCCAGTGGGAGAACTCCTGGAGTGAGTTTGAGGGAAAGGGTGCCTGAAAGGAAAGAGAGGGAATCCCGGATGCCACCCCTCAGTGCCAAGACAAACACAAATCTATGTCCAAAAACGTCTGTTTGGCCTGTTCTGCAGAAGACACTCTGAGCTTTGAGCAATTGTTGAGCTTCCTCCAGCAGAGGAGTGTGGCAATGCTGTTACAGACCTGCCAGGAGTCCAGGCTCCTGACAGATCTCTGCTTGCCTCACTGCAGTTACACCACACTCACAGTTGGCCCTTCCATCCTTGGGAGCTGCTGATCACCCTGGGTGTGCTGCTCGCTTGGCAGATGTTCCAGAGGACTGGAATTTCTTGTGGAATTCTGCTCTGTGAGGCAATGGCTGTGTGGGCAGTGAGGTCTCTTCAACACTGACCTGACCACATCAACAGGATCTCTGTGTCCTTCAGGCTCCCTCTTCTCATTCCTCCCACAGCTGGACACTGCAGAGAAAAGGAACTCCCGACTTCTCCCTGCATGGAAATAGGCAACTTTCCATGTAACCGACATCCCTGTTGTAGTGTTTTGTAACAAGGCATCAGTAGAAGTGAGTAATGCGTGTTTTCCTTGCCACAGATCTTAATCTAACACTGCTGCAGTGGAGAGAAGCCTGCCAGGCAGTAGGGGAAGGCAGTGCAGCAAACAACATTTCCTCTCCAGACACACAGGTCCTCACTCAAGGGCCCACACTTAGTGGGAAAAACTTTTCCCCATAAAAATTTAAACTGGCAGCTCCCAGTTTTGCAGTTTTGTGGTCTGAAATCCAGATGGATTCAGTATCAACAGCCTTAGGAACAGGTAAAAAAGTAAAAGAGGTCCCAGGTCACTGATTAGAGATGGAATACCAGAGCTGGAGAGTGAGGGAAAACCAGGAGGTGGTGAGGGAGGAATGCATTGCAATAGAGTTGGGAAAGGACTGGAGGCAAAAAGCAGAACTTCAGGCATCTGGATAAATATAAAATGTCAGACTGGGAGAAGGTCTTTTGGAAACTAGAGAGTATGTAGTTTGTCTTTAATTTTTAACAGCCCTGCATGACAGATTTGTTTACTTTAATGGCACTTCTGTCAGTAATTACACTGCTCATAAAAAACCCAGCTGCTGGATATAGCGTATATTTAAAACTGTTAATTATTACTTGCATTAATTACTGTTTCTTTACATCTTGAGTCCAGGTTGGGGCTCTGAGAATTGTCACTGTGAGCTCTGCAGTACCAGTGAGGGTGTGAGGCTCAGCTGAACGAATTTACACTTCAGTGCTGAACTCTGAGCATGGATTTAGGTCTAACAAAACATTACTCAGGTTTAGGGAGCTGTGAGTGACCACTGAAATGCAGAACATGTGCTCACATGTCCTGCCAGCCTGCAGCCTCCTCCTCCCAGCTCTGTTTGAGCCAGGACAAGATACACGAGTCAGGATTATGCACATACACAGCACCTACTTCAAAGTGTGAGAATACGCCAAAAACTAGGATAAACATTTCATTTATTCTCATTGTTCCCAGAAAGTAAGGAAGAGTTCTCTTGGCATAAAAAAAAAAGAGGAGACAGAATAGATGTGAACACATCTTATGGCTAGAGTATTAAAAAAGTGTATTAGAAGAGTTAAACTCCTACACGTTAAAAATTAATTCAGGATTGCTCAAAAAGGAGCTTCCAGTGGGATTATCTGCTGAGTCACTGCCTGGTGCAATGCAAGGTACAAACTCACCTTCCAGAGCCTGGTCTTTAATATTCTTAGACTGTCTGGGCTCCTTATGTCATCACTGCTGCTAAAAGGGGTTTAGTGGCACTTCTAAGAAATCCAGTTCTCTGTGAGTAAAGGTAACAGCATCACAGCCACCACGGCATTCCAGTTCCCCCTTTCTTTGGCCAAATTTCTCCAGTCTCTAAAACAACTTGCTCCATGTATTTGTTGTTATTTTTTTAAAAAAAAACCAACATTGTTGCTTTAACTTTACAGACACCAGAAGGATTGAAAAGATAATTAAGCACCAGGGGATAATCTCTTCCCTGCCAAGGTGATAAAGACGATCTCAGAATAAATACCAGGAAATTAACCCCAGGGTATTTTAATAGTAAAGAAAAGCAGAAATATTGCAGAATTCAAAAGAAGAAGTGATATGACATCTTTAGATGGCTTGGGATTTCCAGGCCTAACTGCAATCAATGTATGGCAAAGTCTGAAAGAAAACTGGGCCAGGACTAAGGTGAAAAAGCATTTTAGGGGTGAAGTAGGGGAGTCATCCATGGGGTTCTCTAATATTTATTCAGTCAAACAGCCTGATGATTTCTAGAAGGCGAAAAAAATCTGAGTTTTCTCATGTCTTCCCAACCTGGTATTCTACAAAACACCCTCAGTTTAATGTAGGAGGAGATGTGTTTGGAAGGAATTTACTGAACTGAGAGTATCAGCTGTGTAAAACTCTTTGATGATGCTGGAATTACTTTCTCCCAGACACTGCACATGTTAAATAAATTTTGAACATATTAAGATAAATTATTGTCACATGCACTACAGAAATGCACATTAAAAAAAAAATCCACAACAAATCTTATGAAAGTTCCAGTTTTGCAAATTTGAGTGCAGACAAATGTGAAAAAACCCTTCTATAACTTTTTTTTTCTCTGAGCACCATATTTCCAGGTGTGTCCACCCCTTGCAACAGAACACAGACAGGGAGGCAGCTGTGATGTGCAGACACTGGCCTTGATAAAAAGCAGGAGTCAATTTCTGTTCTATTCTAGTTTTATTTCTGTCTTTTTTTTTTCAAATAAAGATATTGGATAATTGGAAGATAAAGTCAATTTGTTTAAGCATGAAGTAATTACATTAGATTAAGATACCAAAAATTTTTCATAGCATTTATCAACCATCAGTTTAGAGAGTACAGATATTGCACTGACCATACAGGAAACTTCTTAATCTGTTCTAAATCTGTGTTCCAGGAACTTTGAGAGTGGAGCTTGACTTATTCCCAACATGCTGAATCTAGGAAATAAGAAAATTGATTTTTTACTTGTTTCTTGCTAAAATGTTTTCTGTTACTAGACCAAGTCAGGCTAAATAGACATAAACCAGTTTGTTCTTCTATGACTTAAGTCAAAGTCAAAATTCTAATGAACATGAAAGGCAGCAATATCAAACCTATGATCTTGAAAGGAAACACAGTGTATTCCATCTGTGGAATAACAGGAAAATGCTTTGAATGCTGGAATACATACTGCATGTTGTTTATGCTTAGAAGAATTACTTACTGCAATATTTGCATAAGTGTTCAGCTCTGTTTAATTACAGCTGTCTGTGAGGGAGGGGTCCATAGTGCGGGCACCAGATTCAAACCAGATTTCTTTGTAGAGATGTAAAGTCAAATTCTAGAGTGACGGACACAGATTTCCATCCATATGAAGGAGCAGTTTGGTTCAGACAGTCTAATGCATGAAGTGTTTCATTCTCCCTTCTGGGGCACATCTGGACAGCTGTGCCCAGGTCTGGGTTTCTTGAGGACAAAAAAGCCAAGGAGCTGCTGAAGAGGGTCCATCAGAGGCCACGAAGATGATGAGGGGTCTGGACACCTCTCTGATGAGGAGAGACTGTGGGAGCTGAGCTCGGTTAGTCTGGAGAAGGGAAGACTGTGAGGGGATCTCATCAATCCCTACCAATATCTCCAAGGGGTGCCAGAGGATAGTGCCAGGCTCTGTTCAGTAGCGACAGCGACAGGACAAGGAGCAATGGCCATTGTCTAAACCACAAGAAGTTCCACCTCAAATTGAGGAAGAATTTCCATGGCAGGGGCACAGCACTGGGAGAGGCGCTCAGGGAGCACCAGGAGCAGCTGAGGGAGCTGGGAAAGGGGCTAAGACTTGAGCAAAGGAGGCTCAGGGGGAATTTCTGGCTCTGCAGAATTCCTAACAGGAGGGGACAGCCAGGAGGTCGGGCTCTGCTCCCAGGGAACAGGGATAGGAGGAGAGGGAACGGCCTCAAGCTGCACCAGGATGGGCTCAGGTTGGACATCAGCAGGAATTTCTCCACGGAAAGGGCAGTCAGGCCTTGGCTGCCCAGGGAGGTCTTGGACTCCCCATCCCTGGGGAGGCCTGGAGGTGGCACTCAGTGCTCTGGGCTGGCGACAAAGTAGCGATGGGTCTCGGAAGCCTTTTCCAGCCTGTCTAATCCCGCCACTCCATGCGGGGATCCGCTCCCGGCGCCTGAGGCGAGCTGCGGGAAAATGGAGCAGTGTGAAGGCGCGGCCGGTAGGGGGCGCTCCCGGCAGCGCCCGTGGGCGGGGCTGGGGGCGTGGCCACCGCAGACCCCACCCCGCCCTCCGCGCTGTCCCCGCTGCCGCTCCGGGACGCGGCAGCAGCGCTGGCGCCATGGTGAAGATCGCTTTCAACTCGCCCTTCGCCCTCAAGGATGAGCCCAAAAAGGAGGCGGCCGAGGCACTGGTGGCCGACAAGGTGCGGGCACAGGGGTGTCCCGGCCGGCGGCGGGTGGAGCGGGGCGGTGTGAGGGGGGGTGCGCAGAGACGGAGCCGCCGCCATTTTCTCGCGGCCGGGGGAAGCGGCGGCGGCCGCGGGGCTCTGGCTCGTGTGGCGGCCGCCCCGCCGCGCCCTGCCCGGGGCTGAGGGAGCGACTTCCTTCGGCCGTGACGGGCCGCGGGGCCCTGGTGTCGCGGTGCTGTCTCTGTCCGCTGCCCTGTCGCGGTGCGATGTCCCGTGACACCCCCGGGCCAGCGCCGGCACCGGGTGTTTATGTCGAACTGGGCCCGTGCCAGCGCCGCGTTTCCTGACGGCGCTTTAAAGCTTGCGGCTCGGGCCTGGGCCGGCCGGGGAAGCGCGGGGAGAGCCCCCCCGGCGCTGGCAGCGCTCGGCCGGCGCCTCCCAGGCAAACAAAGCGGGCTGAGGCTCGGCCCCCCCTCCCCGCGGGCGTCGGGNTCCGCTCCCGGCGGCGCTCGGAGCCTCCCGGCAGCTGCGGTGAGGCGTCGGTGTCGCGCTTAAATTAAGAAACCTGCCATAAAGGGTTTTAAATAGAAACCCAGGCGAGCGCCCTGTGGTTGGCTTTTCCTTCCCAGCGAGCTGCGCGTTGCTGGCTTGAGTGGAACTTTCCCAATTTGTGGGAAATTTGTTTTGAGAGTGTCCTGCGTTTTAGGCAGATGGAGATGTTCACCCTGTAGGTAAATAATACATCAGTGGCTCTAGATGGGGAAGATGGCCTGTGCTGAGTTTATTTGCATTCGGAGAGTAAAAAAATGTTAAAAACCACAGAACTTGTGGAGTTGGACTCTAGTTCCGTTTTTTCTTTTTTTTTTTCTTCCCTTCTAAGCTATAATCAGTAAAGCAGCTTCCCTACCAGCCTACACAGCCTCACCTGAAATAGCCTTCCTTTGGAAGGAGAAGGGATGCGGAGCTATTTTCTTGCTTAGTGCACTCTTCTGAGCTGTCAGTTTGATGTGTTCCCACTTAATAATTCAGTAGCACTCAATTACAGGATCAAAAGGCGAGAAAGTAGTAAAACAAGGTAGATAAAAGATTTAAAATTTGAAGATGTCATTAGCCTGGCCAGTTTCTTGTAGGACAACCTCCTCAACTACTCCTGAGGCAACTGGTTATACATATATTTGCTATCTCTGTACTGTGAAAGCTCTGACTGGAATACTTCTAATAAACACACCCCTTTTTCTGTTCTCATGAGAGCTGCTTCTTTCAATTTGAAATATTCTGTGTGTTTGCACACACGTATGTGGGGTTTTAACAACTCTTCACTCTGACTTCAGGGCTTGGAGTTGCATGTAAACATCAAGTTCATAATATTACTCCAAGACAAACTTGTTGGAGTGGTTGTTAATGTCTTTAGCTGCAATATTTGTGCACAGCAAACAAGCTTAAAGGTTAATGTTGGCTGAAACAGCACAATAAAAGTCCCCTGGAGTATCTGCACAAAACCCTTGAGCTTGCAGAATATTCTCCCTGCAGGTTCTTTGGGGCTGTCAGCACAGTGTTAAAACAAGTGCTTGTTACAGCTTAGAACTGCATTTTCTGTGTAGTTTTTTGACGACTTTTACCCATTCCTTTTGTGCAGAAGTTTTGTAACCTGCTCAAGCAAAATCTTGCTATTGTGTTCTCTTAGCAGCTCTGTCAACTCTTCCCTCTCAGGTTCAGCTGCCCACATTGCTGCTTAAAATGCTCAAGTACCTTTGCTTTGTTTGAAATGTAGTGCAAGTGTAGCTAATTAGATGTCGACATCAGCCCTGCACTGGGATGGCTGCAGTGCCAAAACTGGTGCAGACTGGTGTGTTCAAGTAGGGACAGGCTGGATGAGTAAGGTGCTCCGAGGTGGAGGTGAAGGTGGGAGAACGTGGAGAGAACAGAGTTAATCTCCATCTTATGGCTGCTTAACCCTGAAAGGTGATTTTCACACAATGCCATAGAAATGTGGCATCATTCTGACTTGAAAAAAAGGGTTTGGCTTTGTTTTTGTAGTTTGTTTCTTTTTTAACAAATGCTTCACATGCCAATTGTAGCAGCTTGTGTCCTGCTGAACCAACATTTTTGTGTTTGGAGGATGCACGAGTGGAATGTGGGAGTATTGACTTTCACAAAACAGCTTGGGGTTTGTTTCAGCGCTTGCATAACTGATGGCTTTGACTTTTATGCTGCTGCATCTTGCTGAGCATGGAAATATTGCAGGCCTGGTGATAATGCTGCCGCTTGTTGGGAGCACAGGTCACTAAATGTGTTGTGTTCTGCAGGACTCAAATAAAGAAAGGCCGTGGAAGCTGCTGTGCCCAGCCCAGCCACTGATTCTGGGAACACCTCAAAGGAAAATATCTTTTACTGTGAAATCCAATTTTCTTCCTTCCTGACTGGGACAAAGAGCAGATCTTGAAAGCAAGCTCTTAAATCCTGGAGTCAGGAATCATTAAAGGGACATTCTTGACCAAATATAGGGGTTATCTAAACATTTTGCATTTGGTGGTTGTTTTTGTGTTTTTTAAAGACTCAAGCCCAGTGTGTGATTCCAGGAGGGAATGTCTCTTCTGATTCTTTGGTATTTGACAGCACTTTTACTGTTCTTTTCACTTGGCTTGCAGCTGGAAGTCTGGGAAGGTGCTACAGGAACTGTAGAAAGTTACTTTCCTTTCAGACACCACCTCTGCCTTTGCATTGAGGATTGCACAACTCATCACCACCACCTGACAGTTTCCTTTGGGTGCAGTCCTCTTTGTTTGAGAGAACGTTGGGTGGGGGAAAACAAGCTGCTGAGCTAGAGAGTAGTTTCAGGCTGTTAGAAACAAAACTTACTGGGATTTGGGCAGGAGAAAGGTTATTTTGAGGCTGCAGGGTAGGATGTGCCACAGGGACTTGTTTTTATTTGTCATAATTGGAAGCTCTGTTTAAGCTGACGAGTCATTTTCTTTCATAATGGACTTTGCTTGTGCATATTAAAAGTTCCAAAACCTGGTGACTCGTGTCAGTTGTCTGTTCCCCAGCCAAGAGACAAAGTTGCATCTTGGCTTCTTCTGTTAATCCAGCTTTGGGAGGAAAAGTGATGTTAATGCACGTGATAATGAGAGGAGGAGGGGAAGAGGCTTTTGGGAAGAGACCTGAAGACACTGTGTACCTCTAATGACCTTGATCTACAAATCCTGCTTTTTGTACTACAGTATGGCTGCAGCACAGGCTCTTTTGTTAGTTATTTACATTTCATATATCTCAAACAGTTTCTGGACAAAGGTTTTGTATAGAAATCCTCTAACTCTGAAAATACTCTTGGTGCTGTTTGAAAACTGGTCTTAATCTGATGCAGTAACATTTCATGTAAGTGTATAATTTTATGATGCTGACTTATAATTCCCGCACCTGGAAGAAATAGGAGATGGTGGATCAAAGTGAAACAGTTGGTAACACCTCACTTTAAATTCAGAGTAGCTCAGTTCTCCCCTTCTTTATTTAAAGGACCCAGAAGTTGCCACACACAGGGGTGAAAACTCATCTGGAAGATGTCTCTTGACTCTGCTGGGCTTGGCATTCATCTTGGCGGGGGTTGTTGTGGGTGGAGCCTGCATCTACAAGTACTTCATGCCGAAGGTAATCTGAGAGTTCTGTTTTATTTAAACAGCATTGGTTAAAAAATGTATAAATGGATTATCACTAGACTGGAAAGATGAAGGGAAAGGAGGATGATGAGGACATGGTGACTGTGTCCTTTGGGTGTACTCAGTCTCAGCAGACAGAAGTGCAGTATCAAAGCTGATCTGTGCATTACCTGCCCTTGCTCATGTCCCAGCACAAGGTGTACCGTGGGGAGATGTGCTACTTTGAGAACGAGGGCCGGGAGCGCGCGGTGGAGCCGTACTTCCTGCCCATCGCCGAGGAGGCCGACATCCGCGAGGACGACAACATCGCCATCATCGACGTGCCCGTGCCCAAGTTCTCCGACAGCGACCCCGCCGCCATCGTGCACGACTTCGACAGGGTCAGTGTCGGGGACAGGCACGCACGGCTCCGGGATTGGCTCCGGAGCTCGCTGCCAGCCCAGGCTGCTCCTCGGGTTTAAGCGTGGCAGAGCTGACCCCGTGAACTCTGGAACGGGGATTAACTCTGCACTGGTGGTGCAGTCACTGTGGGTAGGAACTGAGCTGTTTCCCAGAAAAATGCATCTCAGTGCTGTGCAACTTTCTTGTTGCCCGTGGGATCTCTGCAAGTGCAACTTGCAGCTGGATCAAGAACCCCGTGTAAATGGAGAACTTTATAAATGCGAGTTAGGGGACTGAGGACTCAGCACAGTGTCACAGCAAAATGTAGAATTGGAGACAGGTGTGAGCCTTGGAGAATGTCATTGAAAATCACTTCAAGCAGCTGAAACCTAGAACCTGACAGTGCTGTGGTACTTGCATGGAGTTTCTGTAAGGCAAAGAGGAGAGGGTGGCTTTCATTTGACTTCTTATCAAAGCTGTGTTGATAGTGTTAACACTTATCCTCAGTCAGCTGAAAAAGCTCTTGGAGGTTGGTTGTAAATCCAGCCTTGGTAGTGCAGATAGAATAAACAGATAATTCTAGTTGCTGCAGTTCTTGTGCTCAGTGGCAATGCTGATGAGGTTTTTGTAGGGACTAACACTTTTCCTGAGGAACTATTTAAAGGGAATCATTGTTTACCAGCAGCTGGATACCTTTTGTTTGCACTGTGCTTAATTAGACCTGTTCAGTTATGAGATCATGCTCCCAAATACTTCCTCTATGTTAGTACAAACTGTACTCCTTTACAATTATGGCAGGAGCTGCTTTTATATTCAGCTTTCTCTTATCTAGGAAATTTTTTAAACTGTTGCTGTAACCACTTGGTTTGCCAAAGTGGTAACAGTTCAGTTCTTACACTGGGCAGTTCCTGAATGCATCACTTTTGTAGTAGCTGTGGGTGATCTCCAGCCTTTTTCAGCTTGCCTTGCTCCTGGTGGAATTGTGTTCTCCTAATCAAAGGCCCCCTGACTAATTGAAAACTTGTTTTTAAAACAGCTTTTGACAGCGTATCTCGACCTGCAGCTGGGGAACTGCTACGTGATCCCGCTGAACACTTCCATAGTCATGCCTCCAAGGAATCTGCTGGATCTCTTTGCCAAGCTGGCGGTATGTGAGAGCTTTGCTGCTGGGTTCTGCTGACAGACTGCCTTTTGCTAAGAGTGCTGGATGCTGCTCCTGAACTCCAGGCCCTTGCTAGAACAGTCCTCCCTCCATCAAAGTCCATAATCCCCTGGCTCAGTCACTGCACTGAAGTTAAGGCCAGCTGTCAGTGTATATTATGTTGAGTAGATTCATGCCTAATGCTCTTATTAATACCTGGCTTTATGAGAGCTGAAAGCAACCAGCAGATAAGGTTAAATTTAGCTGTTAGAAAGGAATTTGATAAAGCTCCAAATATCATTGAAAGCCTAAACCTGAGAGTTACTCCTGGCAAGCTCACTTGCCCCGTGAGGGTTTGCTGAAAAGAACAATGTGAACTTGTTCCCCAGTTATTGGCACTGCAGCTATGAGATCACCACAAGCATTGGACTCTTCAGTGAGTAAAACTGGTGTTTTTCCAAGATGATTTATGGGTCAAGTTGATAGAGCTGGCTGCTGCTTCCAAGTTAAATGCAGTGCTTTGCTATCATGCGTCAAATGGACTTTTTAAAAAAATCATTGGCTATCTTACACCTGGTTCTACAGGCCACTGGTCTAGTTTAGCTTGTTGCATTCTCTTTTTTAGCTCCATGAAGGCAAGCTCTTAAGTGTATGTCCCTGCCCTTGTTTTTAGGAGTTGTGGGGTAGGAAGCTGTTTCAGTAGTGCTGGGAGCATCTGGTGAAGCCTTTTGTAGGCTGCTGTGCCTTTTTTATATTCAAAATACATGGCCTCAAAGCTGCAGTCTTCCACAATATTTTGTTTCTCTTTTAGCTCTTTTGTGTACAGATAAACCTGACCAGGTTCTATTTCCATTTGCTTCGCGTGAGGCTTGCAGAGTTGAGGTTAATTGTGCTTTGTTTGCATGTGTCTGCAGCTGTTCAAAATGGCCACTGCCAGTTTTTAACTTCCCTGATATGCAACTGGTTGAGCTCAGTGTATCTATGTATTAAAAATCAGCAAAGCTGAACTCTGCTGCTTGAATCCCTTCCAAAGCAAAGAGTAAACTGGAGTGGTTTGTCACTTCTTAGCAGCAGTCTGTACCTTCAGGCTTTGTCTCTTCCAGACTGGCTCTTACCTGCCCCAGACATACCTGGTGCGTGAGGAGATGGTGGTTACAGAGGAGATTGATAACGTCTCTGATCTGGGCATCTTCATCTACCAGCTCTGTGTGGGCAAAGAGACCTTCAGGCTTCAGCGCAGAGACCAAATCTTGGGTAAGTTCCCCTCAGGAAAACTCAAATGTATTGTTTAACTAGGGAAGGGATAAATACTTAAAATTAGGGAGTTTTTAATCTGGGGTAACTTGAGTGTTCAGCAGAAGCTGAGCCTACTCCTGGCCCTGCTGGTTTTTACCTCTCCCTTCATGTCTGGATGTGAGGTGCCATTTGAACATGCTGAGAAAGTTTCAGTTACACAATTACAGGTTACATGCCAAATTTAAGTCTGTTTCTGTTCCAATTATTGGTTGAAGTTATAAGTTAGTTTGACCCCAAAATTCATATAATTCATCACATAATGCGAGTCTCTGTAGGCACAGCTTATTCTGTCCTTGTCCTGGCTAAAACTGGGTTACAGGAGCACCAAATAAAAACATTTCCTTCTGCTTTGCTTGCTCTGGAAAAAAAAATAATTAAACAGTGAGCTCCGGACATCCCAGACTTCCTCTCTGAAAGAGGAAGAACACTTCAGAGGAACTGCTGAGCTCTGGTTCTTTATTGCCTGTGTGCTCCTGCCACCCCCTGACAGGGACTGAGCTGAGGTGTCTGTGCTCTGACCTACTGGGACAAGGCCTGGCAGGCAGAAATCTGATGCTGTGAATTTTATTTCACTGTAGCACAAAGCATTTCATATTCACTGCCCCCACCAAGCACAGTGAGCTAACCCTTTGTCAGTTGGAGCCTTTCAGAATGCAAATGTTTGGTTTGTCAGGACTCTGTGCTCTGGTTTGGCTGCCAAGCTCTTAGGCAAGAGTTTCCTCAGCCCAGTTGCAGCATCAGGAGCCACATCTGCTGCTTGCTGCACACAACATCCTGTTGTGGATGGAAGCAAGGCCCCTCTGTGGGAGCAGCAGAGGGGTTCTGTGTAGGGCACATGAAGGAACACTAAATGGTGCCCTAATGGGAGGCAGAGGCGTGTGACTGAGCTATTGTGAGAATGATTTTGGGAACAAGGCTAAATTGACAGCTGCTGTATCTATAGACAGCCCTGTGAAGAGTGTTTATGATGTTCCCTGAAATCATCCTGCTCTAACATGTTGACATCTTTGCTGCAGAATAAAAGGTTCCTGCAGAGAACTTTCACAAAAGAATTCTGGTACATGGAAAATGTTTCCTGGTACAGCTGCTGTGCTGTTATGCTCCTTGTTTGCCTGTGGAGGGGAGAGGGTGGGAAATCTGATCAAACAGAGTAGAAAATTGTTCAGGAGCAAGTCTTGCCTTGCCTTCCCCATCTCATTTCTAGCACACAGTGTACAAGCCATGTCACAGAAATGAGACTGCAATGGATAAACTCCTGGAACTTCTCTGGAAAAGTATTTTCATTTATTCTTACTCAACTAGTGATGTCTTGGCTCTCAGCTTTTGTGGACTTTGTGTGCTCATCTGTTAGATCAAACTGACCTCAGGTGCTGTGTCAGTTCCCTGGAGTTGTGACTTGGAGGCGTGGGAGGAACCCAGGTCATGCTGTTAGGTGGGCTCTGGAAACTTCACCTCCATCCTTATGCCTTGGAATTGAAGGACAGCCTGGACTTTAGGTGTTTATAAACCAAAGCAGTGACCTCCTGGGGCTGGGTTAAGAGCTGGTGCTTCTCTTGCTTGATCTGAACAATTCTCTGCTTATTAAACAAACTAAATCCTTCTGAATTATTGCAAGTGGAAGTGGTTGAGGAGAGCAGCTTGATAGTAGGACTGCTGTGTTCCTGTCTGTTACTGAGCCACAGCTGATACAGGGTAAACTGCCTGGATCAGACCCAGTGCTGGCATGTCCCAAAATAGAGAAAATCACTTTAACAGTGTTAGGAAGACCCAGAGCGAGGTAAATCCTCCCAAGGTGAAGTGCTCTGCAAAGCACACCCTGTGCAAATGCACACTGGGTGAGGGGTTTGGGATGGAAAACACCCCACAACGGGTTCTGGTGGCAATTCCTGTCTGGAGAAACACAGTGCACTGAATGACTGTGTCTTGTAATGCTGGAAGGCTGGCAGTGCTTGCTCTGGGCTGTGGATCCCTTCACTCAGCCTCTTGTCCTCTCTCGTCCCCAGGTGTGCAGAAACGGGCAGCGGAGAACTGTCACTCAATCAGACACTTTGAAAACTCTTTCGTGGTTGAGACAAAGATCTGTCAGCAGTGAAAGGTGACAGATGGGAGGTGACCAGGTCACACCTTCTTGGAGAAGTCAGCAGCAGACATCGACTTCTGCAATTAAACCGTGCAGTGATAATCAAAAGCCTTATGCATTTTCTGTGTATTGCTTGTATTTCAGAAGACAAAGTCACCATTTCAGCTTTTGTTGATCCTTGGTTTAACTTTTTAGTTGTCTCATGTAAAACTTAAATTTGAGTAAGGTTTTTTTTTAGAAGGCTAATTATCAGTTTATCTGTTGAATGTGTTTGATTTAGTGTAATCTGGGAATGGCAGAAAAATATATATATATAAAAATGTTAACCAGTTCCTTGACTGGAACCAGTTATGTTCACCTTAACTTTCACAGAATGATTAATATTAATAATCTGTGGTTTGCACATCTTGTGTAGTTCTGTAGAATAGCTCTGCACTCCGTATCCTGGCTCAAAAACCTTCCTGATCTGGCTCATTAAAGGTTTATTTTAACGACCATGTGTGCAGCATGTAAAATCCAAGCTCAGTGATCAGAAACCTTTAACACTACCCTGTTTCTTTTTGTGCAATTACTGTATTGAATTCGTATGTATATTTGGAACCTTCCCTGAGCTTATGTTGAGTTCTTCTCCCTTAGTTTGGTTTTGTGGCATTTAGTTGTTAGATTCTGATAGAGTTGCTCTTAAAGCTTGTCAGTATTTTTGGTTATGACTTGGTTTATCCTGTAACTTCCTATTTCCAGGGTCTGTTCTGGTATAGCTCACTTGTGAACGTGACTGTAGTTGTAAACTTAAACTACTTGGGCTTATATAAAACTTTTTAGATCAACTTTTTATGAGCAAGTAGCATTACTGCTGCAGTCAGAGCATTTTTTTTGGAAAGCTGCAGTCTACAGAGAATGAAGAGTTAGTGTCCTGCAGTTGATAAACTCGAGTGTTTTATTAAGGGACTTTATATTGGCATAAATTCTGCAACCCTATAATAAATGTTTCTCTAAAACTTTGGTGTTTGTGTTGTGTTTGGTGCTCAGAGGTGAAGGGTGTGATTCTCTGAGTCTGGGCCAGTGTGCATTGCTATTCTCTTACCCCTTTTTACTTCTTTTTGAGCTTGTGAAGCTGAGTTTCCCCTTCCTGCTGCTGTGGAAATGCTTTGTGGTGCCAGACAAGCTCGAGGAACAGAGGGAAGAACAGGCAGTTCTCTCCAAACTGGATCCCCCAGGCGCAGCTTGGGGGGTGTTCACTGCAAGGGCAGGATGTATTTACAATTCATTTGAATATTGCTGGTGATGAGGCTTGATTGAAGGTTTGCCTGTCCCAGGGTGTTTGTGGGTTTTAATGAGGGGCTGTACAGAGGTTAATGAACCCTCAGCTGTGACCCTGAGCTTTGCTGGAAGCTCAGACAGGAGAGTCCTGCCCTGAAAGTGCTCAGAGCTAAAGCGTTGCTGAACCCTTGTGGCTTTCCTGGAAAGTGCCTGGGATTGTGCAGCTGGAAGGAAAACAGGATTTCTGCACAGAGAATGCTGGGGAGGGAAAGGTGCCTGTGGGAGTTGCTGCTGTCATTGCTCAGGAAACTGCAGGAGAAAGGAGAACACTGGAATTTTAGCACAGGAACAGCTCTTCCTCCAAGGATGTGTCCCAAAACCAGAGCTTTGGCTCTAAAATAGGGTGTGTAGGAGCATGTTTCAGTAAATTGAAGTATATAGTGAAATAAAATGCTCTAATTCCTGTCACTGTGAGCCAGGTTCCTTTCACTCACACCTGTTACAGAGAAGCAGCTGCGCTGGGAAGTTTTTCCTGAAGACTTTGTGTCCTTGGACCAGGGGTGATTTCCTGCTCCTATGGATTGGCTGGGAGAATAACAAGTATGGGAACTTTTGGAAGCCTTGAGTAGAAGGACTTGGAGTTGTGTTGGTTGTGGAGAGCAAGAAGCGCCTGCTTGTAGCACTAAGGTCTGATTTTATGGAAAACAAAACCCAGGAACTGTGTCCATGCAGTGGATGCATCTCCAGGCAGGAATGCTGGACCTGCTTCTCCATGGGCTGGAACACTTTCTGTACCTTTGGAATGAAGTCACTTCTTTAAGGTTTATTGAATATTCCAGGCAGGGAGCCAGGGACAGGAGAACAGATTGTTCTCACCTGCTCTGAGGTGAGCAGGGAGCAGGGTTTGGTCCCATGTGTGCTCTCTTGGCATTGTGATCTATCCCTAAGCATTTTTGGCTGAGGCTGGGTGTCCAAGCCAAAATTCCACCTGGAATTTTAAGGTGTTCCTGGGATCTTTTAATGCTGTGTTTGGCTTTGAGCAGCTCCTTTGTTCAGCTGGGCTATAGAAGCAGGAAGGAGCATGAGTTGGAGGAGTCCTTTGCACCAGTAGATGGCACAGGCAGCAAACACTTGGGTGTAAAGTGTGTGTAACTAGTAAAAACTTGATGTATTCACCCAACAGACAGTTTTTCAGCTATTTTACCAAAATTGAACCTAAAAATGGTTTGACCAAAGCTTCACCCAGCTGCTTAGATTTTATCTATAGTAAGGAACATTTTTATAATAGAACTAACCTGTTGTGGTGGGTTTAGAGAGCTGAGAGCTGATTAAATTCACTAGTGTATTTATTTATTTCTTGTTGTGAGATATGATTTAGGAGAAGGGCAAAAACAGGTTTAAAACTTAAGACTATGAAGAAAGTTTTATTAACAAAATTAAAAGAATAGAAAAAAAATCAGAATGAAACTTTTAGAATATTTTCTCTCTCCTGACCTTTTTTTTTTTTTCCAACTGACAACATGGAAACAAAATTTGGGGTTTTTGGGATAAAACCCTGTTAATATCTGAGTAGAATTGTACTACAGACATAGGTGTGGTGTCTGGGGGGTGACACTGCTGGGATGCAAATGCAAACTCAATTATTGTAAGAGCTTCATTTACACCTGTGTTTACTGCAAAAGCATCCTGTGGGCACGGGACAATCAGCAAGATCTCTACAGGGATTTGGGGGAGCTGGCAGGTTCATTTTCTGACCCTATAAATTCAAAATTAGATGTAAATTTTAAATACCTTTATCAGTGTGAAGCTGGCAATGCAGCACTTTGGATATTTCCTCTTCCAGCATTACATGTGAGCTCATTTGGATTTTTTTGAAATCAGAAAACCACGTGAGAAAGAATTAGTAAGAGCAGAGTTGATTTTGGTTCTCAGAGGAGACGGTGGTGTTGCCCTTTGCAGAACATGCTGCTCTGTGTGACTGCAGAGGTGTTGGGAGCCTGTGGTGGCAGACTCTTCCATTAGAGTATATAATGGTCTAAATTAGAACTTCAGTCTCCTCCAGGCTTACTGTTCATAAAAATCTACAAAAACTGAACTTCTTTGCATATATAAATATCTTGAGAAGAAAAAATAAGGATAGCATTGAAGACCTTTGAAAGACACCCTGAGGCCTCAGGCTGCTATGTAAAGGAGCTTTAGCACCTCAGACTTGTTAAACTGCTTGTTTAAAGCAGGCTTTTGTGGCAGTAGGCTCAGCTCTGTGCAGAGCCCGGTGCAGAAGAGCTGTGCTCGATGTGGCAGTGAGAAAGTGTCACCTGCCACCCCCAGCAGCACTCCCTGCTCTGTGCAGGGCCTGGGTGACAAAGAACCTGCTGGGACTCCTGCAAGTCTGGGCTGGCTCCTGTGGGCCTTGTTAGTTCTTGGAAAACTCCTCAAAATCCAGCTGTGCTCAGCAGAGTCTG
This sequence comes from Anthoscopus minutus, assembly GCA_013399455.1. Lineage (NCBI taxonomy): Eukaryota > Metazoa > Chordata > Aves > Passeriformes > Paridae > Anthoscopus > Anthoscopus minutus. The sequence continues at coordinate 189,202 of VWYI01000107.1, read as the reverse complement.
GGGTGAATGATGGCTGAAATCTCAGCACTGAGTACCCTGGACCTGAAGAGAACCTGGGAATCTCAGAATCCCACCATGTTTGGGTTGGAAGGGACCTTAAAGCTCATCCTGTTCCATCCCCTCCCACAGGCAGGGACACCTTCCGCAATTCCAGATTGCTCCAAGCCCTGTCCAGCCTGGCCTGAGATGCTTCCAGGAATCCAAGGGCAGCCACAGCTTCTCTGGACAGACTGTGCCAGGAGAGAATTTCTCTAGATCCAAATTTCCCATCTTTCAGTGTGAACCCAATCCCCCTTGTCCTGTCACTGTACTTCCTGATGAATATTCCCTCTCCAGCTTCCTTGTAGCCCCTTCAGACACAGGAAGGTCTCTTCCAGAACCTTCTCCAGGGAAAACAGCCCCAGCTCTCCCAGCCTGTCTCCACAGGGGAGGTGCTGCAGCTCCTTTAACAGCTTGGCCTCCTCTGGACTCATTCCAACAGCTCCATGTCCTTCTGGTGTTGGGGACACCAGCACTGGACACACAGCACTGCTGGTGGGGTCACAGCACAGCTGTGTAGGACCAGATATAAATGGGGTGCAGCCCCCAAACCTCTACTTTGTGGCTGAATTACCCCTCTGGGAGGGCTGAGCTCGAGGTCAGGCTTGGAAGGATTAAAGCTGCTTTGCCTGTCCTAATTCCAGGCTGGGTGGGGGATGGCTGTGCTGCCAGCTGTGGCACAGAGCCCAAATGCCAGCACTGATTGAAGCTTCCAAGCTGCCACAAAAATAATTACGATATGGATAATTACAGTAACATTATTGCATTAACATTATTTCTTCATTAGGAGTATGTATTTGTGATATTACCTAGGCAATAGGATGGGTGTATTTCCTGTCTTGAGAGTAATTAGAAGCTCTCCACATACCACACCACCTCCCAAGGAAATTATTTCTTATAGTTCAACTATTCTGTTTACGTGAATATATTTTCTCCCTTTTTGTGCTGTGACAGCCCTGAATTCCACCTTAGCAGATGTGAGAGTGAATTTCCTGTCTGCAGACTCATTCTCACTGTGGATGGTGGTTTGTGTCTTGCAGAAATGTTTGGGCTCTCCTGAGTTGCTCCATTTTAGGGCTTGTTGATATTTGGAGCTTTTGTGGGTTAAATCCATGAGTGGACACCTGATTCTGGGAATAAGAAGCTTCCTTCCCACAGACCTAATCCCTTGTTAGTGCGGAACCCAGTGCTTTTTATTCTGGAATGCGAGTGTCAGCATGTGGGATTCATCAGGAATGGATCCGTGGATGGAAGAGGTTTAGATGGGATATTGGGAAGGAATCCTTCCCTGTGAAGGTGGGGAGGTCCTGGCACAAGGGCCCAGAGAAGCTGTGGCTGCCCCTGGATCCCTGGAAATGCTCAGGACCAGGTTGGATGGAGCTTGGAGCACCCTGGGCTAGTGGAAGGTGTCCCTGCCCATGGCAGGGGGTGGAATGAGATCACCTGAAAGGTTCCTTCCCACACAAGCCATTCCATGGTTCTGTGGATAATCCTACACCTTGCACTTGATGCCCCAAAATTCCTTGGGAGAGAAGGGCTGTGGAGGGTGTTTGGTTCTGTGGGTGATGATCTCAGTGGTCACTTGGTGACAAGAAATTCACTCCTTCGGATGCTCTGCCCTTGGTGGTCGTAGCTGTTGCCACCTCATGTTCTCAGCCCTTTGCACTAATTAATCCTTAATATTTTACAAATAAGAGTGATGTAGATCCCCACTTCAGCCCACCCTTCCCTTACCAGCGTGTGTTGTCGCCCAGCCTGAAGCTAGAAGCAGTTCCAGCTTTGCCTCTCTCATCTCATGACCAAAAAAACCCCAAACAGGCGGGAGGCTCAGACTTTCACACACCCCGATGCCGACACTTCCGTGGTGAGTGGGGCTGCTGCTGCTCCCTGCCCGTGAGGGGGGCACTGGAACGGCTCTGTGCTTATCAGATCCATCTCTGAGCTGCTTTCCCCTGGGGAGGAGCTCTCCTGCTGTCCTCACCGCTCCCGTGCTGTGCAGGTGTCCCAGTTTCTAAGGCAGGTATCTGTTAAGGAAGGCAGGAACCTCCCTTGAAGTGAAAAAAAGAAAAAGAACAAAAATGTAAGCCTCCCTCTTCCCTCTGAATTACTGTTTTGAAAACACGGGACTCTCAGGCAGAGATATGGGAATAGGAATAACAGTTCTTTACTAATATGTATAATAAGTTAAACCAACAACAACTACAGTATTAACAACAGAACAGAACAGAGACCCCGTCTCGGCCCAGACGGGAAAAGTGGAGGAGAGGCAGTGCCTCACAAACCCCTCAGCTGGCACTCAGTCCCGGAGCTCCTGCAGGGCTCTGAGGAGAAACACCTCGCTGGAATGGCAGGGATGGGCAGAGAGTCCCGGGCTGGTGGATGAGATGGATCAGCAGCTCCGCGGTGGCAGCTGGGGCTGCAGCGCGTCTGGCAGGACAGGGGAGCCAGGGCCACAAATGGAGAAGAAGAAGAAGCAGCCGCTCTGTCTGGATGATGGCAAAATCCTCCTTTCCCCAGCAGAAACAGCTCTGAGAGTGTCTGTCCTGCTCTCTCCCAGAAGGACAAAGGAGCCCCAGCTCCTTTCCAGCTGCCCCCTGGGCCCAGCTGATTCTTTGTCTTTTTTAAGCATCTAAGAAGTACCAACCATCAAGTCTTCTCTCAGCTAAATGGGGAAAAATTCCACTAGCTGAGAAAGAGCACAAAAAGGACACCTAACCCCCAACAGCAGGGCACTGCTGCATCCCTGAAGGATGCTCCAAAGCCACAGCTCCTCCTCTTCCTACCCATCTCCAGGGGTTTGCCATGCTGAAGCTGCTCTGGTGCAGGTGGCTGAATGCCCCAGGATTGCTGCCTGCTGGGGCATTTCTCAGGCCCTGTTTTCCCCCTGGATCAGGACACTTGATTGAGGGAAAACCAAATTTGTGGCCGCCTAAGGAAAAAGTGAGCTCCGGATCTTCAGAGCCTTTAGAATCCCAGAATGGTTTGGGTTGGAAGGAACCTTAAAGCACATCGAGTTCCAACCCCATGCTAGTTCACCTCCCACTAGACCAGGTCCCTATACCTGAAAGACTTTGTGTTTCTCCAATAAATATCCCATTTGCAGATACATTGGGTAACACTTGCCTCTACCCTTTTGCAGACCCATATATCCCAATATTTGTTGTTCCTCAGTGGAGCTGATGGTTTCCTTCCACAAAACCCTTCATTCTGCTTTCTCCATGTAATTTTATTTTCTTGGGGTTTTTTTGTGTTTTCATTTATATTTTCTTTGGAAAAACCAACCAAAACCCTCTTGTGCTTGAAGGCAAGTGTCCTCACTGCAGAGCTGGGATCTACAGCAGAGAACAGTGATGATTTGAGCCAGATCTCACCAAGGATTTGAAATCCCATTAGAAACTCTTGGGCTGAAGTAGATGAGCCCAGAGGGAAAAGTTTTGGGTAAAGGAACTCAAGGAGCAGCATGACACCAATGTGGGCAGTGCTGCTCTTCTTTTTTGGGGTTGGGATGGTGCTGCTTTAGGATTTTTAGGCTGTTAAGCAACAGGAACAGGCTGGGCTGTGGGCTTTGATGGTTTGTGTTGCTTCACTTAAATAAGAAACTTCTCATTCAAACAGAACCTCACAGCTCTCTGAGTTTCAGCTTCTGTTTCACTCAGGTCAACTAAGAACTTTCTCTGGAGCTCTGCAGATGTTTGTATGACCACAGGGAGCACCCTGCCCTTAAATATCCAGTATCCTGTGACTGTGGATTTGTCCCAGATATTGGCACTGGTCACAGGACTGGTGATCTGACAGCACATGAGGGAAACAAGTCAGGCAAAACAAGAGCTTGAGTGAGTTAAATTCTTTAAAATGAGGTTTTTCCCTTGGAACTTGTGGGAGTCCAAGTGGGGAGGCAAATCTGGATGTTGTGGGTGGTAAAAGCCACGACCTTCCATGAGCTGGAGCCTCATCAAGATATTCCTTTTTCACAGCTCTGTTAGGCCCCTGGGAAAATGGGAGATGAGTTAAGGGAGTGGCTCATTCTCACAATTCCTTATGGCACTGGGTCACATCATTGTGTTCATCCTGCCTTTGCTGGTTGCTTGGACTTTTCTTTTTTCTTCCTTGAATTCAGGGGGGAAAAAGTGGGAGTAGAAGGAAACTTGAGCAAAATGGTGTCTAAAATTATTATCTTGATGACTGGAGCTCAAGCCCATGGAGGCACCTGACCTCCAAGGAGCTTCATTCTCCTCCTCCCTTTAACCTCATGGTGGCACCTCTGGGTAGCCCAGAACAAACTCTGGCCCTGATGGGGTTGGTGTGACCTAAGAGACAGGAACAGAGCTGGAAGCAGGAACCAGAACCAGGTCTTCCCCTCTGAGGCAATGACATCACTACATTTTATCTCTATTATTTTGTGCTCACACAACCAAAGATTTTTTCTAAATCAGATTATTTTGGCCACAGCTGTAGATCAAATTCTCAGAGTTTCTCTCCCCACAGGCTGCAGCTCCTCTGTCCTGACTCAACTGTCAGCATGAACCAGGCACTGTCCTGATGAATCTAGCTTATTTTTGGTCATGATGTTTATCAAAACATCTCTGACGAGATTTTAGCTTTTTATTTTTGTGTTGAGTGGAGTGGGCTCATATTTGGGTCACTCACTGGAGTTTGTTTTTAGTTTTTGAGGTCTGAGGAATAGAGTCCAGCAGTGCCAGGGGTGCTCTGTGTGTGCATTTCCACCCCGCGAGCTGGGGCCGAGGCTCATTTTTAACAGCAAAGTGAAAAAGGAAGTAAAATGTGCAGTAAAATGTGTCAAAGCTGCCTTAACCCCAGCAGGAAAATCTAACAAGTTACAGAGAAACTGGGTCTCTGCTCAGGATATTGAGCAACCATGTGACAAAACAGCAAATAAAAAACAGAAAAGATGTGTGAGAGGACAAAAATTCTGCTTTGGTAAAGGCTATAAATCGGCCCTTTTCATGGCAAAAAAAGATCTTTGGGATTCCTCTTTGGCAGAAGATTCTTCTTTGGAATTTCTTCTTTGGCAGATGATGAAGGGGGCACTGGAAATGTTGGGAGAACGTGGCCCTGCTCACAGCTTGGGGCAGGGGTGGCTGGGGGTTCTGAGAATTGTGAGACGGCAGCTGCCCCCAGGCTGGGGCACAAACCCTGCAGGAGGGAGGGACACCCAAAGGTGCCCTCGTGGGATGGCTCAAAGCAGAATGACATGGAACTAAACCTGGGAATTCACCAGCACCAGACCTCAGGGGTTAGTGGGGGTTCAGGCTGGGGGCCAG